>CAESWR010001088.1:402123-417036 GCA_903171835.1 Mullus surmuletus | reverse complement strand
CCACCACCTTTCCCCAAAAAGCCATTTAAGGAGCGTCCAGTCCGCTCGCGCGCCGGCTCTGATTGGCTGCGGAGGCGCGGAGGGGGCGGCGCGCGGCGAGGATGTGAGTGGAGGAGGCAGGCTCGTGCGCTCCTCGAGAGTGGGAGAAGCATGCGGGGGGATGCGGGCGAATAGATGATGCTGAGAAGACTTTACGGCCTTGTGTACACACAATTATCCATTACCTAACTTTACAATTAGTCTCCTGCATTGAAACGGCTTCCTCGCAGTTCCTTTGTCATTTAAACGCACATTAAAAAAAAAAACTACCCGAGGTGTTAAGCCCTGTGAGACATCAACAAAAAAGCATCAGCAGTGCTCTATTCATGAAAAACTGTGGTCAGTGCTTGTGCACTATTTCAATTCCACAATTTTAGACATTTTGTATGCTATGGGAAAACCTCCATACGTTCTATTGTTTAAAACGACATTAATTAGTCTGACTAGCAAATCAGCACATGTTGTGTTATTGCCAATTACATTCACAGCGGATCCTTCATTTCTGATAATCATCCATCATAAGCCAAAATTCCCATTATTCCAAACTGCCACAGGTTGAATTTGTCCAGCTGGCCCCTATCTCAGACAGACAAGAAGGGGGAGCTCTTGCTGCTTCCTTTAAGTTACCTGGCAGGCAGCAAGTCTTTGCTGCACTTTCATAACGCATGCATTAAGTCAAGAACAATGCAAAAATCTTCTCATCGGCATGCAAGGACAAAAACAACCACGCCAGCAGCATTGTTATGACACACTCAACCATTTTGAAGCTGTTGATATGCATGGTTACTGCATTGGAAATACTTTCACACTGGATAGATCGTCATGTTGCCAGACAAGTAATAAAAACATCATCAGGTTCCTAACACATGTTCACACAGTTTAATTTCCGTTCATTACAGCAGCAAGAGGCAGCCGGTAAGTCAGCTCTTATTCTCGTGCTGGTTTATGTCTATTAGCTGTATGACTGTATGAAGCCCGGCAAAGCCTGTGTAACTAGTAAATGTCCATTAAGCCAGATTTCTATTCGACAATTCAATACGCATCTTGACAGAAGATTTCTTATGATTACTCAAAAGTCAATAGATTGACTTTGTCCACTTTAGTATCAGGTTTTTCATTTAATTAGAATTGCTGCTGGTTATATGATTTGTAAAGAGAAAAAACACAAAAAAATGACTGTTACGCCATTGTGAAAGAGCAACACCGAGCAGCAGGAAAAAAGGCTTGAGAAAGATGACCCACAAGATGATCTGTCTAAGGCTGTAAAAATATTTTAACATTAAGTAAACAGTTCATATATCACGAAGCTCATCTAATTTGCACTAGTGAAGATTAATAGGATGCCACTGAGAAGAACTTTTTTCCTTGGCAAACAAAAGGTGATTAGACATTGCTTGGCTTTGGTTATTTTAATCTTTTGTTGCCTGAATATGATAGTTAAACTTACTTATGATTCAGAGAGATGGATTCCGATTGGAAAAGTGAATTAGAGATGAATTTAAATGAGGTAATGCCATCTCTACTGCTTTATAAACTGGAGCTTATTTGCAACTCACTGGGCCACTGCCTTGTTTACATACCGCATCATTTCGCATTATATTTATATACCAAAACAAAAAACATTTACTCATGGACTGAATTTAAAACCACTATCAGAAAAGCAAAACAAAAAGAGGACAAAATGATATCAGTAATAAAACTATCCAAAAAAGGGGACAATGAGCCGCAGCTTCCCAGTTTCCTCACCTCACCTCTGACCTCTCCACTGCAAGCCAGCGAGCCTCTTGGAGCAACATGCCTCACAAACTCAGAATCCGCACAATGTCTTCGATTAGGTTGGAGCAATGGCAGTGCCCACACATGCACGAGGGGAAGAAGAGCTGAGCGAGCCCACTATTGTTTCAAATAGAATAGAATATGCTGGCACTCGCAGTCTGAAGATTTGTACCGATCGTACTGTATAGAGGCAGAGCAATGAAGAATGAGACACAAAGAAAATGGATTAAAATAGAATTTTTCTCCGCTAGAAACGATACGGAGGGACATAAAGAGCAGAAAGAAACAAAATTTGCAGCTGAATAGTCGGGGAAACAACCTCAGTTCCCTGCCTATCTCTTATCTTCCTGCTCTGACCTTTGAGTTTAATAAAGGTTTTGAGAAAGAACCCAGGAAAAGAAAGCATTCTCCACCTCACTGCCGTTAATATCCACCTTCCCCAAAAATGTTTTTATTGTTGCTTTTTAACTCCCTGCTGTAAAGAATGGAAAGCCCGCTTGGCGGCAAACGGGCTCAATCACAAATCACATCTCCGCTGTCAACTTTCAACCGCTGGTTTGAAGACGCCGTAAAATGTGGGGTGACAATGGAGAGCGATAACTTTCTTATTTTGCAAAGGACGGTGTTTTTGAGCTTGTTTTCTCTGCCTGTAATATGATCCAAATAACCTTTTGTCTAAATGAGAATATGATTTGAGAGTGAAAATAGTCTCTCACAGTTGTCTTGCTCGGCATGTCATTTCATTAAATTGCTCTACAGGACCATGGTTTTATAAAGCAATGAAAGTGACTGCCGCTACTCAGTAAATTAGCTATAAACACAATCTGCTCTCCTCTCCGTTCTTGCGTTATGGAGAGCGAGTATGTGTTTATGATATAAAGACACAGCAGAGATGAAGCCATGTTGCTGTGTCCTAGTTAAGAGTACACATTGTCCATTTTAAAATTGTGCATGGACAGATGGAGGGAGTGGTTGAGATATCCTATCAAGGGCATTCATGCTGGTATGTTACGCAGTGTAACAGATATTGCGGTGTGTCTTATGTTCTCTTGGATTTGGCCTTTCCCTGCAAAGAATTTATAGTTATTAATAAAAATGTACCGCAGCAATGAATAAGGGTTTTGAAAAAAAAAGCTCAAGAAGAATAATTAAAGTATTGACTTAAACAGAATAACTGTTTTGCCACTGTTCGCACAAAAAACTGCGTAGCCTTTATCAGTAAATGATGTGGCCTTTTGGATGATGACTGATGCAAGATAGTTTTTGAAGAGGTACATGATATTTCTTTCGTTGTGCAAAGTTTTGAAAGTTAAAAAGCTTTTGTGGCTTTAACCCAGGAGGCCCATCCATACTGTCAGCAATGTGAAACCCAATCTCACTGATTGGCTCTGGCTCATATCCATAAAACACACACACACACACACAGTCACGCACAGCGGAATCCATGCACGTGGATGTACACGCGGAGATGCGAATGCACACGCAAACATATCCGCAGTCTCACAGACAAAAACATGCACCACTTGGGTTCACCAAGTGCGTCACAGTCTCATACTGTGACTGCCACAGAGATGGAGCTCTGAGCGCCGGAGCCCAGGAGTGTGCTTCAGCCTGTGCTTCTAGCATGCTAATTTGGAAAGAGAGAACTGGCTAATTGTCATGAACTCCTCCTGCCCTTCATTCTGTCCTGCCTCTCCACCCTAAACCCCTCCTAGTCACAGACCTTAATGGATTAACTGCTGTGTCTCCGTCTCCGTATTCATTTCGACGGTTCTCTTAGACAAACTCGCAGTGCTGCATCTTTGCCACGCCCTGCAAAGTGCTCCCAATCTCCGAATAAACAAGGAATATAACGGTGGCATGGGTATGGGGATGCACAACCCCCTGTGATAACCGTTAGTGCGCAGCATTCTGACAAAGAGTAGAGCAGCGTACACAATATAGCAGATTTGAATATGCAGAGTGCAGACGGTGATAATTGCGGGTGCTTTTGGTTTGAGCCTTGTTAACTGTCAGATGCAGTGTTTCAACACCTGTCTTATGTTTCACTCTGCATAATAAGACTTCTATTTAAAGGAGTAGAAGTGAGGATGCCAGAAGAGGTGTTAAATCAAAGTGCGGAAAGAAACTACCTTGATTCTTAACAAGAGGGGGAAAACTTGTGTTTCAGCAACAAAGCTGCTGCCAGTCAGATTGAAGAGTAAATTCATACAAAAAGGACTATAAGACGGTTATATTGTATGGCAACCACACAGTAAATTTGAATAAATACTGTATATGTAGTTTTTTTTTTTTTTTTACAAAACTGCTGACGATAAAGCATAACTTACCCGGCTCGGGTGATTTTATTTTAAAATATCACAGCAGTCTGTGTAGTAAAACAGCCTAATACATTTAATGGCCCAGAACACGCTCCTCAGTATGCCGAGGCTTACTTAGGCTCTTTTTGATTTGCCCTTGAAGGATAGATTTAGTTGCTCTATTGAAGTTCTGGCAGTAGTAGCATCTTGCTGCGCTACTCAGACTGATGATCGCCTCTTTCCTGGCAGGTGTCCACCCTCTGCCGGTAACAATCAACAAATGAGAATCATAGCCTTCAACTTGCCTGTCTTCCTGCCCAGCGACAATCTCAGCCTCACTGAGTCCCCGGCATCAGACAGCTATTAACACAATGCGGCTGTATCTGGACAACAATGGGCGGCTTGGAATCAGTTGACTTTTGTTGTTTGCTTTCAGTGTTAAGACCAACGGCTTTATTTTCATGAATCAATGGTGCACAAAGTGTGGATACTGATTTTTGGTAATTTCATGGTCCAAGGTGCATGGAGCACCTGCATTGCTGTTTTACGTGCAGTCAGATCACCTCTTTTCTTTCACTTCAAAAGAGCAGAGGGGCCACAGTGCTCTGACGATTTAGCAATGGAAGCTGGGCAGTTGGAAACAGCGCTGGCACAAAAGCAGCTACTTAGAGGAATCTGATGTCCTGAAGCGGAGAAGGCAGAATCATCACAAACTGCACCTTATTTTAACCACAGTTAGCAAATGATGTTAAAATTATCTTGGGAGGACAGTCAACTTCACAGCGAGTCCTCAAAACACTAAGGGGATGAGGCATAAGAGGAGAAAATGTGTGCTCATGATAAGAAATTCACTAGCCAGATGGAAGACCTGGTATGTATAAACCATTGCTCATGAATAGAAAAAAATCCCAATTTGCTCTCACAAATCAGAATATATCTCCCACATTTTGACTTCATGTCATCATATTCAGAATGTGAACATATGTTCTTTGGAGAAAAAAAAAGTCTCAAACAGCAGAGACTTTAATTATCAAAAGCACAAAACTACATATTTGCGCAACAAACAACAAATAATTTGTTCATCAATTCCAAAGTTATGCACATTCATTTATACATGGCAACCTGCTGACAAACTAACAGGGGTGAAATGTTGATCTGAGATGACAACTGAATACTAAACATTAATTGCTAAGAAAAACAGAATTTCAGTTCTTTTTAAAGGTGCTATATATAACAACGCAAAGAAGCTGCTTCGTCACGCTCTACCCTCCCAGCCAATAGGGGGCAGGAGACTGCGATTGCAAAACGATGGAGGTAGTGTTTCCCTAAAAAGCAGCACTCGTATTGAACTACAGTCTGATACTGTTGGGATCGGTCAGGTCGACTGTCCCAGCCGGACGTGGGGTGGGGGGGGGGGCTTCAAGCTAACCCATCCTTCTCGGAACATATGCTTTCTCTCCAACAAGATGGGCCTGATGAGAATGATGGTGACATTACAGCGTTTCTGGCTCCTTTGTTCAGCTCTGACTCACTATCTCCTCTAGGGGTACAAAGAGGTATTGCAAACAAAGCTTGTTTTATACTTGTAGTAATACTAATGACGCCAACAGCAAATAAAACTGTTTTTCTTTGGTAATCCACCTCTATACAACAGTTCAGAATCCCCTGAATGGCATATGCTACATTTATACTTCGCTCGGGACAAATATTTTGGTGGAATTTAACTAATCTAGCTCAAGCTTCCCCCCCCTACATCCTCTTTCATCCATGTCAGCGGGCATGATACACAGTCAGCTTAACCCCTGCCTGTGTCATGCTCCCTGGTAGAAACTCTTCAGATCAGAAATGAATTCTTCATGCTGATCCTGGAACAAGGCTGTGCTGCATTTGTCACAGCCACTTCCTTCCACTTTAACTCAAAGCTGTTTGGTATGGCTGGAGCTCTGCAGACTGCAGAGATGTGACGGGGGCCGTTTGAAAGCTCGGGCTGAATGCTCTGCCGCTATCTGTGTACTAGAAAGTGAGCTCTTATTCAACTGCTGTGGAAATACAGCGGAAAATGCACTCCCGTTTCAGAATTTATTTTTGATAAAACATGGTCATCTCACTGCAGAAACATATGCTATGGTTTGAAGTTGGATAATAATTTATGATCTAAAAACGTAACATATTTTCCAATTTTTTTGATAGGGAACATAACATGATTTGGGGTTTTTTTTGTAGTGGAGATAATGGCAGCTCTTAGAGGCTGTAGCAACATAAATGAGGGAAGGTTTGTGAAGGTGCCCAGAGAGGCTTAGCTATGCATTGGCTGTCGAGTCTAGCATGTGTGTTGGCACTGGAAGTGTATTCTCAACAGGACTCTGGTGGATTAGTGTCCATTTGGACAACAGAGTGGTCCGCAGCTTGGGGTGACATTCAACTTCACTCGTCCAGCAGCTCAAAGCTCCCACACTGATCATGATGTTTAGTCCGCTGCTAATTATCAACAGTGTATGGTAAGTAAAATGATTTTGTATTTTCTAAAGCCAAAAATACAAATATGACGATGCCCATGAAACCTTGTTATTTGTTGATGTTTTCTTTCAAATCTTTTGGCTCACCATGTGTTAAAAGTAAAGAAGTGGCCGTGCCGCAGTGTGGTGGGACGGTTGATCATGGAGAGTAGTAGTGAGCTTTGGAGCTGGGGGGGCAGCAGGCCGTTTTACGTTTGATCCCGGTCGGGGTACATCCATGCACACAGGGCGACTGCTGTGGTCCATCTGGTGGAGGCTTTAATCAACTCCCCCTTCCCAACTTAGACACACACAAACACACGCGGCACACAAAGCTTCCGGAGGGTGAGTCCCTCTGATTGTGACTCATTTGAAATTTGTTTTGTTTAATTGTTTATTCTGTCATTCTTAGATTCGCTCCTCCTCAGACGTCAGGTGGTAAAGAATATGAGTCATTCAGACAGCACCTGCCATCCAGACGACCGTTTAAAACCTCACTGACACAGTATCAGATCTGCATAAATGGCTGCACTATGGCTTTTGATAAGGGATAACCTTTTAGAAATGAGACACATTCGGAGTCCTTCACAGAGCTGGCCTACGGCACTGTGGACCAAAACATGCCCGGGCTGCACATATCCAGCTCTTGAAATGTCACTTCATGCTTAACCGCCCTTTCTCATGCTTGAAGAACAGCAAGTGGGCAATGCACAACAAGAAAAACTCCACCGCGTTTCGGTTAAATGCCTACATGCTTTGAGACATGTTTCAATTATTTACTGTTGTTGAAACATTTAGACGATTAAAGAGAAAGAGAAGATTATTTTGCAGGAAAACCAACAAAGGCAGTTTATATTGAGGACAATAACAATATGTTGCGTTCAAAAGGCAGGCATGTTCTGTGTCAACATTCTTCTCATATGTAAGAAAGGAAGGCCATAAATTACGCTATAAAAATTAAATGCCACTATATCTGAACATGTAACAATCCCTCTGTACTGTTTATAATGCCTCTTTTTTTGTTGAGACTGAAAATGTTATTTTTCTAATTTTTGTGGTATGCATTGTCTTGAAAGTTCTAATGTTTTGGATTTCAAAAAGATTTGACCAAGTTTGTAGACGTCAATATGGCCAAGTTACCAATGCTAACTTCAGCATCAAAAATATTAGATCTGCATAAATGTAAAAATATTACATTACAGCAACTGTAGAAGAAAGGGAGCATTTTTCTTTCCTGTCAATTAGCTCGTTTTACAGCCTATTTTATGGGCCTCTAGACAGACTGGATGGAGAAACCCACTGACACTTAAATGCAAAAATACAATTATTATTAATGAGATTGAAGCCACGCAGATATTGATGGTTTGTGCAGAGGAAGCACTTACTCTGAGCCTCGCCCTTGATAGGCATCAGTTCATCCGGATCTGTCTACACTGCATTTAAAGCTTATACTTTATTTTAAGAAAACAGAATGAACAGATATCACTAGTGGGGCCGGCAGGTAGCTAACGTAACCTTGGTAGTCACTCCTCTTCGGCGCTGATGCACAAGTCAGCCATACATCATTTATTCATGGTGACAGCAGATACTTTGCCTCATCTTTCGCAATTAGCGAATCAATAAGATCGCATTGGTTTTTAAACTATTAATTCTGAGATGAAAAAAAATAGCGCACTTCATCAACATGCCAGAATCCAGGTAGAGGGCGATCACTCAAAGTTTGGTCAGCGTTTGTCAGCGCAGCATCAGCAGACACGTTTCCTCACATCGCTGGTCTTAAAATGACCGCCGGGAAGATACATCGCCTGATCAGAGGTTGTTGTTGACAGAATCTCCCCGTATGATGTCTCAGAATTATCTTAGAGAATGTGTAATCTATAAATTGAAGTTTTGAGTACAAAAACATGATTGAATATTTTGTCTGACAGGAGATTTTGTCATCATTATGTTTGCTGTGACGGAGATGACAGCGCTGAAATCATCAGTGAGATTATCGCCAACGCACAGGTCAGTAGAGGGCTTCCATTGGCTAGTACCTCTTTTGTCAGTGTTTATAAGTCTGACACATCTATTGTACATATCACCCAGAGTTTTCATTATAATTAAAGCAGTAAATCTGCTAAGCTGCATAAACCGATATACACCTCAGGCTCTGCTTTAAAGAAACCTCATGTAAACCTAAAAGGAAAAGCAGACCTCACAGAAACTCTTCGCAATATGACCTCAGTGTTACAGCGTAGCTGGGGCGCTTTTCTATATTTCCATAATAATTGTCAACGTTATGTTTGCAAATACCAGAACATGCAGAATTTACCGACACAATGCTACTATCTCTTCCAGTCGTGTTTGTTTCATTATTCCGTCCCTATTTATCCTTTTAAGCCGAACGAAATAATTTCAACTGGATTTGAAAACATTGTCCAAGAGAGCGGGGAAAAAAAAAGAAGTGGGGTGTCTGAAATTAAATGCTTTCTTCGACCACGCAAGGGAGAGGCGCTGGTATTTTCTGAATTAAATGAGCAGTGAGGAAGTGAGATTGTTTTGTTTATTCAACCTATTGAACTCCACAAATGTAAACACTGACTTCTGATAAATCCCCCGGAGAATTCATATATAATCCTCTATCATAAACTCTGATAATTGTGTGGGCCTCCATGCTTGTATTACGCGGTTTACACCATTTCTATCGAAGGCCTGCATTTTCAGTACGTAAATGAGAAATCCACATAATATAGAAAAATATAGAATATCGAATAGAGAAAATATATATCCTTTTTGTATTTACATTTATCCACATTATTAGAGGACTGAATGGGTTAATATAATTTCATTATGTAATGGATTTTACAAAAGGCGATACATTGAAATATGAATTATTTTTTCTTTTACGTTTGAATTATAGTTTGTGCATCATGTCCACAGATCTTAACCTACCTCTTAAATAATTGTTTGTCTGTTGAGGTCTGCGAGTGTGTCCTGCCGAATATGTCCTCGTTCAGCAGGACACACACTCTCAACCCTGCCGTGTGCCATTAGATAGGTGAAATTACAGGTCATTACTTCCAGGTCAAAGTACCTGAACACAGAAAGGTGACCTTTGGCTGGGCGTGGGCGCTCGTGCTGGTGCAGCAGACTATTCTTTATGGATCACAGCCACATCTCTGCCTTTTTTTTTCATGTCTTGTCTGCAGAGTCGACGTGTATGAAAAATAAGTAATGACTGAAAACATGGTAATGTGTGATGAAATACACACTATATGGCACCCCGTGGATGAACTAAATTGGTGGGTTGTGTGTATAGAATAGATGTGGAGAAGGAAAGACAGAAAAGAGAAAGAGAGTTCACTTAGCTGTACAGTGTGTGTGTGGGTGTGTGTGAGAGTGTGTGTCTGTGCATGAGCCTGCAGACACCTGCTCCTTTCTGCAGTGATGGCTCCCAGCGGGACACAGGCTCAGCTGCTGATCACTAGGCCCTCCCTGCAGCACTGGTGGCCAGCGCGTACACACACACACACACACACACTCGCATACGTATATATACGCACAATCATGCGGCTCTTCCAATGAATCTGAAGCCTTTAGGCCCCCCTCACAGTGTCTCTTAGCCTCTCTTGTGTTCCCTGCAACTGACAAACCACATGTGGTCATATCAAGTGCAAACATGACATGATGTACACACACACAAGCTGCACAGTGGGCGCTGGTGCGACATGGCAGTCATAACCCGCTCCGCCTTGAGAAGTGCTATAGGGATGTTACGGCTGAATAGGACGTCTGTAATATGCTGCCCTATAGCCAAGGCGCTTAATGAAACAAAGTCCTGCGTCAAGCCTCCGTACCTACAACTGCACAATTAGAAAAAAATCCTAAACAGATTTTATTTTACCCTTTTATTTCCTCTTCCCAGTGGTTTTGGCAGATTAAATAATGAAATACATTAATAAAATAAAACTGCCGCAGCCGTTTGTTTTTGTCAAGCCCATATTAATCAACCACCTTTGTGTGTGCACCAGGATTGTTATTGTCTTAGTTGATGACATTGTGTTTCGCACACATCTCAATGTCGGTGTTTTTCCTCCCCGTATGGGCATCTTTTTCTCTCTGTGGCGCCGCTCAGTCTGCTGCACCTGTTTGTGCCTCAATGACGGCAGGGTTGTGGAGCATAAATGAACTAATTTCCTTGATATAGAGAACATTGCAATCAAGGAAAGGGGAAATGCAACGAGCGGCAGATGGAAGGAGCTAATCATTGTTATGAAACAGAGATGACCTCTAACTATCTCGTAGCTCCTAATATACCGTAGTCAGACCTGCTTGCCAGCGCCTGCCTCCTCCTTTGTCTTATTTTTCCCCGCTTGTGTGGTCGTGATGCACCTCCACAGGTTTGAAATCCATCCCTCTTTTTTTTTTCAAAAATGTTGAAACGGAAAAGATTGGAGTTGTCAAACAAAGCCTAGTGTCACATAGAGAACAGCAGCTGCCTGCAGTGGGTAATCAGTGGAGCTTTCTACAAATTAACAACATTCAGCTCTGAAGCACGGCGCACTGCAGGTTTTCAGATGGGCTTTTGAAAATTAGATCTCAGTGACAGAAATATGGAATAATTTGCATTCCAGCTTTTCCTTATATGTTCTTTTACGTTGATCAGCTTTGTCTAAGGGTGACACGGCTGCGGCTGCGTGGTCACTCCTATAGCAGTTAACTGCCCCCGAGATGCACATTTTGAACGGAATAATACCAGTTAAAATTGCATTAATTGCCGCAATGACAACCTCCTCAGTGTGCCTCGGTTTCTTATGGATCACAAAATTAAATCTCTCCGATACTCATTTAAAAATCACTGTCCTACAGCTTGAGACACATGACGCACGACCGATGACATGCGCACACAGAGACAAAAGCATGCACAACAAGCTCAAAATGCTTGAAAGACATGAAACACGCAGTGCTGTCAGTGCAAGTAACAGTAAACTTTGCTGCAGGCATACATTGTGTTTGGGATCAAAACCGTTTGGCCATTTATTTATCTAGTGAAGCACTCGGTTAATGCAGTGGTGCATAACATGGAAATGCAGCTTCAATTTGAATGATAATATTATACAACAGTTACAGTGATTAATAGATAGAATAAATATGTTTCATGAAGTAATGGATTAAAGATTTGATGACGTTTGCTACAGCTGTGGAATTGAATTTCCTTTTGCTATCACAGAGGTAAAAAATGTGACACTGCTTTTGAGGTTTTACACAGCAAAGCCACCAGAATCTTCCAGCACATTTATCTAATGTATGCAAATGATCTTGCTGTGCTTAATGAAGGTACCATTAATCACTATAACGATGGTCTTTTTTAACCAGGGTAATCATGCCCGCGCACACATACACACAAGGGCACATTTTCAAATGCATACACAGACATGTGCGCACACGCGCACACACACACTCACACACACACACACACACACACACAAACACACTCGCTTGCCCACACATACACGTAGGTACATGCCTCATCACCAGCAGCACACTGAAAGCAAATGTGCAAACGCACAATAATCAACCATTACTGGACCATTTCACCAGAAATGTATCTACGTATTATGATGACCGAACAGTCATCCAGAATAATGTTTTGAAATCATTGTGTACGCAGTTTTTCTAATTACATTTATATTCTGTGCTGCTAAATTCAGTGTGATTTACCCTCCTGTGCTCTCCACCGAGGTAATCACGAATTCATGCTATTTCATCTTATCAGCGCAGATAAGATGCATCAAAATATGTTAACATGTCAATCATATTTGTATATTAAAAATGCAGCCAATTACTTCTGCTTGTTCCAACAAATAATTCATGGTCCAGCAACTTTATGCAAACAGCAGATAATACTGTGAGTGGAAACGGGCAGTGGGTAAAGAAAAGTCATTTTGTTGTTGTACAACGACAACAAAAACACTGGACCGACGGCTTTGAACTATTGTAAGAATTCAAAGGCATAAAAAACAAAAACTGGAGAAAAAAAAAATATTTTTGAAGCCCAACTCCTCGTAGACGTATTTCGCTGCTTATCCTCGCCGTGCATTTGCATATAGTTGATGGAAACCCCTGGGTACAGTCAGCAGCATGACAGTGGGTTATGAAGGCTTCCGGGAGGCTCTGGGGTGTGGATCTGAGCCAGTTTGAAGGGGAGCCGAACCAATGAAGAGCCCACAGCGGATTAGACACCCACAGCTTCATGTCGCTTTAATGCGGCGAGTCAGGGATTTTCTTACAACGCTTTTGCCTAAACGCTCAGGGTTTTCTCATGCCCCTTTTTCTCTCTTTCCTTTTCCTTGAAGTAATCTTTTTCTATGTAAATGCCAGCGTAATGTTGACTCCTGTGCAAAATATCCCATCTGTCTACGGAGTGCTGGCTTCCTGTGCTAACATGGCTCGTCAGATGCTGACTGGGATTGGATCGGAAAGAATAGTTGTGATCGACTGTCATTTGAAATGCGCCATCGTACAGAAGTATACATTTCCTCAGTGGGGGGAGGGGGGGTGAAGCTTGCTTTTTAAGGCAAAATTTCTCAATGAATCACAGGTTACAAATGTGCAGCATACGCACATGTGTCACCAAATCATCATAAACTAGAGACATAAAATACAAATACTGCAGATTCTCACTGAAATCGGCAAATACAACAACCGTCAAGTATCTTACCAATACAAACACTCACACACTGACACATGCTCCTGCACACACAAACACCTCAAATTCCCTTGATAACCGCCTGTCTGGCAGAGGCTAAAGACGGAGTAGGCGTAGAGTAATTGGACAAACATAACCATGTAAATATTTACTAATACCTTCCATTGAGGATACAGGCAGAATCCCACAATTGATTTGCTCTCTTTCTGCCCTTTTGCTCTTTTCCTCACACGCGTACACACAACACTCGCTAGCTACCACACTTTTTTTCCCCCCTGCCCGTTTCTTTTCATGGTATTATGCTTGCCTGTGTTCATTAAAGAGATGGAGATATATTGTTCTGTCTATCCTCTTACCAGGGGTGACCTGTAGCCCATCTGGGCAGGCGATGACAGGAGATCCCTGGGAAATAGCGGCGAGTGCGTCTCGGGGACGGAGCCCACGCCACTGGCTGCTAGTCCCGAGAGCTGCCCGTACCTCGCCATCATCTTGAGATGCTGCTCACAGAACACACACGCTCACACATAGACACAGGAGGAGAGGGGAGGTGAGGGAAGCGAGACAGAGAGAGAAAGAGNNGGGGGGGGAGGAAAGAGAGAGGGAGAGAAAGGGAAGCAGAACAGATAACAGCAGGTAGGAAGGGCAATGAGAATGGTAAAGGACAGAGGGAGTGGGGGAAACATGAAGAAAGAGGAGGTAGAGGGGGATTACAGAACACTTTTCTCTCACACAAATGCATGTGTGAACACACACACGTACAAGCAGCCGAAGTTACAGACATACTGTACGTGCACATGAGGGCACACACACTATTTTAGCCCCAGGTGGGCAATTTCATGAGCAAGCCTACATTTGATCGGTTTGATAGCTACCTTGTTTTTCGTTTTCGTCGATTTCGTTACAATCGGGGGGGATGGAAAAAGTCTGGGCACTCGCTCTCCATTTATTATTACATGCCAGGATGAGAGTAGGGAGCGGAGCGGTCCCTTTATCTCCGTACCGACCATCGTGCCGTGGAAAATATAATAAACAGCTGCTATTATCAATCATCGTCTCTGTCTTCTGGCAATGAGCATACGGGAGTGTACAGACATGCACACGCACGGACACACAGTAACACACATGACAGAATGGTTGGCAGCAGACATACACAGGTGAGGTGTGAAGAAAGAAGCAAATCCAAATCTCTTTACCTCATTGCTCAACAAAGCGGCGTTGAGTGTTCGGCTTATTTCGAACATGTTCAGATTCGGTGCTTTTTCGCTCTGTCCGTTAATTTTCAGCCTCTCTTCAGTTCTTTTGCTCCCCTTTTTCTCTTTCTTTACGGTTGGGAGTCAGTCCCGGAGAAGAAGAAGAAGAAGAAGAAGAAGAAAAAAGCACAAAAAAAGAAAGAAAAAAAAAAGAAATCAACTGGGAAAAAAAAACAAGGGGGATAAAAAAAAAAAAAAAGATCCGCTTTAATTTTCAGATTTTGCAGTTGTGATTTCTCAGTCCTCTATTTTTGTCTCTCTCCTGCCTTTTGATGCGCCCTGCTGGCTGTAGCTGTAGTGGTGGCGTTTGTGCCCAGGATCTCCGCACACGTCTAAGGAGTCAATATGCTGTTTTTTTTTTT
>CAESWR010001088.1:359728-382900 GCA_903171835.1 Mullus surmuletus | reverse complement strand
AGAGAGAGAGAGAGAGAGAGAGAGAGAGAGAGAGAGAGAGAGAGGGATAGAGGGGAAAAAACACACACAAAAAAACAGACGTTTAGCTGCAGGACCAAACTGAAACCCCTACACTATGGCTGCTGCTGCTGGCTGGAATCAATTCTATCTTTATCAGTCCCCCTCGTCTGTGTCCAGGAATCCTCCACACACCGCAAAGGAGCTGGGGGGAAAACTGATGTGTTTTCCAATAATGAAATAGAACACAACAGAAAAATAAGTTTAAAAAGGTGCCTGGCTGGTCTCCCTCAGCAGTACAGCACTCTTTTAATCTCTAGTCTGGGTGTTTAAACACAGTTGTGGCCTTGACTATGCCGGCCAAAAGAACTGTGTGTGTGTATGCATGCATGTGTGTGGATGTGCCTTTAATTTTGTGATTGCACATTGTACATGGTCTGTACCTAGAAGTGTCCAACCCACGGCGATGTTGTTTACTTTTAGATCTGACCACATAAAAGGCACAGTGAGTATTTTATTCGGAATGGTAAAACTAATTTCTTGAACCAGTCATTCTAATGAATGCATACCCCACTTATATATATTAGAGTTAACGACTAAATTAAGTGATTTGTGTGCGAAAATAAAAAAAATATTATGTGACAGCCCACTCATCTGCAAAGGAGGATGCGCTGTAGCCACACAGTCTATTTCATTTTGAAACAACTGCCTATTACCATTGTAATGGCTGGCTGTGTGAGTGAGTTCCACCTCGGGCCTGAGGCAGGGAGGACTGCCGCTGCTGTATGATGATCCATCTGCATGGCAGAAACCATCCATCCAGCGGATAGCTACAGGCTGCAGGCCGGCCCATTGTGTGGGCTGAGCACTGTGACTGCTCCCTCTTGTACCTCCGTAATGGGATTACATTAGCCAGGTTCTTCTGCCCCCCCCCCCAACACACACACACACACACACACACACACAGACATTGAGAGTTCATGTGTGAATGACTGACTATCCACTTGGCCACCTCGTGTTTGTACCATGTTTACTTGCCTATGGCCCTGTGTAATGATGCAAGTTTTATACGCATTTCACCGACACAAAGTGTCAGCAAAATGTGTGTAACTTAAACACTCAATGTTATGTATTTAGCCGTATATTCGGCCTGCTATCCTACTATTATTCTTTTTCTCTATGTAAGAGAAAGATTGGAAAAAGTCAGAAAAATCAGACATGGTTCAAAGTTTTTCTCAAGGAGAGAATAGGACATGATGTGTAAAATCCTGGTCAGACCCACAATTGTGTTTTGTCGAGCTGCACCACCATGGCAAAGCTGTTCATTGAAGACCAATTTGTTAATGTCTAAACACTGCATTTATTTTCTCTCAAGGACAAAGATTGATATTCAACATAACCTGCCACGACATCACTGGAAAGGAATATGGAGAGATATGATACTCGAGAGAAATTATGCAAGAGATTGGAGATGACCAGAAATCTTTCTTCTTTTTCATCTCTGAGCCTGTAGTTCATTCACTTCACTAACACTAATGCAGCTTGTCTGGTCCAAAAAAAGAGCCCAAAATGATTTTTGACAAATCTGCTGTTGCTTTTGACCATTACACAGGCTCAACCTACTATCTTTGCTCTGTCTAGTTTATCTGTATTCCTTTCAGAGGGAATTTAAAAAAAAGCAGTTGGCCGTTAATGTTAGTTAAACACCAAATGATGTGGGATTGATTAAAAGGGTCAGATCACCAGCCCACCAAAGTGTTTGAATCTGGAGGTAGCCACCATAAAATTAAAACGGGGATCAATGGCGTGTCATATCCCTGCTGCTTCGCGGGCTGAACATGTAATTCTAACCTTGAGGCTGCAGCCATCTCTCACGTCAGGCCTTCCAGCACCAGGCTCAATAAACCAGCCGTCCATGGCTGCTGTCTGTTGCTACCCGTGCTGGTGCTATTCATAAGCAGGCTGTTTGGTTCTTTGTAATGTAAGGGTTCGCCCCAAAAGGCCTGTCAGGTTCATCCCTCATTCCCCGATGAGCCCCCTATGACCTGACGAGATAAAGTTAGAATTTACATTTTTTTGTTATTTATTTTGAACTAATACTTCTTTTGAGTATTTGTTGTTTTTTTCTTTGACTAGTTTTATGCCATCCTGGACTATCCAAAACCTTTAAGTAAGTCCTTAATGTGTGGAAAACACTGCTCATAAATATGCTCAGATAGAATTTTTTGGGCAACCTTGTGTACTGCACAGAACCTTCCTAATATAAAGGTTACTGGTTAAATAGGTTGTATTTATAGAGCACTTTTTCTTCCTGCATGATGCTCAAAGCGTTTGACTCACTGTTTTTCACTAGCATCATGTAGTCAACAAGTGTGAAGGAATGAGGCTTATTTCAAGATCATTTGAGACATGACTCAGTCAATGCAATATTTCCTGTGAAATATTTCATTTGAACAAGCATACCACTGTGTCATAATCATAATGATACCATACTTGTATATTTCAAATTTGCCTTCTCTTCCGTAGGAGGAGCATTTTTAAACTCTTGGGAACAGAAAATCTTATTCTGCTGTGTACCAGTCTAAATAACAATAAAGAAAATCTTGAATCTTTTAAGTTGATGAAGTAGGTATTTGATGGACAAATCCCCACTTCCCCATCATAACAACTGGCTTGTTCTGTAAAACATTTCAAAATATCTAAAGAAAAGATAGCAGAGCCCCTTATTTGAGAAAATACATTGACAGCGTTGACAGTCTGTGATCATTTATGTTGTGCATTCATATTAGTGGCCATCTGTTAACCTTCATCTGGTTTAACAGCTTAACAGCACTCATGATAACTGTTTTGCTGTCTTGTGAATCAGAGACAAAAAACAATTTTCATAATTAAGAACAAAAATGTGATGTGTTTTCAAACCCACTGAAGTCAAATAAGGTACTGTAGTGGAGACAAGTTCAGAACATTTATAAATGTTTAAGATTATTAGAGAGAAGTTGGGTCTTCATCATTTAGTAGCATTATTAAGAATGATAGGAAGGATGACATTTGGTGGCCATTATCAACTCGGTCTAATAGGCTGTGTTTGGCAGTGTCAGCTCTGTGAATAGCTGTGATGTTGGTATGAAAGATGATCGATTTGATGACACATCTGTCTGGAGCAGGTGCTGCTCTGCTGTCTATCTCCTCTCCTTGGCAGTGCTCGCTAGGATAGCTGCAGCTGGGTTTGATTCAACCTTCCGCCTGCACTTGGCTTTATCTACTTTCAATGGCTCAGGATTGCACTGCCAACCAGCCAGAACTCTAGTCAGTGCCTGCCTGCCACCTTGTAGCCAGCCAGGCTCGGTGCAAACTAGGAACGGATGAAAATTCACTACTTATCTGTATCTGTATCATCTCTTTGTAATAAGATAGACAAATTACTCACAGAATAAGGCCGGTTCATGTAGTTGAAAGAAAAATTGCAATCATATGATTTTCATTACTATTGATGATGTTGTCTATCACTGCCTCTTACCTATTGACCAGGCAAATATCAACGTAGCGATTTACATTTTAGCATAAAAACAACAACAAATGATTGGACAATTTTGACTATATTAAGGCGAGTAATGTATTCAGTTGTGGTATGCATAATATCAAATATTTAAAATGTTAAACGCATTTATCTCAATGGGTCACGTATGAGTAATGATTGATTCACTATTAGGTTTGTTAAAAGGCATTTTGTTGTTGATGTTACATATCTACAAAAGCAAGATGTAAGAGCGTGCATACACATGCCAAACAACACAGACAGAACTATTTGTTTAGGATCTCTTCGATATATTCTGACATTTCTATATAGAAGTAAATTTATCAGCCTCTTAACATGCCTTTCTCCCCATCCCTCAGACCCCATTCTGCCTCTTTGTCAGTGTCAATCTTTTTATTTTGTGCTTGCATGCTTCAGTGTAGAATTAGGGAGATGAATGGATGACATACATCAGTTTCAGCCCAGCCACTCCCTAATCAGTCAAAAAAGCATTCTGCAGAAAGGGATTTATTTACCAAGGCCCCAGTGTGCTGGAATGGGGCGCCACTTACCATTAGTGCTAGCTGCGGAAGCTGTTAGTGGATCAGCTTCAAATGTAAACATGGATCAGTCATTATTGTTTCACAATAGATTTGCAATTGCGTTGCTGTTGGAGGCCATGTTGTAAATGGAAATTTGAATTATTGATTTGGAAACTACTCAAGTTTAATTTTTCACAGCCTCTGGTAGTTTTCTTCAGTCAGGTATAAACTAATGATCTCACTTTTATGGGTAGCTCCGGTGCAGCAGTGCAAAGTGTGCATTTATGTGTGTGTGTTTGTGCATTGGAAGCTGACTAGTAGATTAGCTCTGTTCTGTGGCAGAAGGGGAGGGATATGCTTTGACAGTGTGGTAGTTAGCCCATCTGTCTACAATCAGCTGTGTGTGTGCTGCTGCGGCATTACCTGCCACCAGGTGGTCAACGTTGCAGAGCCGCGAGCCGTGTTGAGTCCTGCTTTTTTTTTCTTTTTTTACCGATGGACTTCTACTTCTACTGCTCATATCCTGCCTCTAAACGTCATCCAGATTTACAATGATAGTTCTCATTTTATGGCAGGAGTCAGAACACTAACACACTCTCATCTGGCTTGTCATTGGTTTCATTCTGACATTTATTAATTCCGCATACATCCCAAGAGTCCCCTCGACATATGTGTCCAGATATTGTCTAGATACTGGATAAGTCAATGCATACCTCTATTTAGAATGCTTGTCTTGTCATCATCTACTGGCCAATCATCTCATAGACAGCTATGAGAACTGGAGGCAGGGAGTAGTTCCCATCGGATTAATTATATCTTCTCTGATCATCTGGATCTTCTTGGTTGGGATAGTATGGTATATATGCCAGATATGGATGGCTGGAACATTCCTGTCTGTTGGTCTTCCTGGTCCTCACACTCACTTCCCTCCCTGGGAATTGTTTTGGTACTATAGACTGTCTAGTATAGATGGGAGAGCTGTTTTTTCACACTAAAAGGATGTCTTGATATTGATTGACTGTGTCTTGAAAGCAGATCTTAAGTTTGAAGTCAAATTGCTCTCAAACATCCCATCTTATGATTGAATGTTTGTCTTTTTATAATGTTCAAGTTACTGATGGTGAATTTTAAGGTCTACAGGAAAAATGATTCACTGTGTGTGTGTTATCAAATGTTCATTCCTGCTTAATGCTAATGTAAGCTGTTTCACTGCCTCTGCAGGGAACCTTGGCCGCGTTGACTACATCAGTGAGTTTGAATTTGACCTGTTCATCCGGCCCGACACCTGCAACCCCCGCTTCAGAGTCTGGTTCAACTTCACCGTGGAGAACGTCCGTGAGACACAAGTAAGTGTGCCGTGGTACTCTGTTGTGTCCTCAGCTATCATTTACTGTAAAAGTTCTTCTTTTCCATTGCCACCACAATATTTCACACATCAGCAATACAAAGCACACACAAACACACAGTTATAGTGTACGTAGACAGTAGCTCAAGACTCCGGTATGGTAAGATACAGAGGATAGCAAGATCCAAAATATATGACATAATGTAATAGCAAACATCCTCAAAGTAATATCCTTAGTCTCTCCACATTAAATTATCATCAAATATATACATTTCAAGTCATTTTTTATGGTATAAAGTGAAGTTATTGTAACGTATCATTATTTCAGTTGTATTGAACTAAATTTGGTAAGAAGAAAAAAAAGAAGCCACCAATTTATTAAAATCCATATTCATAGCTTCTTTTTTCCTTTTTGGCAGAAACTGTAGTTTGTGTCTATAACATTACACTCACTCACTCACTCATTACACTCTTCTTTTTCCTCTTTCAATTCTAGTCGAAGCCTTCTAGGTGGGAAACCTTTGAGCCCCGTGATTGGCCGACAGGGGGTGTTCACATGCCACAGAGATATGTGGGCCAAAACATTATGTAAACAAAAGAGATTATGTATGGAGAGAAATATAAAGGCGATATGAGAGTGGCAGAGGGAGAGAGATTGACAAAGATGAGGGGGAAAAAAGCAAACAGTGATATGGATAAAGGCAGACTAAGGATGAATCCACAGCATGCTGTTGCTGCGGTCTTCCTGTGGAGTGTCCAACACAGCCTATCTGAGGCTATCAGGCCTATCAGCCCATCTCCCTGCAGTGCTGTAGTCAGCACTAATCACATTTTATGGCTCTGAGATGAATGGGAGGCCTCGACTTGGAGCTGAATCGATCCCACAGCCAGATAGTCCAGCACCAGCCGCCTGCAAGCTCGGGCCAACAGGATATTTGCTGTTGTGGCAAAATGACACAGAAAGTGTGAGGGGCAGACAGAGAGAGAGCAACTGGGGATGGGAAAGAGACACAATAAACAGCACAAGATTGATAATTATTGCGCATAAAACACACAGTTTTGGGTGTCACACGCATGGGGCAAGCTTCAGTGTGGCAAGAACAGGTGAACAGCCACTTCCTTTTCTCTTCAGAGGATTCTTTTCATAGAAATCCGTTTCTTATCTGTGCAATTTCCTTCTTCAAAAAGGTCTTGTGTGAATTTAATCTACTCCAGTCCGAGGCGTTGTGGTTAAGTGCTGCCTGTGCAGTTTGCAAAGGTGCATGTGTCTGCGTGTTTGTGTATCAAGGATGCAATGTAAGATTGCGTCTGTGCCCGGAATAATCACAGTACATGTAAATCTTTAGTCTATTAATGGTTCTAATGTTGGTATGAACTGGAAATAAAACATAGAAATTAAACAGACAAAGGATAATAGCATGAGTAAATACACCAGCTAAGTGCAGTTATGTGGGGAGAGGCTGTTCTATAGAGATATCAGTGGGTTCCAGGGGAGAACTGGGCTGTTGGAGTGTTTCATCCAGCTAAGCCTTGCTAACTCTCAGCCTGAGCCAGGGGAATGGGGAACAGTAAAAGCCCGTGATATTGGAAGTGAGATGGCTATTTTGAAGGAATGTAAGCTGGTGAAACAGATTTGGTCTGCCTCAATCAGCTTAGCAGCTTTGTGGAAATTGGCTTCACCGTAGCACCGGTTATGATGGATGGCTGGATGGATGAATGTCTCTTTTTTGTATGTCCTTTTTTTTTTTTTTTTACGTTTCCCCAACCACTCACTTACCTCAAAAAGCCCAGACCAATTCTGGTTGTGTTGTTTGGAACGCTGGTGTCATACGACTATTTGACATGATGTGATATCCACGTAATGCTGAGTGTTGGGTTGGTTTACTGTTTCTTGCTGTTTCTTTCGGAAAAAAAAATATTTGAGGGACATTCTGAAAATTAATCTCACAAAGAGATGGATCAGGTGGCAGAGTGCAGGTTTGCCATCTCTGACCTTAAAACCTCTCTCTTTCAATATATCTACTGCTATAATCATTTTCATTGCAGGTCTCTTCTTTTGTAATCCAATATCAAAAACTAAACATATCTGTACAGATATGTTAGAAACAATCACTGAAATTAGTAGCTCATCCCTGTAGTAGAAATGTACTGTGCTACCAGACCATGGGGAGGTTCTCATGTTTGAAAATTCTCGTCCTAATTTTATCATGAGTTTGGTCCAGTAGGATGCAAAATATGTGAGTCCTCCATAGTGTCACCAAGAATCGAACCATCTGAAGACTACAGAAATGGGATCCAAATATTTATTCTGTCTAACAATTGAGCTGCAATCACAGACATTATTAAAGAGCCATTTGAATAATTGGTTGATATACAAAAAAGTATGATCACTGGTGAGAAAAAAACAAAACCCAAATTCCCTCTAAATGGAAGGGACGAGCTTATCATAGCTACACATTTGCCTTTTGGAAAACATTTTTTGGGATAAGTTTAACTTTAATTCTGACAATCACTGACATATTAGCATCCAGCAACATATTAGCAACACGGGAGCTTTAAAAAAACAAACAAACAAACAAACGTTTTGTGCCCCTTTGACCAAACTGAGTGAATTTCAACACGCAAGCTCCTGCTACCACCATTTCATTCCATTCTCTGCCTATGTTATGGCCGGGAACCGACGGATGAGTTGATATGACAGCCCATTGGGTAAGTTGATATGCCATTCCATTCTGCTGTAGGGGTGTGCTTGATGTCAGGCTCCGTGAAGGGTACGGCTGTGAGCTATTATCATAGGAGCCTTCGGGGAGCCATTCATAGAAGACAGGCAGTAAAACCTTGCACCGAGCACCTTCAACTCCTCCAACTGCTGCAGGGGTGATTTGTAAGCCTCGCTTGTCGAGGGAAAGCACAGTGCAGGACGGTTACTCACCATAATCAGGAAAGAGGATGAACTGAAGCAGAATCGCTGTGTGTTACCTGGGATCCCAAAAGGCCTGTCATCACTTTAATGTTTGAGACAATGCTCACCTATTTAAATTAATCATCAGTTATGTTATGCAATTTGCTGGGGGTGGGGGTGGAGGCACATTTTGTTGAACTTTAAATAGGATGTTGAACCAGTGAGGGAATCATCGTGGACTGTTTTAGTGATGTTGAGCTATCTTTTTTTTGCAGATAATGATTGGGCAAGTTGTATATTTGTATGACATTGGAAAAGTCACAATATGTAATTGGATTCAAAAGGGCCTTGCGTCCTCTGCAATGTGTAATTTGCTTATTAGTTTGAAAGACTATTTAAAATGTAAAATTCCCATGCATTGTGACAAAGCAGTGAAAAAAGACAAAGGTAAAGAAGAATGGAAGAGAGAGAGGAGAGAGGGAGTGAAAGAGAGAGATAGAGAGCGAGACAAGACAAGAGCAGGGTAATGGATGTGATGCACATTGATTTTTTTTTCCTCACAAAAGAGACAGAAGCAGGGAGAGAGGCTATAGGAGAGGAACTGGGAGTGGTATCTTTACGAGAAATGACTAGTTTGTGTAAGTAATACATTTTCCTCCATAAATAGAAGGATGGTGGCTGCATTTCTGGGAAGTCAGCTGCTGGTTGCGATGAGCAACATCACTGCTGAGGTCCTTATTTGAGCCTGAGGTTGTATTGGCACCGGAATATGCCCAGCTATATGCTTCCTCCTCTTTCACTTGGGTTTTCAGAAGCGTGTTGAGACACCAACACCCCTCCACGTCTATTCCCACTTGGGACTCCTCTTCCCATCTCTTTACCAGCATGTCTGTGTTGCAATGTCCTTCAGCAATGGCAGCGGGAGAAAAGGACAGGCAGGTCGCTAGTGAGCACGATCCAGTGAACGTCGCCTAATGGTTGCTGGCGTAGCTTGGCCTCAATCGTGCAAGGCGGACAGCTGGTTAGTAGCAGTTACTCATGGTGGGCTCGCAGAAGGGACCGCGTGTGGTAGGACCAGGTGGATACCCAACTTCAGGATTAAAACTTCTTCTCATCTATAGGTACAGTATAACCAATAGTGTCAACAACCTACAGATGGGGGCACACAAACGCAAAAAACCCTCTCTGTCCTTTCTGTTTACAAGACTTTATGGACATTGGCAGACCATGCCATTTTTTTCATTTGCACTGCCTTTTCATTGCTGTGCCTTTGCTACATATGGCACAAGGTAGATAGGAGAAGTGGCCTGTGCATGTGGTCTTCTGCTTTGGAGGTTCAGTTAACGCCTACATCCTCTACAGTCTCTAAAGGAGACACATTCATTTCTGTGTAATGCTGCCAAAGGGGATTATTTCACTTCAAACACAAAACTCAGGCCCGGAAAGTTTTGAATCCTAGTCTCAAACCCTTGCAGGAAGTTGTAGAAAGATTGTGTGGTTTTGAAAGACGCACAAGGCATCAGACAGCAGTGTCAAGGAGCATAGGGTATCAGAAATGACCCTCCTCTGTTTAAGGGAACTAAGGCATCCTCCCTTATTGTCAATGCTGATGCTCCCCAGATCACTTCATAATGACATAGACAAAAGGATATGACAACAGCATGGAATGGATTTTCAAACTCGCTCCCTGATAGCAAAATGAGTTTTCCCTGGGTTATCTCTGCTGACGCAAGGTTCCTTATCAGAATTAATTTCCTTATTTTTAGCTTGATTCACTTTAAAAAAAAGGAGGCATAGAGCTTAAGGGCATGTTTTCAAATAAAGCAGACACACGTTTTATTATGCATTTGGATTCAAACAGCAGGGACTTGGAATCATATCTCTTCAATCACAGTTTCCAGGGACATGTAGGGTTAAATAATGATGCATTGCACTTAATACATGTGCCTAACACAGCCATTTCCTCTATTCATCTTTTGCAATATAAATCAATGTCAGAATCCCTGACAAGCAAAATAAAAAACTAAAAACATTTGCACTTGAGTTAAGATAATTACAATAGTTCTGGGACCTGTGTTTGTTTATGCGTGCCATGTCACAAAAAAAAGAAGTGATTTTTGAAGTGTTTACCTTGCGTGGGAACATCTGCAGATGGGTTGCTGTGTGGTACACATCAGGACAGTCAAGAGTGGGCTTCAACAGTCCAATAGTATGGTAGTGTGAAATGTTGCCACCAAAATGCATTTTGCAAGAATTTTTGGAAAGTTTCGATCTTCGGATGACCACGGATGATGTTATTATTCCGGGCAGTATATGGAGGTGTCCTTCAGCAAGATGCTGAAGTGCTAACTGCTCCTGATGACCAGGTTGGCAGCCTCCGCTATCAGTGTGTGAACGTGAATGTGAACAGGCAAAAGAGGTAATGTACTATGTAAAGCCCTTTGAGTACCATTCAGGTAGAAAAAGCACAGTCTAAACACAGCCCATTTACGATTTATAAGGTCAAATTTAGTTTCACCAAGGTAGGTACTAGATTAATTGAGAACACAAACTTCAGTGATGTAAAACTGTGCCTGCACCAACCCCTGCCTCTGGGCTCTTCTTAAAACCTACACGATCAGATAAAAGCATAAACATTTGCTTAAAGGCACCTAATAAATTCCCTTCCAATTGTGCAAAAGGTATGCCGACACACAGTAACGGGAATGAAAATCCAACATTTCACACGCAGTCAATAAATGTACCGCAGTTTGAAATGGATGGTTTACGTCTTTGATAGTTATGACTTGGAAGTTGTTGGTGGCAGAGGCCCAGCAGGCCTTTGCAGTCCTTCAAGCTGAGTGCTTAGAGAGATGAGTGAGGTGCAATAAACTTGTTGTGTGAGAGCTCTGAAACTATTTAGAAAGGAAGTGATGTCTGTTGAGGGACAGTTTTTCACAAGTTATACTCCCGCAGCTAAATGAAATAGTCAGACTATAATGATATCCCATGTTTGTGCAATTTTTTGGGGGTCTTTGATAAGCTATTACTAGTGGGTTATGTTGATTAATTACAGCTGTGCAAGATGCTGTGATTCACCAAACCAATATTCGAAAGCCTCTGCGAAGATATTTAATGATCCATCAATTTGTCACAGCCCGAGGAGGCAGGAGACAGAAAATAAGAGGTTTTAGCTTTGAGAGAAAGTGAAAGGGAGAGAACGTGGCGGTCAGGGGGAAACTTGCTGAGGATTTTATGGGAAGGCAAGGTGGCTAGCTAAGGTCCTCGTGGAGCTGCTGTGCATCTGCATGAAATGATGAGCCTGGTGTCAGGACATGGATCATCCTTTTACACCAAGTAATGAATACAGATTGCACACCGGATAGAGAGCCTCTGCAATCTGCTGCACCACAAATGAAACAACTGCCGTTCTAATCAAATAGTCTTTTCATGCCAGCGCAGCCCTCAACTCGGGCTAAATTCAATTCCAGATTCACAGATTTGTGGGTTGGGGGTTGGAGGGATGCAGGAGGCAAGGGGGAGTTATAAATGTTGTAATTAGAGTATTGTTTAATGTGTATGTGCGGATATGTGTGTGTATGTTCGCAAGGGGCTGGGGGATGGCAAGGGGGCTCCCTGGCTCCATGTTGTCGTTAACCACTTGGTTATTTTAGATAGCAGTCGGGAGGAATGGGTCCAATCACAGCAAACACACTCACGCAAACACATACATGCGCACAAATGCGCACACTTCGCTAATTATGCCAACTAGTGGCTTGGGAGAACACGTTCTCTGTATTCTGTATTTAGGGAACAGCAAGGAGCTTTGCAAGAGAGGCGCAGTGCCTCTTTGATGCTGCTTTTGTTTTTTTTTTGTTTGTGTGGTTTAATAATTTAATCAAGCCAAACGTCCTCCTTCTCTCTGTAACTGTCTGTTGGTGAAGGCTAATTACTCTGCAGATTGTTCTCCTGGTGCTAGAGATGAGACTTTAGATCCAGTGGGGGGGGGGGGGGGGGGGGGGGGTGCTGATGGCTGTAATTTAACAGTGTGCTGATGGGCTAAGCTGTCTGTCGACTGCTGTTTTATTGTTTTGGAAGGCTGCTGACGAGTTACTCTTCTAATATGCACCATCTGATGAGAATGCCTGCAAAGTAGTGCTGTGTCTTATCTTTTCATCTATGCTATGCATCTATACGTCCGAGAGGAAAACAGTGTATGTGATAGCTAACAGTAACAGCTTTTTGCTTGCCAAGTTGCAAAAGTATGGTGAACAGAAGATATCTGAAGCCCAAAGCTTTAAAGTCTTCAAAGAATTGTCAAAAACAAACATTAGATAGAATGAATAATGACAAGTACTTTTTCTATCAGTTATCTTTGCCTATAGCTGTGAAAGTGTGCTCTCCCCACTGTAGAGAATATCATCTACCTTTCACCTTTGCTGGCAATCCTGACATGCGGCAGTTTGGACTCAAGTATTTTTCCTTTATGCATCTGATTAGCTGGCCTCCATTATGTGTATTCCTTAGCAGAACATGGCTTCTTTGTACATCAGATTTTAAATTTTGGTCCCTTTATTTTTACTTTGCTGTCTTAAGTTAGCAATAACAACTAATGGCCATTATTTTGTAGTCTTGAAGGTTTCATCTTCCAAATCATGTGACTTGGAGTAGCTGTGTAATTATAATTCATACTGCCATTACAAACTTTTTATGGTAAACAAATGGCAAACTTGATTAGTCTGTGCAGTGTAATAGTGTAATGTTACACAATAATCCGTTATGTTTTTTTAGTGACAAATGCCTACATTTTTAAAGACTTTTGCTGCCTAAGCAGGTTATACATTGTGATCCGTATCCATATGATCACACAGAATGCAGTAGGCTGTGAAAAGTGCACAGAATCAGCGCAGCCAAGATAGTCTGATCACCAATTTCCAGTTAGCAGGCGTAAAGATCTATAGTATAGTATTTAATTTGAGCGGAGAGGATAGCAGCCCATATTAGACAGTGGCTTGCCAATTGATAACTTATTTCATAAAGCTTTTTGTCTGATGCAATATTGCCCGGGCTTCATTTTGAGATGCAAGAGGATGCATCATGTTTGTTGGTTAACATCTGATCTGTGGTCTTCTGTCACGATGGGGTCAGGCAAGC
This sequence comes from Mullus surmuletus, assembly GCA_903171835.1. Classification (NCBI taxonomy): domain Eukaryota; kingdom Metazoa; phylum Chordata; class Actinopteri; order Syngnathiformes; family Mullidae; genus Mullus; species Mullus surmuletus. The sequence goes on along the minus strand of CAESWR010001088.1, from coordinate 369,467 downwards.
ATACACAATGTAAGACATCTCTTTTGTCTAAAAATGAAGAGAATATCTTGCATCTTACTGCTATATTGATGTTAACAGAACAGCTTGGGTTTTGACGGACCCAACACAGAGGTTTAGCTCCATTATGAGCATTCCTTAATTTGCACCCGCGTCCTACTCATCTTTTTTTTATCTTCAGCGTGCCAAACTTTCAGATACAGTGGTTTTTTGGGATGCTATTCAATGAATCACAAGTGGTAGAAAGGTTGCTAATGTTATGAGTCGTCGGGTGGGGGATAGACGAGTATAAACAATGAATTGCATTTAATAAACTACTAGAAGTTGAACTTTCCCTCGTTCGGTACAAAGCATGAGATGTATGCCTCCTTGGTACTGAGACCAAAGCAAGTTGTGATGCAATAATGTAAATAATGTAGCTTTTTTTTAAATTGTAAAATGCTATTTGAACATCTTTGGAAATGTTTCCTTTTTGTTACTAATGTAAGCATTATATTATGTGCAAAGGTACATTTCACAGAAAAGCTAAGCATTTGATGTAACAGCAGTTTGCCTCCAGGTGAGGTGTTGTAGTGTTTACCTGTAGAAAATGGTTTAAGTTCAGATTTTAGGTAGCAATTTTTTAGCCTGTGTTTACGCTCCATGCAGCTGGGTCAAACCAGTTGGACTAATTAATCCGATGTGTCAGTGACACTGGGATGGGGGCTAGCTGCTGGTTGCAATGCCGAACCAAAGAACCCTGCTGTGAGCAGAGACTTTTATAGTTACTGTTTTGGCAAGTGCATACTTGCTCACTCCCTAATAAACTCATATAGCATGATATAATATGTTTCACTTGGAGCTAGAACACTGCATCTGCGTGTGATGGGTGGCATCTCCTCGAGGCACCTGCGCGAGATGTTGTCAGCGCCATGCAGCACCATAAATCAAGACTGTGGTCTCAGATGTGCGTGTACATGTGTTCTGTCCATCGTTCGTGCCTGCAGGTATATCATCAGTAGCTGAATGTCAATAGAACAAAACAGTGGTTATTCAGGCTGGTGGAATTAACTATGTGTGTGTGTGCCTGTCAGAGCCCCTGGGGGGATCCAGCTTCCTTCTCTGTGATGCTTTGGTCACATCTGCCATGAATGTTTCACGTCTCGCTGATAGTAACCTGCTGGTTTTCTCTATCTCTCTCTCCATCGCCCTCTGTTTCACACACACATGCACCCACCCACACACCACACAACACTAAAAGTGCAAAAATGAGTGCCCACCCTCCTGGCTTCCCAAGCTGCACCTATGGGGTGTTGTTAAAGGCTACCAAAGGTTGTCACTCTCAGGCCACACTCTCTCTTGCAGGGCGGTGTTGACTTCTCTTCTCCACCACGCTACAGCTTCTTTGCTTTATGCTTCATGCAGTACTTAGACAAATACGTACACACTTAGCCATTGTTAATGCATTTCACCACTGGCTCTATATCTCTGCAGCAAATCTTATTTTTCCTCATTAATTAACCTCACTTGGCATTTGAAACCATTGTCTGTGTGTCTGGGTTCTCTTGAAAGTCTAAGTCACATTTGTAACAAATGAGTGCTTGGCCACAAAACTATTATATCTTAAGATAATTTCTTCCTAGTGGTTATTCAGCCAGTAGGGTGTTTTCATTGATAACAGTTCACCATGCACCATGGAGAACTTCAGTACACATAGAGACTTCATTTGTCCAGGGGTTTGATGTTTATCTGGTGTATTTAAATCGACTAAATACAACATTTTACAACTAGATGGTGTATGTGAGCACCAACATTTCAGACTAAAATCTAGGAGCAACTCCATCTCGTTTAGGCTGCACCTCCCCTCTGGCTCTATATTAGGTTTAGCCAACATGTGGGACTCTCCATGCCCAACCAATGTCATCTCTTCGTCTTCATCAGAACCTTGTTTTGCTGAAGAACATTGGGTGGGAACATTGTTGAGCACTGGCCTCTGGACTGGTGCACTTGGTCGTGCCTTAGCTATTAATCAGTTTTTGCAGCTTGTTTTTCGTCAGGTTTGGTATAGCCACAGACTGGCCTTCAGTAAATCCCAAATTTTAAAAATAGCAGAACTTTGAAATTGAAAAATAGGGTACACTCCATTGAGCAGGATGTGTTTCGTAAAGTTGTTCCTGAAAACAGTCAAAATATGTCCTTCCTTTGCCGAAATTCTGAAACAGCAAAATCCAATTTGATGTCCCAGTATTGGCACACATTAAAGACTAAATAAACAGCCAGACAAAATATCCAGCCACATGAAGCAAATCACTACAAGCAGAGGGATGCAGAGCAATACTGTTTATACCTGACTAGGGATGGGTACCGAAATTCTGTACTTTTTTGGTACCGAACGAATTGGGCCCGAAGTACCGAGTATCGATTCACATGAAGTCAATCGGTATCACATTTCGGTACCAATTTCGGTGATGGCATTTGACACAGAAGAGCATGATTCAGTGGCGGCTTATTTATCGGTTTGTTTGTTTGTTATAGTACAGCATACAGTAATTCATCTTGAATCTATTTATTTTGAAGTTACTTACTTTCTCACCCACATTTTTGTCAAGTTCTTCCACATGTTATTGAGAAATAAATGTTCAAAATTCAAAGTTTTGACTATTCTTTTTAATATACAAAACAACTTTAATTACATATGCAAAAAAGTACCGAAAGCAGGTACCAAAAAATACCGGTATCGGTTTGCCGGGTTCACATTTTCCTGCAAATAAACGACTTAGTTAAAACAAAGAGGTGATTACTCTCAGAACAGATTTTGTTGTCTTGTCGTGGTGCCTTTTTTATGGGGAAATCCCAGGCAGGCTTGTTCTTTTCTAAAGCAAAACTCCCAAAAAACAAAACAAAACAAAAACAATCAAAAACGTGAGTGCTAGATGCTCACTGACAAAATTAATAAATTGCAGAGGAACATGCTAAACCTTTGTGTTACAACTGTTCTAATCACTTGCAAATTACCTCTGAAGTTTTACCTCAACAATGATTCTCCTCTTTAGTTAAAGTTGTTTAGATCTACTCTTCCTGAATGTATAGCCAACATTATAACCATAACTCAATGGTTATTTTGTGGTAAATTTGTGTATTGGAAGTCAAAATTTCAGCTCTCATTGCAAATACCTAAGCCAATTTTTCTGCCTAATGTTAAAACCCAAGAGGGTTCCAGAATAACTCTCCCTCCCTATTGCTCTTATAGCTACAGCAGTTACAAATCAAGCTTTAGGCACTTCCCTTTTGCCTCACAATTATTTGAGTCATCAACTCACCTTGGCTACAGGCTGTGGGTCTTTAAAGATTTTGCTACTTTTGTGGGGGAGTAATAAAAAGGTCTCTGTTAACATTTTCTTAGATTTGTGTCCTTTAGTCTCTCATATTGACCCTTAACCCTAACTGTCTTCCCCCATACCACAACTTAATCAAGGCCTTTTGAAATCATAGCACATATTTAGCACTGATTATGGTTTTGACTTGTAACCAAACAAAAAATGTGGAATTTGCTATTATCCTAAACGTTAACTGATAAAGCACCATATCCCACCTAACATCATATTGTGTCATGTAATGTGAAGGACTGAAAGTCTAAATGTGCACTGTAAATGTGTGGCAACCAAGCTAAATAAACACATAGGATAAGCCTGAGGATGCTTTGTAATGACACAATCAATTTCAGGCAACTATTTTCAAATGAAAGGTGAAAAATTGACTTTAGCCCAAAGAAAGAAACCATTTATTTTTGCAAGGTTGATCTGTCCTTTTTTTTTTAAGGTTCTACTTTATAATTCATTCTCTAAATGCAAAGCTTGCGGTTCTGTGCTCATGGAGGACTATCCCATTCAAAGACGCACTGACACCTTTCGCAAAGTAAACTTTAGAGGGACTCTCTCTTAAGACACAATTGCGACTGGAGATCACAGTGTGCTAGAGACACCTTACTGCTTTGTTCAGCCTGCATGTGTGATATCTCCACCATAGCAGCAGCCCTGCTAGACAGTGTTTGAGAGTAAACAGATGTTGTTTGTCTTTCTGATGTCGAGCTTTAGCATCTCCAGGGATGCAGCGGACCTGTGCTTTCCTGTAAGCTCACAAAGGAATCAGAGATGGAAATAGCTCAAACAGATGAACAGTGTTTCACAACAAAAAATGAGACTAGGATTTTTTAGACCAAAGTGCTCACGGACATTCTAGTATTGTGATTATATTGCTAGTTGATTCAAAGTAGTTAGTGCATTTTTTTGTTGTTGTATTTGACCCCAATGTATAGTAAACATACAGCTAAAATGATAATGTTGGCCCTTATGTCTGTATTTGTAAATGGGATGGGGTCATCATGCGTAAATATGGGTATCGACTATGATGTTTTATTCATTAATTGACCCAAAACATTCTGCGCACATTTTTACCCCAAATGAGGAATTTGATCGTGATTTCTAATATGATGAGAATGCTTGTGTAGAGAATATCTATAGTTATAGTGTATGAATGACAGAAAACAGAGAGTTCCCTTCCAGTCTTATTGTGCCATCATCATTAACCAACATCGAACACTGACAGCCCGTGTTTGCTGTCAAACCCCGAATCCCCAAGGAAAAAAAAGCTTGCCTCTGTGGCTACTGGATCTGGCAAGCATTCATCACGACACTCAAATAAAAAGCTTGAAATGTCGTGGACCAAAGGAATGTGGGAAGAAAATGAAATGGGGCGAAGACATAGATAAAAAAGACAGAGAGGAGTAGAAGTTTGGTCTATAATGAGCAGTTGGAATGTGTGAATTGCTGAATTAATCAGACTGCTCGAGCTCATACAAAGTAGGCAGAATGCTTTTCATGTGACAAATGTGTAATTAAGAATGATTTTATAACCCCCTCCCCCCGCATACACACACTCCCCTTGATGGACTTGAGGTGGGTGGGAGGAACAAAGCATTTTTGTGCTTCCCCGCAAATGTGTGTGTCAGTTTTGTGTGTGTATTTTAGAGAGACAGCATATAAGTATGAGAGTGAGATGAGATGGAGGCTTTAATTACAGTCCTATTAGAATAACACCAGCCCCCATCGCTCACTGATACCAAGTGATAGGATGGGATGTTTTCATTTTGGCACCTCGCCTCTTTTTGTCTTTTAGATTTGACACCATATTTTTTCAGTCAGAACATGTAAGTTTGAAAGATTGTTTTCTTTTTCAGCGCACCACACACACACACACACACACACACACACACACACAATATTTACTTGAATGTCTCATTTTTGAATGACAGCAGCGATGGTTGATGACTACTTTTGGAAAGCCAGGCTACAGATTAGTTGGTTTCTGTGTGTCTGATGTTGGCTGCAGTTCAACTGGAGCTCCGTGCTACTAAGAGTATGCTTGCATAGTCCCTTGTTTATTAATTCTTTCACCTATTTTTCTATTTTCACCATTAAAAAGTTTATAGGTAAAGGACAATGATGATGCACAGAAAGAAGGGCCTATACCAATATACTTGATACATTTGACAAAATCAAAACCAATACTCATACAATTATGAAAACTGACATAATAGACATGATATTGGTCTGAATATGAGCTCCAAAACGTGCATCTGTACCTTGTGCATTCTTATGCCGGCCACAAACTCAAGGATAACCGTGCAGATGTTGGGTGCGATTCATTTCTGAAGGCTGGCGTGAACCGATAATCCGGCCAAATGATCCGACCATGTGAGGGGTTTACAGACCTAATCCTACTGTCACCAACAGGATCCAGGTGTCACCGATTTCGATTATTGATATTTTAAAACCAACATCCTGTAGTAGTAAATCAAAGTTGACCATAGGAACATTAATGTGACAGTCCATGGCGGTTGAGGGCATGTATAACAGCGGCTGCAGGTACCACTTAGCACACTCAGGACATTTATTGAAGTTATATAATATAGTGCAGCATGAAAAATGCTTATCACGCCAATGCAACATGCATAACAATCTGTGTTGGTCATGTTGATTGCATGTTTTGTTGAATGGACAGACGGTGCATCACTTATAGCTGATGCAAGGATTTGTTGGATGGCATTATCTCTTTTTCTTAAAGGATCGTCCGGGGTATATCAAGGTATGGATGATGATAAGAAAAGAAGCATCGAAGCACCTTTCCTTATACCTTTTGGAGAGTTAGAGCAGTTCCTATCACAAAGATACTTCCAGGTCATTTCAGTGAGTCAGACCGGTAAAGCGTATTCTTGCTTGTGTGCAGCTACTGTCATTTTTCATTATAAATGAGGTCATCTTGCACCGGGGAAAGCTTCCAATATGAATTAATAGAATAATAATAGAAAGCAAAGAGAAAATGCAATTGAGCCCAAGATAATGGGCAACATAGTCACAATGAGCCAGAATAAATAATTGAAAATAATCAGCCTTTGTTTTATACCTCTACCTTCATCCTGCTGAGGCTGCAAAGAGCAGAAAGTCACATTTTTAACTTCTCCCCATAGTTAATATTGGTGCTTTTTCCTTTTCTCCTAGTGAAAGAGTGTGTTCAGTCATCAGGTTCCATGGAAACCGGTTCTACCGTTAAGCTTTTTTTTTACGCGTTTTGTGTAGTGCAGTAATGCAGTAATGGTGGTTTCTTTTGAAAAGTAAAATTGATATTGCTATTATATTATGATATTATGATATTGACTTCTGCAGTGTTTTAGTATAATTGTACATAAGAAACACACTTTTACAAGGAAAATATCTATTGAATTGTATATCTAATTGAATATCATGAAAGTGTTATCAGTAAAGTCTTAATATTGAATAGTGTGGATAGCGATCTGAGCCACTGTCCTTCAGAGTGTTTAGGTTCTCCAAAAGTGAAAAAAAGCTTAACCCCCCCCCCCCCCTCCCCCCCTCCAGAAAAAACTAATGATGGATTTGAGCACACTTTTATAGAGCTTTACTGTTTATTGGGCATTGGACATTTTAACCTGTGTGGTGAAAAAACTCACTATTAACACTCATTTATGCATGCAAGGCACTGTCTGAAGTCTTATTTTTCTCCTTGATGTGCACACACTAGCACACTGTACGCATGTGTGTGTGTGGGTGAGCACATGCTGTAGGTGTTGCACGCATGAGTCGGGGCTGTCCGTCATCAACCCAACTGCATTAACCTCGGCCTCTGTGCCTGCAGGGCCCACGACTTCCATTTCTCTGCAACAAATACAGGTCCTGGCCTGGGGCACCCTGGCAGCCAGCATAGTTAATGACTTATTTACTGTTTAATGGCTGTATACTGCACCACAACAACAATTAATGAGAAAAAGCCACATTCACAAGCCATGGGGGAGCCAGGTGGTGGAGGTTATTTTCTCCTTCTAACTTTATCTGAGCTCTGCCTTCTGCTCTACCCTGATAAACTCCGGCACACCTCACCTGGAGACAGACAGGCTGACAGCGGCGAGGACAGCTACTTTTACACACCAGAGGAGCAAATACATACCTCGGATAAACCTTATTTTTAGCAATTATATTCTATTCTATTCTATTCTAGTCTATTCTATTCTATTCACCTTTTGTCCTTGTTCATATAAAGTTAATTAATTGAGCTCAACGTGTAACCCCCTCCTGTTGTTTTTTCACACTGAACAATGAAACCAAATTGCTCCTTTTTTTTTTTTTTAGCTCCGAAACGCCATCCTTTTCCTACAACTTCCCACCTGGTTTGATCTCACCCCCCCCGCAAACACGCACGCACGCACGCACGCATGCACGCACGCACGGACGCAAACACTCTTTTCACAATCCTCTGCCTTTTTCTGTCGTCCTCTGTTGTTCTCCACGGCTCTGTTTAGCCCTGTGAATACCATCGCTCAAGCAGTGAGCTGTTGCAGGCACTTTGTTGCTGACCATGGTGCTGAAAGCCTCCTGCCTTCCAATTGCCAGAGTGTTCATTTCATGGTTCATATACCCCGTTCTCCATTTGTCAGAGTGCTGTTAGCCCCCACGCTTATTTCTTTAACCCCTTCCCTTACAAATAATAACAAATCAAAGGCACATTTGTTTTACCATGCAGTCACAGCTACCGCCCGCTGTCCGGCTTTCAATTATGGGAGCGGTACATGTTGGGTGTTGGTCAAGTTTGCGTGAAACATATATGGAGTTTTCTATTTTTTGTTGTTGTGTTGAAACTGACTTTTTTTTTTGGCCTGCTGTGTTGTTTACCGAAGTTGAACCATATCTCGCTTTGAAGTTTGGAATCTTTTTTTGTCCTGTCTGAGTCTTGAAAGATCAATGTACCTAATTCAAGCCATTTCCCTTCTGTGCTCGCCAATGTCACGAAAGACAAAATATATATTCAGTGAAAAACATGTTGGCAATTGACCTATTATTTTCCAACCGCTGTAATAATTATTGAACCCCTATTGCTTCCCAGGCATAGCCTATAAAAAGAAACATAAACATATCTAAATTTGAGTTACATTTCAACAGCTAGTTAATTCTCTCTGGTTCTCCATTTCATTCCCCTCCATGTCCTTCATTTAGAGGGTCGTCTATTTTGCTTCCAAATTTTCCTTCATGCCAAGCTGGATTTGTGAGCAGCGCTATGCCAGACACTAAGTAAATGTGTTTTTCAATCTATCTGCTCCCCAACCATCGCGCTCTCGTCGGCCCTATGCCTCTGGACTCCCTCCAGTCCCCTGTGTTTTTAGAACAATCTCTGTGTCTTCTCATCTCTTGCCTGCCTGCGTGTGCTCCTACCTGGCTGCCCATTGCCCCTGCCATCATTCTTTCCAGGTCCCGATAAATAACCCTGTACCTCTCTGGCCCTCAGCTCTACTGGCTGCTGCTGGAGCACATTTGTTAAAATATCACCTGCTGTTGAGAGGAAATTGATACGGCTGCAATGTGCTGCGGGCGATAGTTTTTTTTTTTTTCCACTGAAAAGTTAAAATGCCACAATACAGACAGTTGTAGGAAAGTTCAGAATTTAAAGCGAAAAGAAAAAAAAACCTGTCAGACAAAAATGGGACAACTAATATCTTGTGGATGAAAAAAAAAGTCACAGAACTGTTGCAGTTAATTACACAACAGACACAGCAGCACAAGCAAACGGCAAGATGATATAACTTCCATTAGATAAAATGAGACACTCAAATCACACGGTTCCCCTGCCACCTAACAGAAGTTGTTTTTGTATAGAATAGAGATCAAATGGCGCCTTTAAAGACACACCGAGCACTGAAGATAGGCTCTGCACCATAGCCGGGCTCTGGAAAAAAAAAAAAGAACTTCATTAAAATATGAAAAACTGTTTAGTCTCTTTGGTTCTACTCCATTGCTCCAAAAACAGGGCAGTGATCAGATGAGACATCCCCAGATGACCAGGTAAGAGGAAGAAGCAAAAGTTCCTCTCTGAAATCTGCTATTATCCAGATGGCACCATTAGCGATTAAGCCAGAACAGTTCTAACCTCTTATAATTGACTCCATAGGCTATTAGGCAGGTTGGCACTGGGCTAGGTCCACTGGTGCACACTCCAGATGTTCCCTTTTTGTGTGTGTGCGTGTGTGTGTGTGCGTGCAGTAAGCGTTAGGATGGGTGAGAGGGTTTGGCTGTTGTTATGGGTGCTTGTGGTGGGTCCAGGGCTGTCTACAGATGGACATAGGGCTGGGTGGGTGCTGGGAATAAGTCACATTCAATTATATCAATGTCTCTATCAGTCTGTTCTCAGCCTCTCTCTCTCT
>CAESWR010001088.1:340037-350727 GCA_903171835.1 Mullus surmuletus | reverse complement strand
TGAATTCAGTTTGTCGAACCATGATTTTTGTTATCTAGGTAGTAGGTAATAAATGTTTATATCGCATCTCTATTTTTGACTGTGATCATATAGTTTCAAAACATTGGCCGTTTATTTAAAGTTATTTCAGAGCCCTAATTGTTTTACAGTCTAATGCATTTGATCTTTATGTTGTCATTCAATTGCGTTTTATATTGTCCACAAGAGGATGCTCTGGGTTCATTGCTGTAGTATAAAAAAACAGAAAAAAGCGTTAAATACCGAGGTCAACATTCGGCTATGGTAGCCTGAGTAAGTCGCATGTACTACACAAGATAAGTAACTTGACTGTTGGATCTAAATACTACTTAATTGTGCTGTATTTTGCAATTGGAACTTTTCACCTCTACATTATGTTTTCACCATGAATATAACCATTTATCTGAAAGTCACCTGATAACCCTCAAAATTATAATAATACTGAGGTTCAAATTAACTTCTGTAACTTCCTGTAGCCTATTGAGGTCTGACAAATAATGCCAGTTCATGATTAACCTTGATCTTGCGGAAATAGTATTTGAATTAAACAGGCAAGAGACACTCCTTCAATGTCACTCTGGTTACCTTCTCTTTTGAACGAATCACAATACATCTGCTGCCACTCCAAGATAAGTGGTCTTGTCTCTCTGGTGACCTTGTGCTCTCGCAAGCCATGTTCTAATCAAAAAGGTTGGTTTAAGATACAAGAGAAGATGTTTTTTACTTTTCTTTTGTTGGAAGATCCAAAACTTTCCAGGGGTTCAGGCCTCTCGCGTTAGGGAGTTGGGGTGAAATGACGGCTGATTGGTGTTTTCTTCAGCTTTAAGTCATATTCCCTATGCAGTGAGCAGTCTCAAGTAATAATCCTGTCTAAATGGAAAACATGGCTCGGTCATAATTGGGCTGCCTCTCTGTTCCCCTAGTGTCTTCGTTAAACAATCTACCTTGGTAATGAAGTGCTAATCTGCTCAGCTCTTTACACAAAGCATCTGCATGTCTCCCAGAGAAGAGAACAGGTACACAACTGGGTACTTATTTCTTTCTCTGCCTGTTGCGTTTGAACATAAAAGACACTTTAGATGCACAAGGTAGGGATGAAAGAAAGCCACAGAGAACTTTGACAGTCACCTACTTGCGTTGATTTTAGATTTAGAAAGTAACTGCTGTGTAACATGTTTACATCTTGCACAGGCAGATAAAGAAAGCCTCTCTACCTCACTGGTTTCTGGTGTGCTCATATTTTAGGCCAGTGTCAGCCGGTAAACCCTGATAGCATTGCCTGTTTTCCTTTTCTTTCTTTTTTTTTTAATGGAACATTCTATCTATCAACAGCTTTCCCAATCATGTTCCCGGAGCAAAACATACATTTCAAATTAGGCTGCTCTGCGCCATAATCTGTGGCATTAGCTGTCTAGCTATATTAATCCATTTGCACTTTCCCCTGTTGATTAGAGCGCGTATGAAATGTGATGGTGGTTGGCTGGTATAGGGCAGCAGTAGCCTGAGGTGGCAGCGGGAGCTTGAAGTTTCATACCCAGCTACGTCCACGTTCAGATCATGATTTATTACCCACTCGCCACTCACAAACACACTTGCTCATAACCACACCTTAAGCGACAAAGATATTGACACACGCTAAAACCCCTACACACAATGTCTGGCATTTAGGAGAATACACAAAAACACCAGTGGCTGGATTAGAATCTGACACTGTGTGTGTGCGGTGCAGGAGTCCACATGCTCAAAATGTGAGCTGTCACATGTCGACATTTGTGTGTGTGAAATGATTAATCACAAGGTACATTTGTGCCTGATGTATGATATAAAAGGTGTATATTTCTCGCAATGTTACAGCTACAGTGAAGGAAAACTTAAAAATTATGAAGTTATTAACACAGATTGTGTAATTTTTGACAACTTCTTGTCTGCCCTGATTGTGTGTGTGTGAAGGCAGAATGTGAGCATTGTGGCGTGGTGTATGTTGGCATCAGTGCATGTGTCTGTGTGTGTGTGCGTGCGCCATCGTCCTGTGTATGTGCGCTCAGCGAGTGTGCCAATGTCACTGTGCACACTTTAATATCCCAGCAGAAAAATAGAATGTGGCTGATAAGAGAGCAGAGAGAACAGCGGAGGGAGATCAGAAATCCCATACAGTGGAAAGCACTAGTCCATTGCAAGTGTGGCAGAGGTCACAGTCAATTTCAAAAGGAGCAGGTCTTGTATATTAGAGTCTGGAGAGATGGGAGACCCTCCTGCTCTCTATCATAAAGGGCCTGTGCGAGAGCAGGGCCAGATGTGATCAACATGGACCTTGTGGAAATCCCTGCTGAACTGAACTGTCTTATTGAGGGGGGGCGAAAGAACAATAACAGCAGAACATGCAGACCAAGGCCTAGGGTTTCTAATCAGTATTTACAGGCCCACAGGATTCCCTTTCATAAGCTTCCAGTAGGGGAACTGGTATCATCCAAACTCCAACAATGCATTGAACTGGTTTTTAAAAAACACTGCTGCATAGATGGAAAAATGTTTTACTTCTTAACTAGTGAGACAACATCCCTAGAGCATGCATAGTCCACACAATTGACACACAAACATTTTTATCAGTTATTTCAAAAACAAAAAGTCTGGCTTTCTCTAGTACATTATGGTCCTGGAGAAAGCATGCTAACATCAACCATTTGATTTGAAAATGAAATCGCAGTAATTGGCAGAATGATCACATTTACAAATAGGATTATTTATATGGAGAGTTTGCATGGGGGTAATCCTCAAGAAACTGGCCTTTTCTTAACACCAAAAGGATTGACCGCTCTTGCAATTTGTCATCTATGATTGCTTATGATTGCCCAGTAGGGCCCAGTGGGGTTCAGTCAGGAGCTCCTCTCAGCTACTCTGCTCTCATTGTCCGTCCCCTGTCATAGAATGTGTTCATTCTTGCAACAAGACTTACAGTAATTATTGCTATGGGGATGTGTCCTTGGTCACTATGCTCAATATGTTTTTTTTTTCTCTTTGATTTGTTAATAATTCGGCAAGACATTCACCTGCAGTGGAATAATGGTAGGTGTAGCTTTGATGATAATTTTATTCACTAAAACATTAAAACATGATCAAGTTAACCTATATTCTTATGTCCCATTTTTCTTCATGTTTTTACTGTTTTTGATTCCTTTGACTTATTGGCACATCAGTTACGGCTTGGCCATGTGACACCTTAGCTATAAGTGCCCCCCCCTCCAAAAAAAACAAATATGAAATTGCACACCTATGGTCATGATAATATTATCAAGTAAGAGTTTGTTTTATGTCTTTTTTTCTTCACACACTTATACCCTGCTTAAACCCTTAGCAACTTTCCAAGCTCAGCCTCTGTCTGTTACGTCAGCGCCCCTCTCCCCTCACACCTAACATGGAGTAAACAGGCTCTGGAGCGTTGCCTTCTGAAGTTGAGTGGCTCCGTGACACTTATGGGAGCAGGTGTTTGACATTGTGACGACCGCAAACCTAAATTCAAAGTCACCATAGCCCACAGTAGCAAGAGTGCTATCTAGTTGTCAGTCAGTGCTGTGGTGCAGGCAGGCTAGCAGTCAGTGGTAATTGATGTGAGTAGAGTTGACATCCCGAGCAGAGCGCTTCAGGTTGGTCTCCGACTGGGACCGAGCAGCCCATCATTGCCAGTTATTAAGCAGCTTGTGCTCTGCTGCACTCACTCAGAGGGAAACAGCCTGTCTCTGGGTGTTTACATATAAATGTGTGTATGTGTGGAGATGGGATGGTGGGGCTGTTGGCATGTACAGTGTGTGTATTTGTGCGTAAGTGTGCGCGCATGTTAGCAGGAGAAAAGGGAGCTGGAGCGGCAGGCCGGAATAGTTTCTTGCAGCAAAAATAAGTGAAGCAGCAGAGTTCAGATCCGAACACGGCTCAGTCAGCTATGCTTAGATGAACTCTTAAGTCAAAGCAATTTTTTTTCTTGACATTCAATCAAGCAATCAATAGTTTGTAACTGGTTTGCTTCTGTTTTTTTGGGTGTTTTTTTTTTTTGTCTCCGCAGCAGTGGCAGTCGCGGCTAGAGGCATTAAGTTTTCATGTTGTCCCGTCGTCCGTCCATGTGTCCCATTATTGTGAACACGATATCTCGACAAAAGTGTCACTGCACCTGGCAAAAATGTTGCTTGGATTCAAGGATGAACAATGTAGATTTTAGTGGCCAGAAGTCAATGCGTGGTTGCAACTAAAAGATTCAAAAAGTTATTGTTTGAATTGTGTTGGTGAAGTCTGACTCCCAGGTGGCCTTGGTTTGGTTGTAAGGTCAAACTGTGCGCAGCAGGAACCGGCTCCAGACTTTAGGCTTGATTGGCTCACGTTGCAGTTTGTGTCTCTGCTTTTCTGGCTGACTTGTGGGCCAGTTGGCCCACTTGTTAGCTGACTTGATATTGTTGGCTTCTGTGCTAAACGCCGCTCTGCTAATGTCCTGATAAAGCTATCTATGTTCGACAATGTGCTGGGACATCTGCCCTCTACTCAGCCAGTGTTGCTGCTGCTGTTGCTGATACTGTACTTTAACTGCTTTTATTTTTACAGCCTTGCTGAAAAACTGCTGCGTTCACTCGAAGTGAAAGAAAGCCCATCCCGACGCGTTTGCATAGCTGTATGCAAAAATTTAAAGTTTGACACCTTGACAATTTTTAACTGAAAGCAGCCGCCTCCATAAACGTTTGTTTTTTACCCCCAAAAGCCAATTCTTATTTTTAATGTGAACACTCATACACACTTACATGAAAAATTACAAAATTGGCTAAACACTAGATAATTTATAACCCCGACTTTAGCATATATGCACCAAAGCTTTCTGAAGATATTGTATGTTCCAAATCATTTCTAGTTACAGCCCTCCAATTTTTCTTCATAGAAAAGAGCTTCCCAGACTTGCATATAATTCAATGTGTATCAGCCCGTTGGAATAAGTATAATAAAGTCAGAATAAAGCTCATTCTTAGTTGTCAGTCATCTGAGCTAGTAACAACTCTTGTGTTAGTATTTACTTTTAAATCAGACATTTACCATTTTGCTCAATGAAATTACATAAAATCAAGAGAAGACGATACCTCTTAATGGCTTGTGAATAAAATAATAAAAAAGCAGGAACTTTGGCTCCATGGTTCTTCTGCTGCCAAGCAATCTTTGGAAGACCATCTCTGTATCCACCTTGAAGTCTGAACAAGTTTTAAAGTGGTTGCTGAAATTCTTTATCGACTGTTTATATCTTATCTGGCTGGTATTTACTTCTCTATGCTTTTATTGTAAAGCTCTCTGTAACCATTTGAAAGGGGCTACATTAATAAAATTCTAACCATCACTATTGTCATATGAAAACTCAGTCTTGTCTCTCACGACAATTAAGTTGAAAAATATCTCTCTTAAGCATCACATCTGAGTGAACTGTGTCAAACACAGCAAAAGGGAGGACTTATCAATGTGCTTCTAAGACTTTTTTCACCTTTTTTTTCCTTCCAGCTTATTATAGCACGAGTTGCCGCTTCAGTTGAAAACTGCCAGGTTGTTAGATTTTAAGTTAGTTGTCATGTCCTCTGCACAGAAAAGAGCCTAATTAGGGTTCACTAAAGCTTCCTCAGAATTTCCTCCTGCTTTGGAATAGGATCAAATGGTTTAAAGGATACCTTCGCTTTTTCCCCCTTTTTTTTCCAGCTCAATCTTGATGACACACTCACATTCCACAAGGCTCTTTTATTATACAAAAAGAGTCAATGTAGTCATTTCTGGTAATGGTAAGATCTCTGCAAATTTGATGGAAGTCACTAGGGGACAAAATTTGCACTCCCCTTGTTAAATCGTTGTCTATCGACACACATACAGGCAGTTTCACACTGATAGATAGCTCCATAATATTCTCAAAGCACACAAGGAGCAAACTGAATTTGCCATGATATTCCAAGTTCTAAGTTCTGTCAGGGCCTCATTGATTTTACGTGGGAAGGTAGAGGGCCTTAGCCTTCACCCCTCAAAAGCGTCACCATTATCCACTTCTGTACACATTACTCTGATTTGTATTCCTGTTAGGCCCAAACTCCCTACTGGTGCTGTCCATGGTGCTGAAACATCCGCCTCCTCCTCCTCCTCCTCTCTGTCATTGTTCAATAAGCGGGGCTTCCCTGCCTCGCTCTCCACACCCACAGCAGATCACAATGCCGGCCTCATGAATATTAACACCGGCTTTGCCATACAGTAGGGAAGCCCAGGAATCCCTCATGAATATTGATGATGGGTCCCTCGTGAGCCTCTGAAATCTCCACATTGGTTTGGTGCCCTATATTCAAAATTCCCTCCCGTGTCAGTGGGCTCTGTGAACCCCACATAACAAAGGTCTATTCATGAGGTTTATGACACCAGGTGGGAAAAGCTAGTTAATGCATGATGAGTCTCTATAGTAGATTATGTCGTTTTAATTCTTCGCTCCAGTGCTGGCCCAGGCTTGCCCTTTGAACTGTCCAAAATGCTGAACGCGGCCACGGCTCGTCCACCAGGGGAACCGCAGGCAGCCGTTGATGAATTCCACGATGATCTTTCCCATTGTAAATCACAGCACACTCTGTGAATATTAATGCCTGTGCCGCCATTAGTTTGAAGAAATATTCATGGCTGTTCCAGCGTTCTGAGGCACCCCGAAGAGTCGGCGAATAATATGATCTGCTCATAACACCTGTCCACACGACTCCTCTATTTATGTGGTTAGATTAGAGCATAATGCCGTGCTTGGTAGCCTAAACCTATATCAAGTAAGCTTGGGAGACGCATCACAGCAGAGTGCGGTTATACAATAGTGAAAGTAGTTTGGAGCGTGGAGAGGGAAAAAAAATAGCATTTTGAAGGGCAGTTACACACACATTACACACAAACTGTGCATCTGCTGCTGACAGATCAAGTGGCTCATCTGGGCCTGGTGGAGTGCAAAGAGCCACCTCTCTCCCTCTCGGAGAGACGCAGGCTGCTGTGGTCTGGGTCTTGGCTGTGCATCCCAGACTCTGCTCCAAATCCTGTCAGTCAGCCTCTGTTGTCCTCCATGGTTGAGAGAGGCAGGACAGCAGAGCAGATTTCTCTGTGTTTTTCTATACTAGTGAAGGCAGCGCCTGCCAACACACATCAACACAGCGGCACCTGAAGGCAGTTGACTCCCTTTTCATTACTCTGAGCCGAACAGCTTGTTTTGGAAAGGATATGCATTGTGTGTCGGTGCGTGCGTGTGTGTGTGTTCGTACGCGCTTTCTTGAGGCTGTTATCAAAGGAGACAAACCCAGATAGATGATCTATGGTTTTGGAAAATGTAGTGTGTATTGTGAGAGTGAAAAGAGTTGCTTGGGCAAATATCAATAAAGGATACATTAAAAATCAAGACAACAAACAAGAAAAACCTTCATGATGAAGCAAAAAATGTTTTTGCTATTAAAGGCATCATCTGTTGATCCCAGTCAGCTTTTTCCTGTCCTGTCTTTACGACTAAGAGCATTCCAGAGAAACATTTTGCAGGTGATTCTTAAATGAAATTATATATTGCTACACCGGGAAAACATAATGGGCCCAAAAAACTTTATTATTTTTCCTTGTGAGCACCCCCCCATGCTTCATCTTCAACAATAAAACCATATATATCCAAAACTAATGATGATGATTAGCTCTAGTCATGAAAACTGGAGGTCAGAAAGGGGGACTGGATCAACAGTTTTTGCCACATAATCAAACAGACTTTTTTTTTTCTGAATATAATTGAAAGTCTTTTGATGCCGCAATATTATCACAAGTTGATCGGCATTTATCGCATGAGGAGTAATTACACGTGATTGTTTCATCATTAGCTTGGTTGCTAATAACCGTCCTGCCTCTGAATCTTTTCCGACACAAGCAGTCAGCAAATCTCCTCGAGCCTAATTATCATCCCTCTCCGTGGGAGATATGGAACAAGCGCGGGACTATCTGTGATGCATCCCTCTTGGTCCCCGACTGTCGATACCTGTCGTTTCTGCGTGCCGTCACTTTTTTCCTGCAACAATCAGCGTCTCCTCTCCTCTGCACTGCGAGCAGCCCCGACACTCCGAGGAAATCAACTTTCCTGTCAGAGTTTAGACAAATATAAAAACTACACGGCGACCCGACAAAAGGAGAGACTCCCTTTAATGGTACCTCCATAGTCTTCTTTTTTCCTCCCCTCCCTCTCCCCCCTCACTCACTTTCGCTTTTCTCCTCACTGTCCTTTCAATCCATAATTGGAAATTTCCTCTGCTTAGCCCTGTCGGAGTGAGGGACAATGCGGCATCCATGTTCTGTGGAGCATGGTCGGGAGAAATAGAGCATTGTCTCATGCAGGCGAGGCAAGCGTGGTCTGGGGACTTATCTAAATTGAATATCTGTCTTGTTTTTTAGGCTTATAATGAGAGTGACACGGCAAGCATGAGGGTCTTTCGCACCACTGACAGCCCTCCTCTCTTTGAAAAGTTGACATATAACATGGAATCGGATACATGAAAGCACATGCTCTGTGGGAATATTCCCACCCAGCAGTGTATTATTACAGAAAACAATGTGCACACCCAATTACTGACGGAGAATTTCTGTTCGGGGTATTTTATTGAAAAGGGGGGGGGGGGTGTGGTACAGGGTTGGGCAATAAAGGGAGATATAGGCACCTTCAAAATATTACATATTACATCCATCTTAGTTTGTTGACCATTTGTGTAGATATTAGATTTCATTTCACTGCAGTTCTGCTGTGATTCAGGACTCGCTGCACTCTTTCCCTCGAAGTGCTAAGCAAGTTGAGTTTTTCTTCCATTAGAATTAGCGTTTTCACAAGTAATGGCCTGTTTTGTTTTTTTTCTATCAGCCGGGCGCCCCTCTCGAAAGACACAATGACACTGCAGTACTAATCACACTTTTTCTTGATCTTGTTTTGGCTGGCTGCTTCATCCTCCGGCCCGGCAGATAGCGCGGCGAAGATCGTTATTAAATTGGTTCGTTCCTTTAACCTTGGCTTCCGATAATGTCGTCTTTTAGAGGAAATTAAAGTTGGTTGCGAAAGCAATTGAGATATGAGAAAAATGGCACCGGCTCACAGGTAGAGCTGTTACTGTATCAGCTTTTTTTTTTGGCAGTGATAAAACATATTGTGGTCATTTGTTTTCTTTGTGCGTATCATTTCACAGCATCACCAGGGATAAAGAAAGTTTCTTATGAAATATTACTCCATCTCGAGCAATGCGTCCTGGGCAGGCTTACCGCCCTGTCGTTTTTCAGGAGGGGCGGGGCAGTGGTGGTGTTGGTGAGGGTGGGGAGGGGGCATTTGAGCCGCAATGAAAATAGCGATGTAAAGAAAACATGTCAGTCCAGAACAAGAGCCTGCGTATAATGAGCAGGCAGATGGTCTTAAGGAGAATACTAAGCAATGGTGATGACAGACAGGCTGACAGGCTGGCAGAGACCCTGCCACTCAGGAGACCAGCAGAGAGGCCGCGGCACTTTCTATCACTGTCAGTGCCCTCGCTTTTCTCTTTCTCGCTCCACCTCGGACGTACTCTTACCTCACGTGCTTGTCTCCCTTTGTTTTCCCTCACACACCCCCACCCACTCTTGCACTAGCATTCTCGTTGTTGAATCCGAGGCGGCCCTTTCCAAAAGTGCTGCAAACCGAACCAGGCGTCTCATATCCGGCGAGGTTGAAACACATCGCTGCAGCTTCCATCCACCTCCGCCACGTATAAAAGGCGGCTGTGCTGCTGCGTGAACGATTTCACAAGCGCAGCCCTGGTTAATTACTTTCTCCTTAGCCGTGAGTTTTAAAACATTTAGGGCGATTGTTTTCATTTATTTCCTCTCCTAAACACCGCTCTTGTTCATCTTCCTCTGCCACAAAATGAAAAATGGTGGGAGATAAATGCACAAAGCGTGCTCACATGACTTATTGCTAATGAAGTTTCTAATTAACACCAGCTAGAGCAGAGCAGGTGAGAAACTCCGGCTTGGACTAGAAATGCAAGGTCTTCCACGTTTTCCTGTGTCTCTTTTGCGGCGCCATGGTGCACGGACACACGTACGATCTCTGTGGATCTTTGTCTTTTTCAATTTACCCCAGATGGCTGAGATGGTTAATTTGTTTGAGGAACAACTTATAGAGGAGGTGTCGCGCACACGCACATTTTGGATAAAAACGAAAATAAAGGCAACTTCCTTGGTACGCGGTGTATTCAAGGTCGTCTTGTGTGCAGCGCGGCGGCGGGAGAACATGGGGACCGCCAGCCTTTATATCTCTCTGATGGCCAACTAATATGATGGAGCAGAGCCATGCAGAGTGAAGCAGAGCAGAGCTATATTTAGGTCCCGGTGACCATGGCTCTTAGATCCACCACAGCCCCTCGGAGCATTCACTTTTGTTCAGCCTCTGGAGGTACAAGAAACTCGCCGCCCTCAGGGAAGTATTAAGCTGATGGATCCCAGACCTCAACTCTTATATCGAAATTTATTTAATGAAACACTGTACCAGAGCAGTGTACCTTTCTACTTTGGTGGGCTGGCTTTGCTTATTTTCCGTTGCTTCCTGTCATTAAATATAAATTTTGCATTTACTCCAGAGCCCTCTTGAATAATTCCACTAGTTTAACCTTTT
>CAESWR010001088.1:318108-340012 GCA_903171835.1 Mullus surmuletus | reverse complement strand
AACCTGAAGAGGAGACTTCCCTCTTGCTTCTCTCTCTACACAAAGTTTTTTGTGCAAGTTCCTTTTGACATTGTAGGTGATAGACAGATGTTTTGTTTTATTTAAGCGCCTCTTTATGCACGTGCTCTCACATATAGGGTTCATCCTTCGTGTTTTTACTTCCTCCGGAGCTCCCGCACGCCTGCCAGCCGAGCCCTCTGCGAAGGTCATCAGTGGAATTGGAAAGTGCACTTTGCAGAGTCAAACAGATGCGGGGTACAGATAGCGCATTGTTTATCTAATCTTGTATCAGGGCTGTAACGAAGTACAAACAAAGTCCTCTCACAATCAGATGAGAGCTGCGAAGCTTTTTAACACTGTCAAGGACTTCAGATAGCTGCCCTGGAAGTTTTTTATGGTTATTTTTTGTAGCGAGACGTAGCCGTGGACATATCTACATACAGTACTTTTAAACTCTTCTCCTCTTCTGCTACACCTCTTCCTGCTATTAGCTCCCCCCCCCCACCCTTCCTTGTTAAGCAAATGAGTCCAGAAATTGACTGCGATTTCCCCTGCTTGCCGACGCCCCTGAGTGATTGTGCGCTACGCCGAGGCTGGAGCTGGAGCCGGGGCCCGGGCGCTCTGCGGGCTGAATAATGATGGCAGTACATTGACTGAGGTCTTAAATTAAGGGTACTTATCTTAATTGAACATCTGAAATAATGTTTTATTTACAACAAAGGGAAGGTACTGGAGAAATGAAGCGGTCGGCTCGGCACGAGTGCTGACTGCCTCCTTCGCGCTCCCTCCTCGGCTGTGGTTGGTTAAGCTCCGGTTGCTGCAGTATACATATCTGATGAGCTATTCATGGGTTTTGATCAGGCACTCAGAAATGTGAAGGTCATTATATCATTATGGCTGCGGTTCAAAGGTCATCCCTTCTCATTACCCATCACAGCCCTGGCAGAATCAATCGGGTTTCCTTCCAGTTCTTGCCTTACATACAAGGTTTTTCTTTTTGTGCTGACATTTCGGAGCACAAACAGAATTTTTATTACTGCGTTGTGTTTTTCTATCATTATGCAGGGTCACATTCTCAAACAGGTAACTCTTTTCATTTAATCATTTTCTCCTTGTAAATTCTTAATGCAAGGCGGAAAAGAAAGCCAAAGCCAGCCAAACAAAAGAAACAAAATCCAGATTTCCAGCTACACATAGATAATTGTTTTCAAATGAAATATTCTGCTGTTGTTTACATGTAAGCAGTGCACAAAGGTGCTTAATATTTGATAACATCTGTTTGGCAGGGTGACAGTAATACAAAACGCATGATTAGCTCACACCCACGGTAAAGAAGTGTGTGTTTGTGTGCTCTCACCAAAGACAAAAAGTACAGTATCTCTT
This sequence comes from Mullus surmuletus, assembly GCA_903171835.1. Classification (NCBI taxonomy): domain Eukaryota; kingdom Metazoa; phylum Chordata; class Actinopteri; order Syngnathiformes; family Mullidae; genus Mullus; species Mullus surmuletus. The sequence goes on along the minus strand of CAESWR010001088.1, from coordinate 338,629 downwards.
TGAGAGTTGATTACAACTTTGGGTTTTCTCACAGATTAATCAGTTGTATTGTTACGGCAATTGTGGTGATTGGCTCCCACATCAAAGTGATTACGCTAATTTCAGCCAACCAAATGTCACGTCCGGCCCCCAGGCACACCTTTTTCTGCTCTCCCTAAAGGCAGTCGCTGTGATTGAGAGAGCTGATATTTGACTGAGCACTGGCATATACCTTCAGCTGATCACTTCGGTGATTACATGAAATTACTAGTTCTGAGGAGGAATGGCTGAGGATAGCATTTAGCCAGTGGACTGAAAGAGAGGCAGGCGTGGGAGAATTGATTGAGATTTCAAGCAATTGTGCTTCATTCTTTCTGCAAAACATAGACCATATTGGATTTCATGTCTTTCTCTAGATACGGTGCTGCAGTCGAACAAGAATATTGATAACTCATGGCAATTTCACCATGCGGTTAATGGTGTGTATGAAATGACACGGAGAACCAGTTTCAACTAGAACTTTGAGACCTCATGAGATTCTTTGTGAAAGTCAGAATTGAGTGCAGAAGAGGAAGCACTATTGAGAGGATCCAGAGAGGTGCTGATGGAGCATGCAGCTCGGGGGTGGTGCTTAGGGGGAACCACTCTTACGGACAAATGCATCCCCCTGGAATGACGTGCAACCCCTCCCCCCAAAAAATAAAAAATAAAACAAAACTGCTTCATTATACAATGGGAAAAAAAATAAATTGTTTTTTAGTTGTGTTTGTGCACAATTTATTACATGACGCATTTACTTTGCACAAAGTCTTGTACGTGTGCTGGTATGCGTGTGAGGGTGTGTTTATGTGTGTGTGTGGCTCCTCTCCAGTCCTGTGCGCCATCTGCTTCCTCCGCAGGTGGCGCCACCCAGAGCTGATGTTGTTGATGCATCATCACACCCTGCTTCATCACCTGTCCCACGCTATTACCACACAACACAATGACTAATGAACCTATTGGATGCACCTTCTCCGCTGAGTCCCATGGTGTGGCTATATGTGCGAGTGTAGGTGCGTGTCCAGCATTATAAGCGTACGCCGTCTGCACTATGTTTTGAGGCCCCATTCATCATTACCTTGTCATTATATATTGTTTGTACCAACACAGATCATGACCTCTGAATGTCACAAGCGCTGTGTTATTGGCAGCGTTCTATTCTCCATTGTCTGTCTTTGTCTACATCAGACAGAACAATTAGAAGTGCTTCTAGCCAATGTTCCCTTTTATCTTCTGAACTATGTGAAGACTAATCCCCCGCAGGGAGCGATCATATATAATGGATGGCTTCGCTGTCACTACCATTTAGCCTTGAGAGTCCAGGCTCCACATTTGATTTTGAAGATCAGTGGTGGACTCTGTATGTGAGCTGTCAGTCAAAACTGTGGCCTTCATGGCCTGAGCGAGCCTCACGGAGTGACACGCTGCTTATTTGACCACTTTGGTCATCAAGGGGTTATTACAAAGAGAGGAGTTGAATTACTCTGAGACCCCTGACAAGTTTCTCTTCTACCAAAATATAATATACCTGTGTGTCTCTCTTTCAAACCACTCTAAAAATAGCTTAATGACTCATATAAATCTCATGCCCACTTTTTTTTTTCATTTTTTCCGGACTCCCTCGGCATTACTCAAAGTTTAGAAAAAGAAATCTTTTACTTGTCCTTTATGCAGCACTTCAGTTCATCCTCTGTTTTAAGTGAGCCATTTTAGCCCCTCCCTCTTCATGGTTGATTTGTTGTCTTTGCTCGGCCAGCTAACTGACGTTCATGTCATAGTGACAACTTCAATATATATATATCATTGTATTCATTTTTTGGTTGAAAAATCAGACATCAGGGCAGTATTCTCTTCATAAGTGATTAAAATGGATGAACTAAGTATAGATAATTAAGGTACATCATTTGCTGATCCATCCTAGTATTAATTACTTGTTTCAGGGGATAGTATGTGATGGATATTTAAGCTTAAAACCATAAAAATGTGTATGTGGAAGTAATGCATTTAAAAAAAAAATACAAATAGGACTATATATCATCTTAAAATTGAGATATTAGAAATCATTTGTTCCAATAATTATGTTAGACTGAAATAAGAAAAATATTGCAGAGAAGTTGTCATTTACAACAACAACAACAATAAAACAGTAGGCCCTGTTTATCTCTACCCACACTATGTGTCATGTCTTCCTCTCAACTACATTTCCCTGCTCTACATGAAATTCGACCTATTTTATTTTCTCATTTCTTCTAATAATTCTTTGCTCAACCCTTTTCATATTTGGATTATCCCTTCACACATTCAGACTGCCCCAAACAAAGCCTTGCTCAAGGGCACCTTGACAACAGTTGTTATAGGAGCATACACTGTTTTTCATTTGCTTTCTCAGTTCGCTTTTTTTTCCCCAGCCAGTTGTTTTTAACCAGTGACCTTCCAGTATCACATCCTTTGCTGTGTATGCGCTTGCCATTAGAAGGAATTCTAAAAAGCTCTGAGGGGCAGTTTTGCCGTCAGTAAGATTTAAATTTCAACCCCTTGGCTGTTCAGCAGATATTCTGTGCTCCAGAGTGCTTAATACCAGGAGGTTGATTCCAAACCACCTCTCCTAATTATACTCAAATAAGGCAAGTGTTAATGTTGCACGGATACTCACTTTTTTGTGGTCAGTAGGAGCGTGTGCGTGGGTGTGTGTGTGTATGTAAAAATAATGGCTGCTCTGAGTCAAAAGGTATGCTCGTGTGCTTTTTGTCTGAATGTTGATTTTCCGAACCTTTTGTCAGCTCAGCTTCCTCTTTAAGCAGCCTTGGTTAAAGAGTTATAGTAGACAAGAGTCCGTCTGTGTCTCCATTCCATTATTTTTGAAATATTGCCTAAAGAGAATGTCTTCATATTTGGCAGAAACACCTATTTGAACTCTTTGATCTTCGAAGGTAACAGTTTACCGTGATTTCACATTTACTTCTTTTCTATGATTATTGTATCTCAGGGCTGGTTGTTGTTCTGTATGGTTGGTGCAGTAGAGCTATCAACAAAGAGAACTACTCTAAAAAGATCTTTTCTTAGTTCAGAAAATATTGTGCATTCGTATGATCCTTTTAAATCATAAAAAATCCTTTTACCCCGAATGCATCATACAGTTCTCGCCTTGTATTATTTAATTTATATTGCATGTCAACTAACAAATATTATATTATAATTTTTTGGGGGGATAGGGGGTATATTTCATTGTTGACAAATTATTGTTACATTTAAAGAACTATTATGTAGAGGCTATGCATAGGGCACAGTCTTAGTATTACTGAAAATTAGAACATACAAAAGAACCACATAATACAAATATAATTTGTGTTACCACTCATTTATATTTTTGTATTTATTCAATTAATAATTTCTAGGACCTCGTGACTTATTACTATTACGAGTCAGAAAGATTTGAACAAAAGAGTCTTTTCAGAGCCGTTATAAGAGTTATAAGTGCAAATACACCCTGGTTTCTTATGAGAATGACTTTAGTACTGCATATTCATCTATACATCATAAGAGTTAGATCTGCAGCCATAATATCGTCATAAACCACAAGTGCGGGTGTTTGCACCTGGCTTTGAACAGGAGCTATATGTTTGTGTACCCCAGACATGCCTTATCTGTGCTCACAATATGCTTTTAATATTTCAAAATCTAATTATCTGTGCAGTCCCGAGCACAATGAGGCTGATTCGCCCAACTCACAAGCTGAGGCTAGTCACAAACACCCGGAGTAACAATGAAAATATCAAGAACAAGGTAGAGGCTACAAAGGTACAGATAAAGGACAAACAATGTTGTTTTCCTTCCTGTTGATTTATTTGTTTTCCAGTCCAACCGTCTACCTGATGCGCTTCCAGCCACTTTACATAATGTTGATTTCTGCGTTCCAAATAGACTTCTATGATGAATTTCTTAGAGCTTTTTATTTGCCTTTGATAGATAGCATGTGCCACAGAAAGAAACAATTCATTGTTTTTCCTCAGTGCGTGTATATGCATGTGTGTGTGTTTTCTTTTCTTGTCTGTGTTCTTTTAATTTAGTAGACCCCTCCCCCGACTCCGTGTCAGGCAGCCTACTTTATACCTGCGTGTGCTGCTTTCAGCACTTTCACGGTGCTAACTCGAGGCTGGGACATTCCTGGCAGCCTTAGTACTGGACCACTGCCTCATATCATTAGGACTTCCTACTCCCCCATAATGTTAATTATCTTATCGAGCAGAGAAATCTCCCAATGATTAATGTTAGATATGTGCTTTACTAAGGGTGGAGGGAGGGATGGAAAAGTGGGAGGAAGGATATAATTATTACTGATAAGTATCGATCCCCCATCTCTTCCCCTCTGTTTGCCCTCCTCGCCCTCCCCACCCATCCCTGCCTATTGAGTTACGGATCTGCAGTGTCTAAGTAATTTGTAATGGGCATTCACTGTGGCAGTGCAGAAATCCTATTTTGTGATGGCTAGCTAATGTGATCAGGAGCATTTTAACCTGTTTTTTTGGTGCTCTGAAATTACATCTGTTCCTCAGAGGGCTGTCTTTCTACGTCTCTCTCCCTCTCTCTCTGTGATCTGATTAGACGGGCAAACTGCGCTGACTGTTTGGGTATCCTTCCTGTATGACACACACACACACCAACCTTGATATGGCCACTTTGTCCCGGATGTTCCATGACCCATCTGCCACTCTTTCCATCCTTCCCTCATTTCATCTTTCAAGACCATCTCAAACTGACTCCGTGAGTCACCATGCTTGTAGAAATGAGAAAAATGCTCAACATCATGATACTGTGTATACTGGAGTAATAAGCTGCCATGCCAAGAAGAAAATAAGAAACAGAAATAATGTACCATACAGGGATTTTTCCAGTTTCAACACCACCAACTTAAAATGTGTCTTTCTTCCCTCAAATTACAAACAATATAAACAGGACGGGGAATTAAGAGACCACACTCAAAATAATCTGGTTCAACAGCACTTCCAAAATGACTTTTTCAAGCTAATTCAATAAAATCTGAACAGTAGGATAGTCATGCTGGGAGCATTTATTGCTCAGCTGTGTTTGCTTTATTGCATTAATTTCATTTAGGTAGACCAGACACACTACCAAGTACAGGTAGACATCCCACATATATTAATATGTACAACCATGCGCACTGACATAGAATAAGAAGAATACTTATAGTATGTGTAAGAAATAATAGGCTACTAGGCTAAAACTATAATAGTTTAGGCCTTATTTTTATCATCCACATTCAACAATTGCAAAATATCTGGTATGTGGAAGAAGTGAGCATCTCTAAACACACCATCTCATGTAGTTCATATATATGCAGCACTGCAAAGCTCAAAAGCACTGGCAGATAAATTGTATGGTGCCATGATAAATACAAACACTTAGCCAATCTCATCCCTGGTTTTACAGTTCTGAAACCGCTCTGCCAATCACAGTGATATATGGTAATGACTTAACAAATGGAAAGATGCTCCTTTTGGGAAATAATTTTTGCTGTCTGGCAGGTGTGGAGCTTCGAGTCATGAACACACAGTACCTCCAGGGACTTAATGAACTGAAAAACCAAGATATTGTAAGAAGCGGCCACATTAATTCACATTGAAATGACTGCTATACAGATGTTCCTGATTCAGTCAGACGAAACTTTTGATGCGGATTTAAACCCATCAACTTAATTAAAGAATGGCTGATTAAATCGTGCATTTTCTTTTAGTACAATATCAGTGAACTGACTTTCAATCGGAAATGTTTAAGATCTTATATCATGATATCAAGACCAACCGCAATCCCTCCAACTCACTTTGCTCTGGATTTGAACGAGCCTCACACCTTTGCACTATTCAAACGGCACCCACCGCCGAAAAATCCCTGCGCAGATGGTAAAAGTGAATGATGAGTTGCGATAACTATGTTTTTATGTTAATGTGGACTCATTTTGGGGGCACCACCTCATAAGAGCAAAATTAATGGCCAAATGAATCCGATGAAACCAATCAATCAGTCTGATATAAGTTACAAGCTCTTGAAACTGGACTCAATTAACTGTAATGAGGAATTCACAGAGACACAAATCGGTAATTAATGTGGATATTTATTTTACAGCCAAAAACAAACAGCAAACATGTCTTAAGGAAGAAAAAAAAGCCACATGAGGAAAATTATGAACACAAAATAAAGGATATAAATGAAAGGCAGAATCTGAAAATCTGATAAACATCTATTATGACTCACTGGATGAATAACGCAGCCTGTGAGTAATGAACTCAGGTCTGGACTGAACAGATCTCAAAGCCGATTTAAAAGTTTTGCAGTCGTGACACCAGCGTTGATGATATTGTATTAGTGTGCAACATAATGTCTCTAAACTTTAAGTTGGTCTGCCCTCTGGAGCTCAGTTGATGGGTACACAGGCCTTCATGTCTTTTGTGTTTCCATAAAGGCAGAACAAAAACAAGCAACAAGCACCCCGGTACTGGATCGTTTCGTGTATTGTGTGATGAACTGAACTTTCTTGAGCAAGTAATTTTTCTCGGTTTAGACTATTGTAACGAAATGAAAAGACAAGACCCATACACGGGCTCAGGTGAGCTTGACTGAGCTCAACTTTCTGCATCTGCGTTGTCGCATTGCTCCACATGACGTAAATTTCATCACCCTGATGAAATGCCTGCACACACACACACACGCCGTATGCAGCACCCGCACATTTGTGAGCGCATACACTCTGCTGTGAAAAGAACCAATTGCACAGCTGAATACAATTGTATAGTATTCTGCCGTCAACTTGCTAGTCTATTCTGACAACAAAAGAGATGTGGAGAAAGTGGAAGAGAAAATTTAACATTGCCACATTGGATCAGGGATTTGAAATGAATATTTTTGTACCTCTGAAGCACAGGCAGGTGTCAGGTCAAAGTCCTGCAAAATGTACTTGCTTGTTCTCTTGTGACTGCAGCATCCATTTGCAAAGCACACATGGAAACAGTGCAGTATTATAAATACTGCGTGAGCTCTGCAGTGTTTTTTAAGATCTCAGTTTTAATGTATGCAATGCATAGTTATATGTACCGCCCGGAGATGTTTATAATGGTAATGAATCAGTTCATCAGTCGTGGTTTTATAGCCAGAGGACTGTTTGGTAGAGTTAAAAGAGGCTTTATGGATACACAGGCATTATATCCCAGCCTGGATAGTCGGTGAGCAAAAAGATTGTTTGAGCAAACATCCACTTACAGCTCGCGCTCCCCTCTGCCTCTGTCTGAACACAGCAGCCCAGCCCAGTGCCAGAGTACTGTCAGAAAATCTGTGCTGTCGTCAGGAAACATATTTATTTCCTTTCTGCCCGCCTGCCTGCCAATCCCCACGGAGCTGTTTAGTCTGAAGGCAGAGATTTGACAGAGTGGAGGCAGAGAGAGAGAGAGACACTGAGGGCTTTTGCACATTTATGTGTTAGAATCAAAGTGCTTTGTGTAAAATGCAGTTGGTGTTTCTGCGTGTGTGTTTCAGTGTGTGTGTGTGCCCATGCGCCTGTGTGTACATGTGTGTATGTGTGTGGCAGTGATAGTTGGCAGCAGGTCTGTGTCTTGCTGTGTGGTGGCTCTGGGGTGCGGCTCACACGAGGTGTGGAGGAAGGGGTGGGACGGGGGGTGGTGGGGGCAGGGTGACAGCCGAGCGCTCGCCCTTGGGCTCCCCAGACGCCTCACCACCAGGAGGAGGGTGCAGTGCGTGGGTGTGTGAGTAAAAGAAACCGAGCGAGCGAGCGTGCGCACATACACACCGGTGTGTCTCTAAACGCTCAGATTCTGCTGATCCAGCAGCCTCGACTCGGCTCCCCTTCTCTCCTCACCCCCTCCCCTCTCCTCCGCTCCCCTGCTCTTTATGGCAGAGCACGCAGGTCACCTTCTCAGTTGCTGAATTTAATACTCAGCTGGAGAGGCAGGAGGAGAAAAAAAAGGAATAGAGGACTAGCAGAAAAGTGAGCGGTGGAATTTTCCCTCGTTTTAGAGTGGATTTTCGAGATCAGTTCAGAGACAGATTGTAAGAATCTGCATAAAGCGGGACATGGAAGCATCTTGCGGGGTGGAAAACTATCCAGCAGTACAAAAACACGCACACATACACACACACACACGCACGTACACAGACACACACTGGCTGTGGTGGTTGTTTAGCAGTCGGGTCACCTTTCTCCAGCTGTGAAGCCGTGAGTGTGGTTCATTTAGATGAGAGTGATAAAACTGGGAACACACTATAGCTGCGGGCACACAGCAGATAGCAGCGGTGGCCACCATGCAGGGAACACATCAGTGGCTGCTCCACACAATACACCTTCCACCACCAGACAACCATCAGTCTCTCATTGTACTCCACTGTATCAAATACAGAGAAAAGAAACTCCCAGGCTGATAATCTGTTGGTGTCGGCATGTGGACTTTTTTCCCCCAGACTGACAAATAACTCGAAGAGCAGTGGCGCATCTGTTAACTCCAATGTAACCAATAACAATCAGTCTTTTCCAGAGAAGGAAATCAGTGGAAAACTAATAATAAAATCACAAAAATAAAAAATATAATAATATCGGTATTGTCACACAAGTACAGTTTACAGGTTGAACTATCTAGCAAATGCGAGTCGCCTTGTGGCCGCCACTTTTGTTGTGCTAAAAGTGGATTCATGGTGTGTGTTACTGTGACTGATGTTACAGGCCAGTGAGTTGTGGAGGAGGGTCCCAGTGGACCTGCTTGAAGCGCGGGCGCACGCAGAGTTTCCACACGTCCCGTTAAACCTGAAAAACCTTGAGACCTTGAGTGCAGCTTTTACATTTATGACAAAGTCCTTGAGAGTGACTGCACTGGGTTTCAGATTGCAAAGCAGTTGTCAGAACACATTGATTCAAGAACTAAATTAGAGTTTTTGAGACAACTTTAGTATTATGTATTTGATTGGTAAAGTTATTCTTGGTCATTGCAGCCTCATGTACTGCAGGAGTTGCTCTGAAACGTATAAATGTCAATTCCATGTTCTTTGCTGGTGAATTCCAGAAAAAAGACTTAAATTACTTTAATATTTAAAGTAAATCTGAATGTATTGTTGGGGTAGAAAGGTTTTGGGGGAATCTTCAACAGCCTCAGTAGTGGAGGAAGATTTCACAGTGGCCAAAAGTAGATGCTGTTAATAACTAATAATAACATCATATTGATTAGGCAGTGGTATTACCAAATATATTTTATGCTTTGTTGATTTTGTTTTCTTCCTCAAATCAGATCTTTAGGACTGCCAGATGGTGCGTATGGACTCCAATTCACTTTAACATGATATCTCAGGAAGACCTTAATGCAATATCTTCAAAATTGCCATATCAATGTCATCTTGAGCTCAGTAATGAACTGTTCAGGCTTTGGTGGTCAAAGGTTACAGTCACAGTGACCTAATGGATCACTGTGAACTCACACAATATGTTATGGCCGAGTCTCAAGCATTTTGACGTTCATAATGACAAATTTCATATTCATGTCTCATCTTCCTCAAATTAGGGAAACCCTCTGTGTCCCTTGTGTTTGCCTTATTTTTTGACAACTATTTAACCAATCAACTTCAAACTTGGCAGGTGTACTGCTGGGGACTCAAGTGTGTGGTATATCTACCCTGCTAAGAATGAAAATGAAAAACAGAGTTCAGTGTTTCAGCTCAGGGCTCCTGCCACATGGGGGCACGCCTTATCTTAAGTGGGAACTGGCCACTCACAGCAATATGAGTGTGTGAAGATTGTATACAATTGTGTGGAAATGCATGTGTGTGTGTGGGTGTGTGTGTGTGTCTTTGGTTGAGGGTGAAGCGTCTCTCTTCACTTGGCTGGCAGAATGCCTCCTGTTCAATCTCAGCTCTGTCAAACTCACTTACCTTTCACCACTAACAACAGATGTCTGGCTAGCACAACCTGCACCTTAGGTTGTTGTTTGTGCCCTGAGGTATCATGCACACACATACAGATTCACCAAGGTGGTTGTGTTAGCCGTCTGTCAGTCAACATCAGTGGCTTGCGCCTTTATTACAGCAGGCAATAAGTCAGTGTAGGGGTGTGAACGGAAGAAGAGTTTGATGGAGTCAAAGACGGAGGACAAGACAAGCCTCGCAAGAAAACGGAGGTGTAAAAAGCCCGATTTGTAGATTTGTGGCAAAGTGGATCCTTGCAGATGACCACTCTGTCTGCAATGGTTCAATGTTTCAGTAGAAATGTGACAAGTTTACATCTCAAGCATCTCCATATAGACATACTGACGTTTTTAGCCTTTTGTCGGTCATCCGCCTTATTTCCATGATAACTACCCGAGCATGGATCCTCTTTGAGTACTGCCCTTTCCCCACGTTAGTAACGAATGTTGATTGTCCGTTTCTTTGCAGGCACCTGTTTTTCTTTTATCTATTATTTCATTGAGCATTGGGGTTAATTGACACTTGTCCCCCAGCCCCCCCCCAGTACTGCTCAGTTTCAATTCTTGGAGGCACTGCTCTCTTTGAGAAGGTCCACTGCAGCCAGGGATGCACCTTGAATGGTTCTTAAAGGAACCAGAGCGTTTATCCTTTTGGCCTCTGCTTCTCTGGCGTGTCTCATTAGTCTGGCTGGCAGCGATGTGAGCCTTTGTTTAGCGGTCTCCAGGGCCTCAGTTATGCACATCCTATTGTGTTTCCTCAATAGGCAGGACCTACCTCTCATTCTTACAGCATCCTGCAGGTGAGCCGCCCAATTAACCTCCATTATTCTGGTTTCTCAACTTCCGGTCTAAAGGTGTGGCCACACTAGCATATAAAGCAGCGACTTTTTATTACAAATTCAATTAATTCCAAAGGTATTTCCACAATCAGTAGGTTTGCTTTCTAGGGAGAAATGAGACAGGAAATGCTTTTTTTCCCCTTTTATTTTCATAAACAGTGTGAAATAATTGCCCCATTAGGGACTTTGCCAAGCTAACAAACTCTGTAATTTTCTAACTTAGTAAGCTTGTTAGAGAGCTTTATTTTCTCTTTTCATTAACTACTTTCTCAAATTAAGACAGTGTGCAGCGGTGATCAAAATGCCAAGGTAAGTAAACAGAACAGATATATAGAGAGAGGTTGCGGTTGAGTAGGGACAGCACTTAACAGCTGCAGCAGTTCACCAGATGCCCTCTATGAGTCATCACCTATTTTGCGTGGATGAATGGATATCAATTTGAGGAGTGACACTGAGGGCAACATGCCATCGGTTCCCACTGTAAGCCCATGAACCAGAAGCATCTAGACAAAAGTTACTCACCCATATTCCAGTGCTGACATACATACATGTAATACTGAAAAGCAGCAATTTTAGAACATGCATTCCTTTGATTGACACTTCCCTGCTTCCACACCCTGTTTATTTTCTGTCTGCATTTGCAATGGTTGCTTATCAACGTGGTTCTCCTCATCCTGGACATTCAATCACTCACCAAATGTGCCCATCATGAATATTCAGTGGCATTTTACAAGCCGTCTGAGTTCAGGTTTGAGCCGTTGCACTGAAGTTGCATGAGTAAGTGGTGCAATGAGTGAGCTATTTAACAGATACGGCAGGTCTCTACCCAAATTTTATTAGAACATGGAATTAAGTCTCCTTTTGCTGCCTTCATTACCCAGATTTCTTCATCATGTGAAATAATTATGAAATAGAGAGGTTTCTTTCAGCACCCCACTGTGTCTTAATGGTTTCTCAGGTCTCTTAGACACAGCCTACTTGTTAATGTTCAGGATGGTTGTTCCAACCTGGCTAAACTAAGTAGCTTTTCTTGGATACTGTAAAAAATGTAAAAAACAAAAAAAAGAACCAAAAAACAAAGTGCACATTCCTATCTTTGCCAAATAACCTCTGGCTAACATTTCTGGCCACAGACCAAACACAGACACGTGCTCACACACATCATTATAGAAGTCTAGAATGAGTACTGAAACACAAATGGCTCCCCTTGTGGCAACTTCAAAGCTGTCGCTGTTTGAGTCTGTTTTCCATGCTTGGGGCTACGGTGCAGTGGGAGCTGCAGAGAACCCGTCTCTTAACCAACGGAATTGTCTTAACAATCGGATCTACTGGAACTAGTCTAGGTTTGGTTTTTTTTTTCTCCCTTTTTTCTAAATGTCTTGCTGTCTCGACTGATGGAAATGGCACTAAACTGACTTGTCTCGGCAATGGTAATTACAGCATGGCTTCTCCTTCGTCAGTACAACCTCACCATGCCGACATTAGCATTGTGTACTTCCTCCAGACTGTTTGATTTATGATCCCGGTTGGCCAACTGTCGTGAGGTTGTTTTCCCACAGCTCCACTAATTAATTCTGTATTATTTTCAGACAGGCAGCTATGCCCTCAAATGGATAAAACCACAATGTGTTTTATGGCAGACTTCACCTGAGACGGAGAATTTATTGGTCTATCTCCTGCCTCGTTCCTGGTGTCCTCCCCTCTCCGTCCTCTGTCACCCCTCCTCCCCCATCCTCATCCACCACTCTGATTACTACTAAGTCATTTTATTTCGCACAAATGACTTCTGTGCGTGTGTGTGCATGTGAGGATATACACTCAAATGATGTGGCGTATTTATGGTATTTGTATGAACCCCAAAAAGAAGGTTATCTAGGATTAGGTGAAATTAAATGCATAAATGAATGAAATTATACTGCCAGTGAAAGTGCACAAAATTCCGGCAACACTTAACACAAAACGTAAGTGTGTGTGTGTGTGTGTGTGTGTGTGTGTGTGTGTGTGTATGTGTATGTGTGTGGGAGTCTTTTCATACAGGGATTGGATTCTGGGATGGTGCTGCAGAGATGACCAAATATAGATTGCGGTCATTTCCTCTTAAACAAGTCATTTCTGTGTATAACATGCCATTAACCCAAGCTGGAGGAAAAAAAAAAAAAAAACCTCAAAAAAACCATAATTTCTTCTCCCCTCTCAGTGGCCATATTAGTCATCAAGTCAACTCGCTACTGTCCACTGGTGCTGCAATCGTGCAGATTCAGAGACCGCCTCCTCCATCGCCAGACACTCTCAGACACAGCCAAAGTGAAATAACAGCCACATGAGCCTGTAAAAATGTTCTAATGCAAACACATAAAATAGCTACACATACCGTTGCACACATGCATGTGAGGGCACACACACACGGCTTGTTCTGTTGCCAAGCTTATCAAGAGTTTTATTGTGCCTCACAATACAGGGTAATTAGGTGTCCTCTGCTCTGCCTGCCTCTCTCACTAACTGTAGAGAAATAGACCTGTCACTATTTGGGCACTCGAAGATTCAACAAATGCTAAGCAGTAATGGCTTGCTTTGTATCCGCGTAATGCATTGCATTGACAGCGGGGACACTTAAAAAGAAGACGCTGTCTTTTTTTTTTCCTTCCGCATTCTCCTCCTCTTTCTCTCTTTCATTTGACTTCTACCTTCAGCAAACCAGGTGAAACTTAAGACTTGCAAATTCAGGATGATGCTGGTCAATTAGCTTTTGTCTTTGTGGAGGTGATATTTGATTGGCGAAGACACCGCAGGGCACGTCCTCGGCGAGCATTCTAAGCCTGATCTTTATATTCTATTATTCAGTACAAATACCAAACCTTCCACATCTTTGTGTTATTTTTTGTCTTTCTCCATAAAATCTGTGGCGTTACCCCTTGCAGAACACGCAGCAGCTTGTCTCTGGTCACTTTGTGAGAGCAGATGAGAGGAGATGGGAGCAGCGTGAAGAGCACTGCAGAGGAGAAAAGATGAGAAGGGACACCAGAAACGAAGGAAGACAAGGACATGAAATAAGAGAGAATATATGGAGATGCGAATAGAGGAGAATAAAGGACAATGAAGACGGCTGAGGAGAAGAGAGAGGGTTTGTGGCCTGTGGTTAATCCCTGTTTTACTGATCTGGCAGTTACATGGCAGCTGAGACCAGCACACCGCAAGGCCTGGGACTCCAGTTTCCTCTCCATACCCCCCGTCTTCATCTAAAACAATTATTCATTCCATTCATTCCTTGTCTTGACCTGCTTATCCCAGTTCAGGGACACATTGTTAACTGGACTGGAGCCTATCCCAACATAAATTGGACAGAAGGCAGGCCAGTCAGTCCTTCACCAGGCCAACAAGCATCTTCCGCACAAACGCCGTGCTGGTGCTGTGATTAAGCCACAGAAATAACTCTTCGCGTAATATCATCTCATTAACATTAGCGGCAGTCAAGGACGGTGCACAGACGTCAGGGGTAAAATGCATGTGAATCTATCACAAGCGAACAGAGGATTTACAGTTAAGTAGCCGGGCCCGTAAATGGGCTGCCTGAGACTTGCATCAGGGAGCTCATTCCACAGACAGCACACTGCATGATAGCGTGGGGTCATACTGAGCTGTCATGGACCAATGATCTATTTCTCTACCTGTCAACCCCTCAGAGAGACTGAGACAAGAGGGGATAGCCTTTCGCTCACCTCTCCCTGTCTGTCTTTGCTTCTGTTTTTTTTTTTTCCCCTGTGTCCGCAAGCTCCTCAAAATTCAATATTGCGACAGGAGTCCAACTGCTGACTTTAGGTATCTGCAATTCAGGAAATTTCAAGCCTCCCTCAGTCGTTTGACGAAGCTCATGTGATATAGAGATGATGCACCTAGTGAATAAAAACATCCAATAAAAATAGCTTGACATTGCTGTAATAATAGGTGGGTGAGGTTTCTGTTAAATCAGTAATTGATTATTTGATGATAATTGAATACTGAATCCATTAAAAACGACGGGTTTTGTCCGTGTACCCATATAGTGATACACTGTAGTAATGACAAGTCATTGGATATCGCATATGTACATGTATGTTGTCATTAGTTTTGCTGAAGTGGCCAATTTAAATGTTTTCACTCTCCAGTGAGCATTTACTCTGACGGAAGTATGCCTACTTTTGCTGCGCCAGAGTTTTCATCATTTCAGTCAATTTATACTAATAACTCCCTTTTTTTCTTGTTTTAAGTTTTAAAATGTGTCTGCTTTCATGTTAATTTCTCCACAGGTTAAAATCTAGTCAATGGCTGTTCTCAGGCATCCATCACTTGAGTGTAGTTCCATCAAAGAGAGAGAGAGGCCAGTTCAAATGCGCCAAGGCCTCTGCCTGCTGGATAAATAGGGCTGTTCTGTAGTAGATAATGGCTCTGAGTCACATATTATATTTATCCAACTCAGTAAAGCAGGAGCAGGCAGGCAGATTACTCTGCCCTGAGTCAAGGAGATAATGATATCTGGCTGCTAGTTGGCCCAGAACAGGCTCCAGAAAGACCAACAGGCAGAGAGACAGACAGAAACTGCTGCTAAAGGAGTTGTAGGTGGATGCTGTTAGCATGAGACTTCAGTGGCCTTCCTAAGCCTCGGACTGCTTGTGTCAGCCCTCCGCTGTTCCATGAAAGTCACCTTCCCTCTTGCTTTCCTCCTCGTTGCTCTCGTTCCCTGCTCTTCTCAATGGAAACATCATATCCCCTTGCTGCAATTCCAAACTCTCTAGCCCCTCCATGAGGATTGAGCCGTACAGTCTTTTTGTAGATCGCATGCAGTTCCCCATTATATCAACATACGAGTCAACGTATTAACAAAACCTGGTTTCTGTCTTGATGATACCCAGAATAAAAGTGAGATGTTTTGTGGAAGAAAACTGGTTTCAGTACAGAAACTTAATTTTTGATCCCTTAAATGTGGCCAGTGGACAATGTATGTATTGTTTTTGGGTTTACACAATCGGAAGCATCAGGCCTCTCCTCTACCCATAATACATCTGCTGTGGTAGCCAGGCACCAGTAAATAGATGTATTGCAGATCAGGTGTGATGCATAAAGCACATGTGAAACAGACGCAATAGACCTTCAATTCTAAACTATTAACAATATTGCTATTTGTGTCGAATTTTCATACATGGAATAATATGGGTTGCTTCGTTGACTACTTTGATTACTATTCTCTGATTTGACGCTCAAAAGAAGAGTCCTAATTTGCAACAAAGCAGGACAAACATCCTCAGAGGTACAAGCCCTGTGATGAGCGCTCACTCAACCAGGGAGAGACACACGCAGCTCACATTGTTTCGCTTGTGTCTCCTGCAGGACTCTCCTTGGTCATAGAGTCACTCCATTTACTCAACTTCATCCCAGAGCCTATTCCAACTTCTACCTCTTTGAACGTGATGTGTGATAAGGATGGATTATCATGAGAGCCTAGCATTCCTCAGGATAATCCTTCACAGACAAAACACCCCGACATACCCCCCCCTCCTTCCCTCATCTCAAAGTGCTGGGGTTTGTCGGTACACGGCTACTTGACTTTCTAAATTTGTTTTAATCAAGGTTTTATAGAGACATGATTTGAGTATCTTTTGGTTCAGAGGCAGCACTTTCTCTGTTCTCTGTCAAAAAGTCCTAGCCCCCTCCTCTGCTCTGTCTGATTTCTCTAAAATGCCCGCATGATTACACAGGCTCTGATTGGGACGCTGTGGCTTCGGGAGAAGTGTGAACAATGCAGCAGGACAATTTAGTCGGCTTTGCAAGTGTCATCACTGACCATTCCTGTGCTCACTCCAACAGGCAACAATCAATTGGATATTGTTCAGTAAGGACGACACAAAAAGAAGAGTGAACAAATTAAAAGACAACAACACTGAATCCATTTCCATAACACTGTGGGAAAAAAAGCTAAAAGATAATTTGAAAAAGCTCTTAAAAGAACTTAAAGGGTGCAATCATGCAACAAAGATTGCTTGTGACATTGGGGTATGTGCGCAGCCGGGCGATCAGATAACCAGAAATTGATTCCACACGTACAAAATCTCTTTTTCTTCCACTGCTTTTAGATAACAAAGTGTATAAACTTTTCCTCTTTATTTTGCATTTTGTCTTCACAACAAAAGCAATAAGGAAGTGGAAGCGAAGCCTGCCTCATGCTTGTTTCCATGGGTTTGATTGGCCGCCTGGTCCAAATTTCACTATGAGGAAATAGCTACTTGCGCCTGACACTCCAAAGTTGAAATTATTCTTTCAACCTTTCAGCATCTAAAAAGACATGTCTGCAGGAACCCATGTGTAAAAAGAAACTTGACGCCAGTCATAGGCGCCATATCTTAGGTAAAACAATGGTTCACTGACGCCACATTTTTAGATTATTGGCTAGGTGGGATCGGGCTCTGATCTTTGTGGCACCACAGTCCAAACAAAGGCACTCGGACTTCCATTCCTTGCCCTGCATTTTGAATACAGCTATAATTAGTCAGTGTTAATAGATCAACTAAAGTATTTATTTATTTTTTCCTGTAATTGTCCAAAGTGAGCGATGTGGTACTATAACACAACCCAATATACGGTAACTGCTGCAGTGAGTGTCTGCGCTAAAACAGAGAGGATCTGTGAGACAGCCAGGAACACCGTTGTGTGGTATAATTGTGGTTTTATGGATTTTGTTTTAATGGCATTGTTCTTACTGCTGAAATTTAAATATGAACTTTATTAAGCTCCATAACGACATTTGTAGAATTGGATTGTTATTGCTGTGAGATTGCAAAATGAATGCTACTGTAGTAATGAGTAAGCCTCCGCTGCATGTCTCTCTGTTGGTGGTAGACCAAGGTACGCAGAGAGAGCAGGTCTAGTCTCTCGGATGGAATAAAGAGAGAATATTATAATCTAATTGCGTTTTTATGTTGTATTTTATGTTGCAACAGTCATTTTCTTTGTGCCATTGATGTTAAATGTGTGTGTAATTAAATACGTAATTGTTAACAAATGCGAAATGGATGCTCGCTGAAAACGTTTAACTTCCAAATACCTTTCAATTCTGTTAAGGGAAAGAAAGGAAAGCAAATGGAATATAGGAGGTATTTTTGGAGGTCACACTAAGCACATTTTTTTTGTTAATTTAAAACAAATGAAAATAGACGTTTTCCAAAACATTTGTAGCTATTCATACTAAAATATGCGTTGTTGCTATGCCTCAATGACAATATAGCTCTCTTTACTTACCTCTTTACTCCTCAAGGTTAAAGAGCATTTGTTAGTTTTGCTTCTCAAAAAACTTGGGGAACTTCAGAGCAGTTTTTCCGAGTTTATAGTCAGTAGGATGTGTGCTGGTCCACAGACAGAGTACATGATAAATTATCCACCACCATGTACAATACTCTGCAAACACTGTAAGAATGGTATAAGGGGTATATTATTACAATATATTTAACAGTATCCAACAGATGTTACACTCTTCCTTGGAAAAAATGGGGTTGTTCTGCAGTCTTTCTCATAGCCTGAATATCTTTTCCCTAACCCACCCTTCAAATTTGCCCATCAGAGCTCTAAAATCTAGCATAGCAAAGGCTGACGGAATTTGCCTCTTAAAAGACCTCCCTGTTTCTCTCCAAGGGTTTTCCGGAAGCTCTCAAGAGTCCTCTCTCTTTAATTCAATTTTCAGATACTTCTACCCATGAGAAGCCCTCTGAACTTCCGCGCAAAATGTTTTCAGAGTGGGCTGTAAGGAATCAGAGCTGTGTGAGACACCACCCACCACTCCTGGGTCTGCTGATCCTCAGGTGTCCTGCCCCGGGTTGGAGCAAACCATGCAACCTCACTGCTGCTGCACCGTGCAGTGGATCGTTCACTCTTTCTATGTCTCACTTACACTCTATCCTCTTTCTTTTGGCTGCCGAGCAGGTGGTTATGAGGTCTGAGCCCACTACCACCCTCGCTCAAACCCCTCTCCCTCTTTTTCACTGTTTGTGCTAAGTGGAGACCTTGCACCCTCCCTCCAGTCCATCCGCTTCACTGCAGTCCCTTCAGGCCCCTTTTGAAGGTGCTTTCATTTAATCATTTCTTTAAAAAAGATTTTTTTTTTTTTTTTTTAGCAGGGCAGTACGAGGTCACAGATCACATCAGTGCTGCTTTACGACTCAGTGACCATTTAATCAAGCCAAGGTCCATTTCGCCGCTGCTCTTTTCAGACCACCTTTTCTTCCTGGGGCTCAGGGGTGAAGCCCGTGGCCTCAGCCCTCCCAATCCCATTCCTGCCAAAGCCTTAGAGTTGGACTGGGTGACTTACACCAATTCTGTGGGATTTAGAGCTTGACTGAGTGTCCCGTATAGCCCTTAGCCTCACCTGAAATACTTCTGTTTGGCCCTGACCCTGAAGGATACAGTTCTACAACCAATGTTCCACTGACTTTAATACTTGAAATACTTATGTAACTTGACATTGATATATACTTGTCTCTAGAACCCAATTAAAGTCTACAGTTGATTTGTTTGGCCTCCATAATTTGAACAACACTTGTCAATTCTCGTTTGTAACACAGCACAATATCTCAAAAGTTGTTGAAGAAGTGTTTTTGAATGAGTCAGGTAACATTGTCCTTTTGAGAGGGCTTTTCTCCAGCGTTATTGTTGCTGGGAGTTCCACTTCATTTTTCTGACAAAAATCGCCTCTTATGGGTTCTTTTCTTGTTTTTTTGGGGGGCAATACAAATGAGTCATCCATCCTTTTGACAAAGGTGTGTAGACCTTTTTTTAGAGATAGTTATCAAGCTTGCCCATCAGATGATTTATCTATGTATACAGAAATGTAACACTTGTTTACTCCAATGAGTACATGTCTATTGAATTATGTGTTTAAAGCACTGTGAAATTGTTTTTTGCTAATAGTATTATCATTCTTATCATGTCATGGAACAAGAGTGTTCATAAACGTAAGTTAAATTCAATTAACTTCTTTGCTTCCCTAGATTCGTAATCCGCAGCAAGACACTTTTAGCATGCTGGATTGTCTGAATTTTTAAGGCATTTGACATCATAGCGCTCTTTCAGGCATGACGAGTGTTGTTTTAAAGAGAATGCCTGTTGCAAACATGAAACATCAAAGGAGAGACCGTTTCTTGGTTTTTACCACACCTTTCGGATTCTGGTCTACCAAATAGCATAAAAGATTTAAACACTGAACACAGGGTGGTGTGAAAGTACAGGTTTCAGGCGCTTTCTTCGGAAATCACTTAAAAACTTACATTTTTAAGTGATGGAATTTCACTTTCTGAACACACAATAGAAGTATTCAGTATAACTCTAGCATATCATTCTTTGTCATATTTTTTGTTTATCTTGCTCTGTGATGGTTTTGGTCCTGGGTCACAGGCATTCTGTTTGTTATTACCTCCTCTTTAATCATGCAAGTTACATAGACACTCTTTATGGCAACGCTTTCTGTGTGGAGTCCAGTATTTTACACCAGATGTAAGGTATCAGTCAGTCTGTCCTGGCATTAAATCTTTTGGGTTGTCCTGATCTGTTGGATTAAGCCTTGAGAACCTAACTGAAGTTATATTAACTTAACTGTCCTTGAGTGCTGGCTCCGATGTGGCGTTCTTCCTCAGTTTTGAAGGGACATTCCTCTTTTATGAAAGCAATCTAGAGGGA
>CAESWR010001088.1:246015-267387 GCA_903171835.1 Mullus surmuletus | reverse complement strand
GGGGGGGGGGGGGTATAGGTGGAGGAAGAGAAGGTGAGAAAGGAGGCAAATACAGTCCACGGCATGCGTACTACACCCTTCACGCCATGTCTCAGCAGCGAGTCGGGCCAAGAGGAGAAGGAGGGGAAGACAAAGACAGGCGGATGAAGAGTGTGAAAAGAAAACACGTTGCAAAAGCAGAGAAGTTCTGTGGACTGCAGCAGTACTGTCCCATATCCCATCGATCGTCCACCAAGTGCAAAGAGCAGTCAGCTTTATTTACCCGTGGGCCGAACGTGCAACTCGCAAACATGCAGCGTGCAATTCAGTGAGGCACACAAGCACACAGGATGACACCCGGGTGCAGAATTAACACATTACAAAGACAGATTAGATGCTTACCTGTTCTTCACTCTGTTTATTTATTTGCAAATTGCTCACACACTTAAATTGATAGTGGGCAAACAATGAATAAAACATAGGAGTCACTGTTGCTCTTTCCATTCACACAGCAGCGCAGCACAATAGCGCCATCACGATCATGCTGTAAAGATCTCTTTTTGGCCTCTTCTTTTCCAAGTGCTGCCATTTAATAAGATGAACTCTTTTAACCACCATTTGAAGAGGGGCTCTCCTGTTTTTTTAGAGAGAATGTTTGGTAAGGTTGAGGAGAGCTGAAGAGGAATGGTCAAGATCAAAGGAGAAAAGGAGGAAAAAGGCAATGATGCAGCTACTTTAATAGGCCAGGACCTCCACTCGCTGTGTATCGGAGTGAGAATGAAGAGATTTGTAGCCCACATTACCTTTATGAATGCCATATAAATCCAAGGATATTATGATATATTATTATGATGTCGTGACTATACATGCTGTGGGTAAATTCAGCATGTATGATTAAAAGTCAAAAAGAAACTTAGACTGGCTAAATTTAATGATGTTAAGAAATGTTGGCGCTTTCTCTTCATTATTCACTCACTGTAAGAAACTGCCATTCCTTTTCATCAGTATTCATTTTGAGTCAGTTGCTTGATTGATCTTATCTGTTTTTTTTCCCACCATGGCTCATTTGTGTGGTTTACTTACTGTGATTGTGCTTGTCAATAGTGAACGGATACATAAATGAATGATATTTAATTAAATTAAAGAAAAAGTCTAATCAAACAGCGAGCGACTTTGCGGATGCACATTACGGAGCAAAGTCGTGAAATCAATGCAGCTTTGAATATATCATGTGAGCTGACTGTGTCTCATTTAATTGTTCTGCAGTTTTCATTCACTTTTATTACATGATTCATACATATACACACATATCTGGGCTTGGCTAAATGATATATTGTTGGTGGGGCCATTTATAGAAAATGTCAAATGCAGTGATCAATGACCTGGAATGGTATTGAAACAATTCCGCTGTTGCTGAAAAGAAGGTTGATGAATAAATATTTGAATTGGTTTTATAATCTTTTAGAATCATTATTTGAATATACTTTGAATTAATTATGTCTTATCTCTACCCCTCATACTGAACCAGAGCCCGTCATTGACACCAGCACATTTCTGTCTCCATACAGTAATGGTTCTCTAAATCCTCTCGTGTTTTTTGCCGTTGCAGGCAGAGGCTCCCGGCTAAAAACGTGTACTACTACCGATGCCCTGACCACCGGCGCAACTATGTCATGTCCTTTGCCTTCTGCTTTGACCGAGAGGACGACGTGTACCAGTTCGCATACTGCTACCCTTACACCTACTCCAGGCTGCAGCACTACCTGGCCAGCTTGGAGCGCAGGAACCTGCCCTACGTGCGGAGGGAACAACTGGGACTCAGCGTGGTGAGTTGGCGGGAGGAGGGATCTAGCGGGTGGGGGATGAAGTGTTTGCGGTGTAGTAGTGGTTACCGCCAGAGCAGAGGAAGGATTACGGGTTGGAAGGGTTGCACTGTGGAGTGTGTGTGCACGTGTGTGTATGTGTCTGTGTGTGCTGAGAATATGGAGACCCAGATTGGTAACTTAGGTGTGCCTGCCGGTCATAACTTCAGCCTCTCATGTTATTATTAGGAATGTTGCACTCTGAGATGACTGACTGTAAGCCTCTAGGTGTGTGTGAGTTTTTGTGTGCGCGTGCACGTGTGTGTGTGTGTGTGTAAATGGCTCCGTGTGTAATCAGCAGAGCTCTCACCTCGGCAGTAGGAGCCAGTGTATCATACACGCTGCCTCCAGTCTTGTCTGCTCTTATCAAATAATTGTAGGAGAAAAACTCATTAGAAATGCTTGAGAGATTACGACTTTTTCTTCTGTCCTGACGAACATTTGTCAAAGGGAAGCTCGCTGCAAGGGGGGCACCACGGTAGCACAGGTATTTGTAAGGAGTGCCTGACCATAAAATACAGATAGGACTGTGAAATTTAGAAACTATGACTTTGAAATGGCTGGCGATACTGTTAAATTTATTTTAAAAGGAAAACCTTGATAAGCTGAGGAGACCTCCACTAATTATAGAAAAAAAATATTAACCACAGTATTTATTATTCTCGTCATTGCATCTCAGATCCTTCAACCTAACTTGAAAGCATGGCATGAAAGCAACACAACATGTGTGAAATCCAATTCAAAAATTCTATTAACTATCCTGACTTGTTTGTTGTGATACTGTATAATTCATGATAAGGGTGAGGTGCTAATTTTAAGTCACTGTACATTTGGGATCTGATTCTGCACTTCTATTCTGACTATAGAACATCCACCCCAATGGATTAGACACATCTGGCGGTGAATCATATGGCGTTTGTTAAGTGAATTTTCATGATCGTTTGCTAGAATCTGAACGAGACAGAGTAGCAACCTGAAACCAACACAGTTGAATGAAAGCAGAAGCGCCGTGCTTTTGTTACCCTGTCATCTAATTATTGTATAGCTTCACCAGAATTAACACGGATCCAAAACAATTCAATTAAACGCACAACAATAAATCAAAAGAGCCAAGTTTTATGTTGGTTTTTTTTCCCTCGCAGCCGTACCACCACGGCTTTTGTATCCGGGATAACTGACACTTTAACGACGGAATCACACATCCGCAAAGCTGACGTCGCAGAGATGTAAAAACAATACGATCTCCACAGAGGGCCACAGTTGAACGCAGGATGGAGAGAGCCGCACTCATTTTACAGGGAGGGAGGCGCGCCATCACACATTTTGTGTTCAGTCATTGTCACAGAAGAGACAGCAGTTGATGCATGTATTAATCATTTAATTCACCAAAAGAACGAGAAAGCCTCCAAATACCATTTCAAAATTTTGCCCAAACGCGGACGCCTTTCTTCACTCTTCACTAGTTTCGCCTGATACCGACTTTGTGTCCAAATCAACTGAGGCTAAACTTCCAGACCCGCCGCTGCATCTGTTTTTTTCAGCGTCAGTTTCCTGGCAAATCGCTGTAAAGCCGCTCTGCAAATTCCACTTGCCGAAGATGTTTTTTTTTTTTTTCATGAAATCCCATAATACTTCGGGGAAGCGGCTCACTGCATCCCATTGAACTCTTCAGGCTGCATCTCATTGGTATTGAGAAACAAATACATTGGAAACAAAGAGAGCTTTTAATGTATGACGGCTGACTGTCTCCGAGGCGGTTTAAGTTGACTCACGTCGTCGTTTTTAACACTTTTGTCGTTCCTTCTTTCAACTTGCTGACCACTTTTTCTAGGTTTCAAATCAGTGTGGAATAAAGCATCCTGACAGAGTAAAATATCAAATTGACCCGTCGCTGGACCATAATCTTTCATCTCCAACCGTACTACTTCGCTGTAATACAGCGCAAATATGAAGCTTTACCATTCTGCCGGTGCACACAGTATTTTCACTTTATTTTTAAGCCACATCATCCTCTGAGTGAGACAGAGGGGAACAGGGAGAGGACAGACTCGCTCGGTTTCGCTCGCAGAGTCAGTATTAGTATTCATAGTCATAGAGAGGTTTTATGGACGTATTTTTCTCTTTATGTTCTCTGGGCCTGGGTGGCAGACAGCCCGGCCCAGCCCCCTCATATGTCTTTCTGTCTGCTCCCTCACTCGCCGTTACCCTCTCGCCTCTCTATCTCATGCACATATGCAACTCCACACACTCGGCGGCGCTCGTGCACACATGCACAGGTCAGAGGGGAAAGGGATAAGAGGGGATGAGGGAAGCTTTCCGGCTGCATCAAAGTTTAAAGACGGATTGCTGCCTCTTCCATGTTGCAGGGACGACGCAATAGCTGTAACCTTCTAATGGGTACAGTTATCTCGTAAGGATGGAAATACGAGGCGCGGTCATTTGGCTTGGCATTCTTCTATCTTGCTGACTAATTTGTTTTCTGTAATGTATTCCTCTGAACAAAATCTGCTTCTCAGCCGGCACTGGGAAGCACAGATACTGTAGGAAAAAAAAGAAGGGGGGGGGAAACAAAATACAGTTGGCATTTCTGCTTTTTTAATCATAATAAGAGTGTGTTTACTGATTTATAAGACAGGTACTGTAGGTTTTTTACATTATCAAATTTGGGAAATTAAATGTGATGCGTGCTATGCGGAAGAATAAGAATGAGCTGACACGAGTTCTTTTGGCTGAAGTCGGTTTAATTGAGAGAGACTGCGACACGGATAGAGAGATGTAATAGTTTTACGATACTTGGAAAGGGCAAACCAGGAGGATTTGAATGTAATCTTCAAATTGGCCTCTCAATTATCTTTCACTTTCACCTCAGTATTTCCTTGCCAGTAGGCCTGTTCCGCAGCATAGATTCTGAATTGTCAGGCGCAGGTATAAACACCAACAGTAACAAGAGCTCCGAAATTGAATTGATGTTCTCAGAGTTTCCCTGCTAAGTCTGAATTAAAGTGTCTGCTGTGATAAGGGCCCATTGCCACGGTGGTGAAAATGAAGATTACTACAATAACAATGGACTTCAGCTGCTCGGTGAACTAACTTTCATATTCACATATCAGTTTTTGGTGGTTAAAGTTCTCCTGATAACTCCCCATTAATGTTCCAAACATTAAAAGAGACGCAAGGATGATTGGATTGTGTTTTCCAATGAGAAAATGCAGCTGCATGTCCTTAAGAAGCCTGAAATTACCAGTAGTTTGTCCATCACAGATGCCTGTTATACTGATATAAAATCAGGGTCTATGCCAACTTCCTGCTGTTGAATTTTGATAAAACTAACTTATTGGCTGCCCTGACAATTGCAGGCACATTATTCGTCAAAATTGTCACTTGATTCTTTTCCAACACCAGCAGATCAAAGACCCCCTGCCACCCCTCCCACCCCCCACTCCCCAGCGGTGAGGCATTTGAGTCCCACCTTCATTTCCAGTTTATTTTCTTGTGGGTGTTTTTTTTTTTCAACAAAGCTGTGCATCATCTGGCAACACAGAAGCACTTCTGCCATAATCTGCTCACCTCAGAAGGGACAAACATTATCGTCCTCAGTTTTGTCTCAAACACTAAGATCAGAAAAACACTAAATTGTATAATCAGAGCAATAATTACGCAATGAGAAGAGAAGAAATCAGATACGCCCTGTTTATCATCACTATCAATTAATTGCTGCCGTTTTTTTATGAAAAACTGAAGATGTTACTCCGTATGTTGTTCTGATAATGTTACAAGGCACATTAGCTGGGAAGAATCTCAGGATCTTTATAAATGACATAAACACTTATGTCATGTTTCTTCATACGCTTATTCCATCTGGATATGTTGTTTGCAAACAGGAACACAGGTTAATGCAACTATGTGACAAGCACTGTAGCCTTGTATCCATGGTGACACGCAACTGCGATTTAACACTATTGAATTTTGCTTAAACATTGTTAGAATGCAAACACACACACACACACACGTGCACACACACTCATATTCCCCCAGAGGGAAAGCTTTTGGATTCTTCCGGCTCCTGCTCTGCTGGGTTCACGGCCCTGCGTCTGTTCCTCTGGTCCCTGTCTGTCTGAACATTTCCCTTTGTAGACCATCTTGACAGTATCTAAGTCAACCTCTTCCTCTCGCTCCCTCTCCCCCTGAGGCTTCCATGTCCACGGAGGCACAGAGAAAGAGACAACACGTGTTTGACCTGCTACAATACCAACAAGCCTCCCTGAAAAGATGCCTACTGCGTCCTCCTTTCAAACTATTTCCTCCGTTCTGCACAGTCCTCAAGTGTCCCTCGGCCATCTGGAATTGAAAGCGCCTTATTTGCCCACCTTGCCTGTTGACAAAGCATTTTTTTTTCTCTCTGCCTTCTCCAGTCGGCGGGGTCTGCCTGGGAGTTGTGGAGGCAGCAGTTTGAGTTTTTTTCCCTCGGTGGGGCCCAGTGGGGAGGGCCAGGCTATGACACGATTAGTCACCTCTGCCACAGTGCAGCCACCGCCTATAGACCAGATGGAAAGAAAGTGTAAATGAGAGACCTCAGGGTGGGAGAGCGGACAGGCCACTGACCAGCCTTAAGGTTGTGAGAGACGGAGCCGTGCAACTTAAAAGGGCCTGACTCCTTTTCCGGCTACCCGCTGTACGCTTATTCTGTTCCCATAGCCACATCAAATGAAACTATTGATCTTGAAATTAAGGTGCTCGGTATGTCAGGTCCATTTAGTTCCTTTTGAAATTGAAATCAGACAAATCAAAGCAAGATGATGATAGATTATTTGTGCTGTATTCAACAGGAGCAGTGGTCACTGTCAGCCGCAGTGACTTAACATCACTTAGACTGTTGTGATTGAATTTAAGACCTAATCCTGTCTGCTATCAGTGTTCAGGTACCATGTCTGGGTGTCTGCTCAGTGAAAGTGGAGTCTTGAAGAACAGTTTTTTTTTTCGTTTTTTTCTTTTTGTGTATATGTGTGTATGTGTGTGTGTATGTGGCTGGAGCATGAAGAGGGGAGTGGAGTGGGCACTGCAGCTATATCTGCCTGGCTACCTCTCTCTCTCCCTCCGTCTCTCTCTCCCTCTCCTTATCTCTGTGTTTGTACACCATGTGCCAAGATCCAATCAATAGCCACTCCAGCCGTGGAGAGAGGAGAAGGTCAGCAGCCACACAGTGTTGGAGGAGCCGGGTTAGGAAAACTGATGGAGACACACAAAACACACCACAGGCCAGACACGTTTTGATTGTGTTGATTGTGCAGATGAGATAGGCATCACAAACTTCCTTCGGGTTAATGAGAGATAGAAATTCCCGCACTCACGCCAGTATTGCTTTGGAAGAAGACAAATTTACTCTTCATCAAATATCCCAATCGGAAGACAACTAACTAGTTTGGGCTGATTTCTGATGTCATGAAAATAATATGATTAGCAACATAGCTCAGCCAGTTTTGAGCCCTTCGAAGCAGAATAATAAGGTTTTTGTGCACTGAATGTATATAAATTTCATTTTTTCATGGAATTTTACCAGTATAACTGTGCATAAACCTGTAGACATATCTTACTAGAGGTTTGAATTTAAGAAAATCAATTAGAAACCAGTATTTCTTGCAGTTAGTTTCTGCACACATTTTGGCTGAACAGTCATACCATGAAAAACAGTATTTGAGAATGAAAAAATCTGTTATTTGTACATCATTTGGTTTGCACATTTACATCTTCTTACCCAATTTTATTTTCAGTTCCCTGCCAAATGTTAGTTTTTGTGCATAGCTGCTCGTTGGCATCAACACCATTCTGCATTCGGTGCAAAACTGAGTGATTGCGCCATTCAAATCCTCCAAGCAAAGGATTTGCACATGCATCCATTGTGACAAAGTGTCAGTTTTAATTACAGTCACTAACTAATGCCAACTTCCTCTGAAAGTGGAATCTGAGAGCCGGGTCCTTGACACCGGAGCTCGTCTGTGAATGGCGCAGTGATTGGTTTGCCATGTAGAGAGCCCTCCAACTCCTGACAGCGTTCTTTAAAGGCCAACACCTGAATAGCCAATCAGAACTTGATCTATCATGCGCGTGAAGTGATGCTGCAAAGTGAAACCCACGAAATTGATGTGAACATCCACTTTGTTACAGATGTTGAATGGACAGTCTGGACTTGCGGGATACAAATGAAACCCAGATTTGGAAGTGAAAATAAAAAGATGAATATATTCAATGTCTGTATTACTCGTTTCTGAACCAGACACAAACAAGACAGATGTCTGGGCCGAGGAGTAGAAATGTGGCAATATATTCTGCCAAACGTCGAGAATTTTGTAGCTTTGTTAGTATATATCGGGAGGCAGACATGAGCACTTCACCAGTCGAGGAAGCTGGCACCACTCAAGTAAGTAAACTGCTTTTCCCAGAGCTGAGAGGTAAACAGCTCAAGATAACGGAGTTTCTTTTCTCTCTTAGTGGCAGACTGTTCATGAATGCATTAGCTGTGGCCTTAACATCAAACAGGAAAATAACTTTTTTTTTTCTAAAGAGGAAGATACGAAAATAAAAAGACAAGGGAACTCATACATCAGTGGGTGGAAATTAAATTTCCCTCTACACTCTGTATGTATATACTGTACATATATGTATAAATATATGTGTGTGTGTATATATATATATATATACACACACACACACATATATATATATATATACATTTATATATATACACTCGCCGTAGTTCATTTCTACTGATTTAGTAACCTTATGGGTCCTTACATTATTTCGTAGCCAATTTGTTTCCATGTATTTTTTTGCATTTGTCATAAATAGTTTCCCGTTGTCCTAGGGAAGTCTAGCATTTTCTTCGGCGGTAACTCACAGGTATCTGAATAAAAGAGCAACGCTCTTTATCATCGAATAATATGTTAATCACCGCCTGCGGCACCTCGTCGACAGAAATTCCACAGAGATGGGGTCATTGTCATATCATTACTGGTTTCTTGGCAGCGATTGTTGTTGTGCTGCCTTCTTTTTCCCTTCATTAGCGAGTGACCCTCATTCGAATCAGACGCTTCCTACCAACATGGCGCTGTCTATTGTTCAGCGATGGAGCCGGAGAAGAAAGGTTGAGCGGCGACTGTCCTTTTGCCCCAGATGGGTGACAAAAGAGGGCCGATGCAGAGGAAGCGGAAGATAAGCAGGGTTTATGATCTATGTCCTTCCTTTATGGTGCGGGATGGCCTCTTATCTCCCACCACTGCTCCCTCCAGGATACTAGATGCTTTAACACACATCCCCACTCTTGCATCTCCCCCCGTTTCTTTCCCTGGCGATCAAGAGCGCCGTAATGAGGGAGAGGTGGTGGAGATTGGAGTAGGTGGGTGAGTGCATTAAGCACGCTTGTTAATGTGTGGCTGCGCCGAGCGGGGGGAGGGGGAGGGAGCACGGATCGGGTGTCTGCGCCGTGCAATGTGTTTAACTTTGCAGTTTTACACAGAGCGGGTCAAATGTGCACGGAAGGAGAAAAAAGGGAGATAAATAGATTAAAGTATCACAGGTGAAGTTCGATGGTGCGACATTCATGCAGCGCTGACCCTCTTGTTGATCCTTATTATAATGTTGGCACAAAAGCACACAGATTTTTGGGTTACACAGAAAGAGATAATATTTATTTTGCAAATTGGAACTTATTCACACCTTAATGGCTCCGCTTCCATCTTGCCTATCGTGTCTCCTCCTGTGTCTAATGTGTGAGGACCGATGTTGCTTGGAAGAGTTCACCCCTCGAAGACCCTGCTAAGAAAATTAAAAAGAAAGAAGAGTGTTATCCCAAGCAGAGTGCGTGCAGCCAGCAGACACATCAATCCCTCTCTTTGTGCATCTCTTTGTCTTTTCACGTCTCAGTTTCAGCGGCAAATCTATTCACCATCCTCGAAGCTGTGTTACAGCCGCCTATCTGTTCTCCTCTGCCAATGGATATTTACTCCGCCTGCTTCCTAGATGACTCTGAGGATGGAGCACTGAGCAGGGAGCACTCACTCCATCTCATTTGGGTGTCAGGACTCAGTTCCCTCGGGGGAAACAAAGACCGAACAAAACAGATAGCATTCAAGGCTTTTAATAAATCAGAATACACCTTTCTGACAGTGTAATTGCTTTCCATTGCCCGGCCCAAATTTACCAGCAAGAAGGGAAAGGGAGGCAAAAAAAGGGGGGGAGAAAACAAGGGGAAAGAAAAAGGCAGGGAGAGGAGAGAAATGCAGAGCGGGCTGTACAGTAGATCATTTGTTCACGGGAAAAGAATGAAAATTAATGAAAAGAGAGTTGCTCGCCCCCCAAAGGCAGCCAAGCTTGAAATTCACTTTGAGGGAAACTTAATTTGTTGTAAATGGGCAAAAAACATATTACTGCGCAGCGCGTAGAGGGGCTGCGTGGTGTGTCCGTCTGCTGCGTCTGTCTGTCGGCATGTGTTTGTGGCAGATGAGGACGCTATGCTCTGAATAGCTCAGCTGAGAGGAGGGAAACACAGGAGCCTGTTAATAACTCCAGTAACAGCATTCTCTTTCTACATGACTGCTCTCCAGCACTCCCTTCTAGCACGTCTGAATACAACTCCGGGATGTGTTGGAGAACTTGTCAAAAGTTACTTGCCGCGGATAGAGTTTGGCGCGTTTTGCATTAATTCCGTGTGTTTGCATGTGTGAGTGCACACATGCACGTCTGCACATAGAGCGTCAAGATCCTTCCTTTCAAATCACATGTCAAAAATACATGTTTGGTGTCTTCTTTTGAAATAAAATGCCATGTACTTACATGTGCTGAAGCCAAATAATTCCAATCCACTGTGTAACACAATCTTTTAACCTTCAAGTATTTGCAGAACAAAGCTAAGGTTGAGATTGGCAGAGTAAATTTTTGTGTTTTCAAACATCCTCAAATGTTGTCCCTTTTCCTTCCCAATACCTTGGTTTTGGCCCCATCGCTCAGAATGGGGCTAATCCAATTCCTCCCAAAATGTAATGTCCCGCCTGCCTTTCACCTGGACCTTCAGATCAGCATCCATGGAGGATGAGAGCGAAAAGGATGGAATTACTCGAAAACCGAGAATGGTTTTATGATTCATGCAGTGAGAGCGATTGGAGAGCCTCGCTGTTGTGTGTGTTAAAGTTGTTGTACTTACCCAGTAGCTAATGGAGTATTAGCTCGCTTGTCCATGTTTTCTAGCTTTGCGTGGCAAAAACCGGACTCTTGAGCATAAACAATAACTGGAAAACAGTCATCCATTAGTTTGTGGAAGAGAGACAGCTGGATCTAATGTAGCAGCAGACCCGTTGCCATGGTAGCATTCAAAAGGTTGCCACACCCTAAAGCTTACCCTGCACTATCATACATTTGACCCGTAATGGGACCATAACGCGAAAAGACTAAATAAATCAACTGTGTAAATTCACGAGCATGATGTTTATTGATGCGATGTGGATACATTTATTATGTCATCGAGCTCCACTCAGTTGGGGGTCTTTTTGTGATTGCAGGTGTCAGTCCCTGCCGATTGTAGAAAGAGTGCCACTGGCTTCATTAGTTTTCCAGAGACATCGGTGATATCCTCCCTTCACCTTCACAGATCAAAAATCCAAGAACAGACCCCAGCACAATTCCCATCAGGTAAAAAAAAATTGCAGAGGAGGACCAAATGGACATATGGCAGCCATCCAGATAGAAAACTGATGTTCTCATCCAATATAATTTCCTCTTTATTTTACAGGGTGTTACTCAAAATGTTTATTTACTCTGAATTTCTGGCTGCAATACAAAGTTTCTGCAGCAGGAAAATATATGGCAGGTGAAAACCAATAATGCCCGTCTGTGAGCTAATTTATATGTTGCATGAGTATTGTTGGTTATTTCTGCGGGGTTAGATTATTTCTGAATCCCAGATACAGAGGATTGATCCGACCCAATATGTTTTGTGATAAGCTTGAGCCGAAAGCCAAGGATGACTGACAGGTCATGGTTAAACGCTGTGATTGCAGACTTGCTGCAGTTTTATCCTCGCCTAGAGTTATAGACCTCACCACTCTGCTGTCACGTGACGGGAATTTGGTATGAATCAGATCAGACGTCACATGACATCGAATCCTTGACCCGATCCCATACTGTCCGCTCTCGGCTTCCATTTCCTCAACGTTTCCCACAACACGGCCCTTGAAGTGGATGAGAGGGTGTGAATGCTTTATGCTCTTATGCCAAGTGTGTACCAGAAGTCCTCCATCTCCGCGTACACACTTGTAGTCACTCAAGACGCTTCTCGTGCTGCGAATCAGATCTTTGATGTGGAATTTCACACCGTCTTCCGGTTCTTTCCTGCTCTCTCCAGTCTATTGGCCTCTCACCCATCCATGGGCGAGGGCTCCAACTCCTCACCCTCCCCCCGGCTCAGCCCCCTCCGACTCGGGCTAGCAGCTCGGCACGCCCGGAGGCCTGGATTCCCCCGATAACAAACGGTTCCAGCCAATCCACTGGTCTCCCCACGCCTACACAGGCATTTGCCCACCGCAAGCAAACGCCCCCCCCCCCCCCACCCCCTTCTTTTTAAGATGTTTTTCTTCTTCGCTGTCCCACTCCCCAGTTGCAGAAAAATATATTCTTTCTTTTATTCTGTCTGTCTTTTGGGGGGTCTTTTTTTAAACTGAAGTGAGAAAGAGGGGCAAAAAGTGAAGGAAGTGACGGGTCCCATTTTTCCTCCACTTTGCTATTTTCTCTCACCTCGCATTTTCTTTCTCTCCCAACGCTGCCCAGACACAGCGTGTGTTTATGTGTGTGTGTGTTTTTTGTTGGCGATTGTGTAGGTGTTTCTCCCCTATGGTTGAGTATCAGCCTAAGTGTGAGAGAGATGGATGCCAGTGTCCCTTTTTTTCTTCTTCTAAGGCGCCATGTCTCTTTTCAGCCCGGCTCGTCTGCACCTGCATATTGTGATATAGTGCCTCTCTTCAGCCAGTCGATTGCCTTTAACAGGACTGGGGCACAACGGCCAAATTGAAAGGAATCGTGGCCTGCTTTTCATCAGAGTCATGGCCGAGCAGGATGCAGGGTCCAAGGGGCCGGGGGGGCGGGGGGGAGGGTCACAGAGGAGGTATTTTAGCCCCACGCCCTCCCTCCATCTTTTTGTTTGTAGCCATCTGATGGTTGCAACAAAAAAGTGTTGGGAAATTAGAATCCCATATCCCCATCAATCCGTTTTCCCGCATCCATCTTTCTCTGTTGCTATCTATTGACAGCGAGAGAGAAAGAAAATCAACAGCAGTCTCAAAGAAAAATGTCTTCATTTTCCATTTGTTTGCCTCATACTTTTTTGAAACATGTCATATACGTGTGGCTTCTCTTTTTAAGTCTGCACCTTCAATTATTTGTGGAAGACAGGAACTGAAAGGAGCCAGGAGCCTTCTCTCTAATGACCCCCCCACCCCCACCCCCCCACTGCGTGCATGCGATAATGAGTTAGCAATGCTTACATAAACTTTCACCGTGTTGTGTCGGCAAAGCGGCATTAAAGAAAATACAGACATTAGTAATGATAATCATGCTGCAGTACAAATAATATCAAAAAGATTGACATTTAATAGCATTAAGAGATGCGCAGATGGCTGGAAATAATCCTCAAATTCGGGTTAACATTTTCCATTATTAGTCTGTCAGTTTTGATATGTTTTTACACCTTTTGCTCGTAATATCCTTCTCTGCCGCAACTATACCGTTGTACAACCTGCTGCTGATATGGAACAATTTCAATTTCATCTAATCAGATAAGTTTCATCTAATGTGATGTGATTAAATCAGTGTCCAGGTTCAACCCATCTCTCGGCTTCAAAAGTTAGCGGTGGCAGGACTCACGCTTTTGTCAGATGGCTCAAAAATAATCTATTATCTCTGTCTGATCATTCCAAGTTTACTTCAACCCAATTGTCCATCATGAAGGACAGAAAATAAATGCATTCAGCCCACTGCTTGGGATAATAGATTGACAATATCCAGACAGATTACTGGTGCCAGTTACACGGGCTTGTGCCTGCATGCTAAGTTCCGAGGGGAAGACTTGACTGCAGTGACTGATGGCTTCAAATAGAGTTGGATGTGTGCATGAGTGATGGAGGCGACACGTCTTACCTCCATCCTCCGTCGCTTGCTATTCCTCCACCTCCCTCGGTTGCTGTGGAAACAGGTGAGGAGATTTGAGCTTCCTGTCACCCATTGTTCTCCTGAAGTTGTTAAACTTTAGTGCCCATATGACATGGAAAGCAGGCACACGTGCACACACATATAGGCGCGAGGACACACACTTTCAGGCGTGGCGCACACACACTTGCGACGCCTTGAGAGAAATCTGTTCTCTGTTTAGAGCCTTGGCTTCAGTGTTCGGCTCTTTCTTGCTATTGAATTACAGAATGGTGGAGGGAAAAGGAGGAGCAGGGGTGAGAGAGTACAATAGAGGGTGCACTTGAAAAGGCAGTAACCTTTCCTGCTTGGTGTATGTCCAATAGAGACTCCCCATAGTATGCCATTGTGAAGCTGTCAAACTGCCTCCCTATGAATTCAGAGTGATGCTCGAGAGGTACACAACGCCTTGTCTCGGGCTCTTCTAGTGTCCATCTTCTTTCATTCATGGATCAATAGTTGTCTTTACTTTGGATTCCTTCCTTCTCTCCTCTCCTCTCTCTCCTTCCCTGCATTCATCTTTGACAGGGCGGCCCTAAATGTCTGCTTTAACTAGCTGCTCACAGCCCTCCTCAAAGTGCATTTACATACACATCAATCACGCTGTCAAAGGTAAAGGCATGACGCCGTGTAAAAACCAGAATTGGATTATGGCCTTGTCTCATCCCTGACACTGACTGCTCGGCTGGCTGACTAGACTGTTGATGCACAAGTTGAACAGCCGGAATTGTTATTGGTTGGTGTTCTTCCCATAATGCTTTTTGTCCATTGCACATGTTGCAGTGGATTCAACATGGTCTCTGAGGCCCCAAGAAAGTTTCTTTTTGTTGGTTTTTTGGGGGATATTTTTCCGATTTCTCTTATGACCTATGATGATTTATTTTGATTTTGTATCTCTTTGTATCTCTTTTAGCACATCTTATTGAAAAGGCTGCTCTTACTTTGTAAGAGTTACTCTGTGTAATTTATTGTACCTGTGCAAATGGGAATACAGGTCTAAAATAACCTATCTGAGAGGCTTCTGATGGAGGAGATCAGCCTCTTTTAGCAAACTCTTGTATGAACATTGAATCAGTTGAATGAACAATACTAATAAATATAAACATGAAGGGGGGGGGGGGGGGGGATGCTGGCACTTGCTCGTTGCTGCGACAGCAAACGCACTGGAACGAGTCTGTCAGCACAGCATGCCGCTGATGAAGTAAACAACATGGAGTTTCAGATTAGCAGTTATACTTTATTTATACTATGTATATAATCAGCATATTTGAAAAAAAGCTTCGGGTAGCTTTAGGTAAAGCTTTGACTGTTTAATACAAACAGGTGGTTTTCTTGTAACAACAAATGTTGTAATTTTGCAACATTTCCTTTAATTTCAGAGGAAATAATGCATGGGTCTAGAACTAAGATCTTGTCAAGACAGACACTTAAGATTGTTCAGCCGTGATGGAGGTCTGGGCTACTGAGTGCCATTGTTAGCTACTTCTGCATTCTTCCACTTTCAGTCAGAAAAGGAATGAAGGCGTTAGGATGACATCAGATTGTATGGATTCCACATGCATTACATAATCTGGACATAATGTGAGATGATCAAGATTTATCTGATCAGATCATGATGCATATGTTGTACACCTCGCATTTACATGAATTCTGGCATCTCCACTTCAGCTCATAACACATATTTCGTTAAATCAACCATCCAACACATGTCCATACCTAAATGTTTTTGTGCCACTAATAACAAGATCGTACTACCACAAGAGGGAAACCCCTGTTGTTAGGTAAACATAGATCTTTCAGTACAATACAGTCATGGATGATAAATGATAAAAATGAGTAAATTAACCAGCACCATGTGACCCACAGATTTTTTTTTCTCCACTAAAATATTTAAAGGTCCTCTGAAGTTAAGTTCAAACAGTAGAGCCTGAGGTTAAGGGCAAGGAGAGTAAGGCGAGAGATAGGGAGAGATGGGTTGATGCAGGAAATCCTCTGTGGCCGGAGCAGCGGAGACAGCAGCATGTATCACCAGGCCCATCATCACGGCTCATTTGAGTGTTTGATCCTCGCAAAGACACTCGCTCCTCAATGCAGAGATCATACCACCCAAGGGTGGCATCTCCGTGGCTTATATTGGCAAACACAGCATGTTGAGAAAGGGGAAGCTAACCCCTGAGGTAATACCATCTGCTGTGTATAGCTCCCTTGTTCCCTCCCTCAAACACTGGCAATTACCAAATACTACAGCGTACTGTAAATGCTATTTTTGCACTAATGTGTGGGCAGGGTGAAAAACATCACAGGAACGCCAGCCTGTTAATTAGAGTGTATTTATGGCAATTAAAGCGTCTGTTTTTGCAACTGAGGGGGGAAGACTAACTGAAAGAATTCTTAATGCCTGACCCTGAGATATGTATCATTTCACATTGCTACTGTGAATACCAACACTCTGCTCAGTTAAATCGTGTTTTAAATAGCTTTCACAGCTCCAGGTGAACCCAGGCACTTCTCTTTTTTTGCTCTGCAAGGGCCAAGAGGGAATGGAGTTAAAAAGTCGTTGATCCAAGAGAGGACACCGATATAATGCAGTGTCATACAAGTTGTGGGTTTTCGCGCCGCACTGACAGTTAAATGCGATGATCTGCCCCGTGTTTTCACTCTTTTCACCGCATTATGCCACTGTCTCGCAGCGGGGAGTTTGACCACGAATATTTCACTATCCAATTACAAGGTGAAATTGGCTGTTTAATTTTACAGCCTCAATGAAGGCGCTCTATCAGAATGATGGCCATTCGGTTAGCCCCCGAACGCCACCCCGGGCAGCCTGCTCATCTGAGAAAGTTTCTTTGTGTGTGTGTGGGTGTGTGTGTGTGTGTGTATGTTTGCAAAGTGCACTGGGAGAAAAAAAAATACACAGAAGAAATATAAATCAAGCAAGGTGATGATAACTTTGGCGTTGACACCGTGATCCATCGTCTTGCCTCCGCACTGAGTGTTTTCATTTTAGCCAGCTGCAGGCTGAGACTGAGAGGCTTTCTACCAAAATATAATTGTTTAGGGGTAATGAGCTGGAAAAAAGGACAGAGAAAAGGGAAAAAGCAAGGGAGAGATGGAGTGTGAGGAGGGACTATTAGGCGGAGAGATAGAAATTAATGCACTACGGTAAACATGACCAACAAAACAAGAAGCTACTTGAGAGCATGTAGGTAATTATGGTGCCCCTTCTTCCTGTAACTCCCTCTTTACTTTTTTTAAAATTGTGCAGTTGTTTGGACACCTAATTCGACTTATTTACAATATATTAGCGGCTTAATGACATTGCTACACTGTCCTGATTGCTTAAAGATCTGGTTAGGCATGAATACACTTATGGTTGGGAAGGGCTGGTGGTCGGAGCTCAGATCAGCACTTTTGTGAGGATGGTTGTTTAAAAATGCTATTGTGATTCCGAGGCACAGTAGCATCAGTCAAAACACTGCCGTAACATCTCATCACACTCCAACGCCGGGTGTTTGTGCGATGAATCCTCACAGCATAACCCTCACACCTTTTTTTCCCCACCTTATGCCATCATAATTACGGGGACCGCTCCATTGCAACAGGAACAGGTCATGCAAATATCAATGGGGGTATTTCTTTTCCACTTTTTTTCAGAGGAAGGTTTGTGTTTTCTTGACATTTGTTAAAGAAAATAGTGACAAGTATTTTCAGTTGGTGTTTGCTGACTGCAGACCAAAGCTTTCCAGGTCATGTAACCTGTTTGTGTTTGATTAGACAAAAAACACAACCTTTTCCAACACTTTCCGTGACATGGAGAAAACATTTGGCTGGTTTCCACCAACTTCACCATCTTTGTAAAAAATTGAAGAGTGTACTGTATCATCTATGTCCTCTGCTTTATGGCTGGACTGATGACGGGATTTGGACTGACATATTTATCCAAATCGTCAGACATGTTCATTAAATTTTGATGAGGAGATGTATAATGAATGCTTTTTTTTCTCCACAGTGTGCAAATCAGTGCTTTACATTATTGTAATAAATATGTAGCCCACTACTGTTGAAGTAATAATACATGGGTCTAATTATTGGACTTAGAATTGTCATGTTTCTGTACACTTCACCTTCCTCTTCCCTGCAGCGGGGCTGCAGTCTTGATTTTCCAAAGATACCCAGAGGAAAAAGAGGCGAGTGAGCTTGAAGGGAAATCCTTATCTGATGAGGAAGGCAGAGTACATTATAGGAAAGTATATACAGTATACGTGATCACGTTTCTCGTGTTTTTTTTTTTTCTTTTTTTATCTATATGACTGTGTAGGGCTTTTTTTTGTAAGCAAGATTGCTCCCACATGACTTTGAGGGCGAGCAAGGGCAAGGAATAGTTACCACGTTGGGACAGATAACATTGATTTTGATCAAGAGAGAGAAGGAGAGAGCAAGAGAGAAAGAGAGGAACAGGAACCGGCTGTCTTGCAAGACATCAAACTTTCGACTCTTCCTCAGATCAAAATTACCACCTTAGATGGGTATGAGAATTTTAATTAGAACTTGGGGCTATCTCATCTCAGTGTGTGATGAGCTAAAAGACTAATTCCCACCACACACCACCTCATCCCCCCACCCCTACCTTCACAAGCCACTTTGTCCGTTATTTAATAGGCTCTTTGTTATCTATCTACTCGGGTTTGCCAGGTACTTAGAGCCCCTCCATTGGAATATTAGGTATTCTGATGAGGCAGGCAGCTGTGTGCTCCACACAGATGGTGCCTGCTGTAATCAGCTCTCTCAAAAGAACGGCTCTCATATCTCCCCCCCAAACTTATCCTTTTTATGATTACAAAACACAGAGCTGCAAATTGTTATGAACAAGATAGATATATTTACCGGCAGCATGGAATACAGTGGCGCCCCAACAATTCAATCCCTTTCTGCTTGATTCGTATTGCTGAGTGCACTCTCTTAGATGAGGACATTTGGTAATAGGGACCATGAATAGCATTCAGATTTGGCCCCTTATCCAAACGCTATACAGTGCATTCAATCTGTTTGTCCGGGCTGGTCAAGGACGGGGGCCGTAACCACAGGAACCGCTGGGGAGGTGGTTAATGGAATCAATTGCATAAGAAACAAACACCAAATATCAATCCAAACACAATCACAGAAACAGTTAAGAGCGTTAACGACCAGCCCCGGAACAGACGAGCTGAGAGCCAGGCAGCATCAGCGCCGTGAAAAACTGTCTGGCTTGCATTTTCTGTCTAGACTTTATCCAGATTTAATTTACACCTCTTAATCACAATGCGTATACGATCCTCCTGCAAATGGAAATGCTGTGTTTGCTTAATAACAAATTACCAAACATGCATGATTAAAGCAGGAAATCTGAGGCTCCAGGGAGCTTACAGCCTTGCATATGATTTCCTGTTTGGTTGTCTATAAGATATGCAACTTATTATGTATGAGTATTTATGCCGCAGTCTGAATGCGGCTGTGGTGTATCACTTTGTGGGTGTACAGTAGAGGTCGGGGCGCGGCAAGACTTTTTTATGGATGGCACTCATTCTGCACACTTAATTTGTGCGCGCATTCGCGTAGTGCCAACATTATGGAGAAGGGGGCAGTAAGCGTTGTCAGGTGTAGGCTGGGACCTTATCAATGAAGCGGCTCAGCCTGTAATTAGTGCCATAATCACCTCCCTAATTCAGCCACTGCTCAGCGTATCAGCTCGCGTGCCGGCTCTCTCCCTTTTCTCTTTCTCCCTCTCTCACTTTGTTTCCAAACAACACTCCCCTCTCGTTCTTCTCTCGGCCTCACTCTTTGGCGCTCCGACCCCTCCGTACAAACCTCCTCCACCCATCTCTCTCAACACATCTGTCCTTCACCCGTGTGGATCTTGAGCCAAATGAGTGAATCCTTCTCATTAGTAGCGCATTGGGCCAACATGCCTGGAGGGAGACGGAGCGATCTTAGCACCAAACAGCTCAGCAGAGCTCTGAGGGGTCAATGAGCTGGTTAAGGAGTGATATTTAATACCAGGCTGATAAGCTTTTGATGGGGGTGAGGTACTTTCACCTGCACATGATGCTCTAATATATTGGGGTGGACGAGTGAGAATATGCCTAACATAAACACACACGCACATAATTACTTGTCCATGATAACTTAATGTTCCCTCCTGTTAAAGCCCCTCTGAAGCATTTTTATTGGCAGGATGTAGCACTCCTCGCTGCGGACTCGAGTACAAAGACCAGATGGAGCATCATTCCCCACCCCCCCGTTCTTATTAATGGTGGCACATGCAAACAAGAATCCCACAAAAGTAAGAACAAACATGCATTGCAGCAGGCAGATATATTCAGTTTGGGGGGAAAAAGTGCACCCCCCCCCCCACTCCAACCCTCCAAAAATACAAAAAATGAAACAGGAATACACCAGGGAAGAGGATTGTCTGTTTGAAAGTTTCATGCCAAGACTGCACACTGAGCACAAATTATAAACAGGAAAATCACAATCTTTATTCATTACACCTACATTTATTGCATAACTAGTACTTTCCTGGATAATGCCATCAAAGAACAGGAAGTTTTAGGAATTTGGCTGAAATAATGGAAGCTTTAAAAGGAGCATCATCTGTTAATACAGTATTGTAGATATTTACATGGTCACCGATGGCATATGTACAAATTTATGACAAGAAAAAAAAAAAGATGCACTGCATGTGTGTGTGGATATACTTGCTGAATTAAATTGATTATCTTTCTGTACCATGACCTGGGCAAAGCCATCACTTCCCTCTCACACTGATGAATCCACATTATAAACAGTTAATTATGAATTATTGTTCTTCGCAAAAATAATTTTGCTGCACTGATTGTGCATCTGTGCCATAGATTTAGACTCTTGAGAAGTAAGAGAGCCTAAGCATCAGAGCAAGTAGATTACACTCTCTTCCTGTTTCTCGCTGTTGAGGTTTTCTTTTGTGTGTTTTTTTTCATGTGAGGCCTTTGGAACACAAATGCGTTTTTTCCACCATCATGAATGAAATTAATGTTAAAATATACGTATGTGAGCCCGTATAATAAACAGATGCTCCTTTGTCATTTGGGAAATTACTTATGTAATGGGTAGGTACGAAACTGTGTTATTTGTTATATGTTTGCTATGTTATTTCCAAGCGCTCAACATAAAGATAGACGTAGCATTTCTATATGTAGTTTTGTTTATATTTGCCTTGTGTCTCTGTGATTGACTGCCAAAAAAGGCCTTGGGAAAAATATTGGGGGCACACACACACAGACAATAATGC
>CAESWR010001088.1:234737-245356 GCA_903171835.1 Mullus surmuletus | reverse complement strand
CCGTGGAGAAGTGGATCCTCACAAATATCTTTTCTTTGGATTTCGGCTCCTGCTTCTCAATTGATTCTGTAATTTCTTTAGATGGACTCTCGCATGCAGCCACGCCATGTGTGTGCGAGGGAGTGGTGAGTTTATTAGCCACCAGATTGCATGTCCTCACTTCACAAATGGTGTGATCCCGTGGACTTTATTTTGGCCAATGTGCAGTGGAGCGTCTTCCTGCCAGAAAACACCAGACACCTCCCGTCCTTGTC
This sequence comes from Mullus surmuletus, assembly GCA_903171835.1. Classification (NCBI taxonomy): domain Eukaryota; kingdom Metazoa; phylum Chordata; class Actinopteri; order Syngnathiformes; family Mullidae; genus Mullus; species Mullus surmuletus. The sequence goes on along the minus strand of CAESWR010001088.1, from coordinate 245,102 downwards.
ACCCAGTAGTGAGATTGGACAAATGTTGATGTCGTGTTGTAGACAATGTTGAATGTCGTGTTGTAGACAATGTTGAATGTCGTGTTATAGACAATGTTGAATGTCTTGATGAACCGGTCACTTTCATTTGTCACAGCTCAGGGTGTGAATCTGCGTTATGTCACATATTGATACAGCTTCAACTTTGGGGTCACGATTCAATTCTGGATCAATTCTCCTTTCATAGCGAGTTCTTGATAGATGCTTCAGGCACCTGATGAGAGTACAAATCAGAATTATTTGGAAAATAATGTTAGCAAATCAAACCTGGAAGAGACACTGAGACATAATTAATTTTCCCTGTCTCCTCACTGGATACCCCGAACAAGCACGATGACAGCCCCTGGAGAAGGATGTCGGGGCTGCTTTAGCTTGCTGCCAACATGACAATGCAGATAATTGGTATGGATGGGCAAATGTTAGATTTCGTTGAATGCAAAGTGTAATAACGTGGTAATGATGTACAGTTATTACACTGGTTGTCTTTAATGCAATATTAGTCACTGAATTTATTCAATTTTGTGACATCCTAAATTGATTTAATAATCGCCTCTGCCAAGTTTGTTTCCTTCACCATTTGTTTGATATGTTGCTTGACTGTTAGCAGGATTATTCAAAGGCTGTTTCGGACCTTATCGAGCCAGGAACTTTTATTTTCTTTATTAAACGTTGTCCTCTATCATAGATCTATTCATTTTGAGTGTTTATTAAGGAACTATTGTGATGGAGTCTTACCATATCCCTTATATTCTCCCCTTTGCTTTCTTTTCTTGCCTGATTGAAACTGAAAGTTTTGTTGTTTGGCCACTTTGGAAAAACAGGCCTCAAGCGGAAAGTTAAAGCCATGTATCAAACCTCATATTGGCTGCCTTGCCTGTCCTGCTCTATGGGCATACAGCTTGGATATATAGGAGCAAACTGGATGTGCTCCTCAACCTCTTGACCAGCCCACTTCTCAAACACACACATACTTTACACAGCCAGTGGAGCTGGCCATGAGCCAGGTGCCTGTGATGCGGCCCCCGTGGTAAATTGATTTTTGGGTTCCATGTTACATGGAGGGCTGCGGGCTGAAACACAGAAAGGAGGCGTGTAGTATAGAGGACATGTACTATAGCAAAACATTATCCAACCCATTCGCTCTCAATCACTATCTGCGAGTTTGTCCTCTTCAAACGAGCATCTTTCCAACACCACCCAGCCCCACCACGTCCTCATTTTACCGCCTCATATCCCCACTTTGTCTCCCTGTGTATCACCCTCCCCGTTTTTTCGCAGCGTCACTCCCATTTTGAGCTGTGATTAGAAGTTACCGACATCAAACAGTGCATCCATCTGGTCCATGCATCAACATCTGGAGAGGACGGTGGATGTTTTGACATGGGGAAGAGACGCGTACGTCTCTCACATCTTGCAGCGTAATTTGTGTTGCTTTTGTTTGCTTTGTTTTCTTCTGCGCATCTCGCTCAAACTCTTTTACCCCCCTGCTTTCCCTCCTCCACTCGCAACTAATTATTGTCCTGTTTAATTACCAGTGAGACAGAAGCCCAGCCTGCTTGTGCTTTAAAGAACTATTCAGCACTCCATTCCAATACCTGATTGAACTCAGTTAAATGGAAAAGTTGTGCTGGAGAAAACGCTTTCGTCACACAACATTTTGTTTCATTTCTTTTCTAATATGTCTTTCACTGCCTGGTTACTTGAAGATAACAGACATTTGTATTTGTTTTGGGGAATATTGTAAATATGAAAATAACAGGTTTTGAAATAGGGGAAAAGGCAGCAAGACAAAGCACGGCTTTCACATATCCACATACACCACACTTGTGGAATCCATAAAGACAATAAACCAATGGGAACATACACGTCTCCTGACCTTCAGTTCCAATTAGGCCCCAAGGAGAGATGGGTGAACTTTTCAACCTCATGTCTTGTCTATTGATACTCCAATAGGGTTGCTCTGAAGATGGGGGAGAGTCAATATTCAAGTTCACAGTTGTGGAGGGATACAAGTTTCAGCTTCAGTGTCAAAACTTTAAAAAGTTTGTTGACATCTCTGGAAGTGGCTCCAAGTCCCATATGGCAGAATCGCAGTTCCATTTTCCATCTCTCACAGGTGAATGAAGACCCCTAACAAAAAATGATGAAAATGTAAGACTATAAAACCAGGGTGGATTTTCCACTATAGTGCTGGCATTTGAGTGTTTTTTGCACAAATAAAACATTTTTAACACACAGCAGTAGCGACCACACATTGTATAATGGAAAGACATCTCTTTTTAACTTATTATTTAAAGGGTGTATGCTTTTTATTTTGGTTTTTTTGTTGTTTTTTAAACTGTGATCCATGCTAGTGCTGGTATGCATTTATACCTTAACAATACACAATAATTTACAATAACCAAGCATTTCCATGGACTTTTTCTTAAAGAAAAAGCAAACAAAAAAGACTATATTTTGTATATAATTTCTCTTAAAAAGCAATGTTATTTCCCTGTAATCGTATGGAGCAATTCTGAAACAGCTAAGCCTTGATCTGTGCTCGGTAAAGCTGTCGGTTGTCCCGACTGTGCGTCTGCTACTGGGAGGGCATTGATTCAACGTTCTCTGGTAAATACCAGGTCACTACTCCCGCACTCCATCAGGCAGGGGTCAATCACCAGCCCAATGGGGAAATGATGGTAGCGCGCGTGTGTGTGTGGTGTAAGTGCAATTGTGTGTTGAGATTTGAAGTATGCTATCAGTGTCCTCAAGTCATTGATTGGTCCCTAGTGTCAAGGCGCTCTCATTGATTATTTGCCAGGTGCTCAGCTCAGCAGGGGGGTCTTACATTACTCAGGCACATACACTTTTTTCGTCTTCTTTTCTTTTTTTTAAATCAAATTATAATCTGCATTTATACAGATGGACAGTAAGTCATCTGATCTTATTTATTTGTTTTTACACCTGCAATTTTTCATTATCCTGCTTGGAAATCTGTCCTCTGAAACTGAAATGTAAGTGTCAATGTGGTGAATTTAAGATCACCAGAGTGTTTATTACTGTTCCACCTGTCTCTGCTTCTCTTTGTTGAGGAAAACAATTAACATTTGTACAAACAGGAAAGAGCTATGTTTGAAGTCATTTCATCCATGGCTTGTGTAAATATTATGATAGTGAACCATCTTCATGACAGACATGACTGGTTAGAGTGCAATATGTGTCACAACATTTTTGCCATGTGTTATCTGTCTGTACATAGCGTGCCAGGGTTTGCAGCTTACAAAGTGAGGTAATGATGCTATAAAGGACCATCAACATGCTAGTATATCTGTCACTTTGTTTTGCGAACACTGCTTGAAAGATAATAAACAGGAAACATGGCAACATTAAAAGCAGATGATGAAACTATACACAGTTGCAGTCACTTAAATTGGTGATGATTTTAAAAGTGCTGTTTAATTTTAGGTTAATTATGTTTGTATAGCTGTCAAAAATCCCAAGCTGCTAAATACATAATTGCAAACAATGTGCTTCTCACATTTGGAATGGTTTTGTATTGTGGTGCACAACTGCTCTTTTTTCCCCCCCACTCATGTCTAAAGGCTAGTCTGTTCAGTCAAGGAAAACCCAAGACCCTCTGGTGGAGCACGGCCTTGTAGTCAGCAGGAAACTGCCCTGTTGCCAGATGGTCCACAGGGGCCAGTCACGCTCAGGGAAAAAAAAAGAAAGAAAGAAAAGACACAGATTGCCTCAAGGAAATGCTTTGGTACCTGGTTCAACGTCCACTACACAGCATGCAGAGAAGTCAGACACATTTGACTGGACCTGGCCCTGTAGGAGCCAGAGCTTGCATCTGGGCAGAAACCAAACACCTTAAAACTGTCTCCTTTTGTGGAGTAGTTCAGGTTGACAGGCAACGGATACCAGAGAGTATTGTGTTCCTGGTTCAGCAGTAATGCATGTTTGTCCAGTCAATGAGAAGGTCACCTCAGTGTGATTGCATGTGGCAGGAAAGCGTCACGCTGCTCAGGTGCCAAACACCAGTTCCAATTGTTTGAGAGTCTTTTAAAAGTCATAGTGAACTCAACAGCATGTGGAAACCTGGTGGGGACAGCCCACCGTCTCAGCATTAAGCACTCTGTACTTGGAATTAGAAAAGTTTTTATGTTGCATAATTCATACACTCTGGCAAATCCAATTATTTTGAAATTAGTGGATAAACATAATGACAGAGAAACATAATGCAACTAGTGAAAATTAGGTCAAAAAGGGACAAGGTAGAAAAAGATGCAGAGATCTGTCATGAGCAATTGAAAATGAGTGTTTAGTGAAGAACAAATTCAGAAACGATAGACCAATGTAGAACATCAGACTTCCTGTCCATGATTGTTTTGATGACTGTGTCAACCTTCCCCATCCAAATCTCTGTTGCTGCGATAGAAATAATTCTAATTTTACATCTTTACTGGCGAACACGTCCATCTGAGTTATACCATCTATGGTTCATCATTGCCTCCTGATATTAAAACTTGGGTTCACACCGACAGTCATCGGGAGATCTAAAATAATGGAGAACAGATTCACTCCCCAGTTGGCTGTCACAGCTGGTAATGCACAAACTTTGCATACCGACAGATGAGTATTAATAACACACCCATATTAATAAGGCCACCCTCGCTGTAAAGTACTGCCCCGGGGGGACATTTTGTTAACATCTAGTGACAACACTGCATCATCATCCAGATGCTCCAGTTATCAACCTCAAAGTTGAAAGGAAAAAAAAGAAGTTGTAGTCCCATGGTCAGGCAATCTAAGTCCATAGTGTCCTTGTCTGAAAAGCAAGTTACCTGATAGACTGATAGTGACAAGAGAGCGTGGTCCAGATGTGCACAGATATTTAAAGCGCCATAAACTCCCCTGAAAATAAATACATATATCCAGACAGTTCACGCACTCTGGGGATGCCGGTGTAGACGGGAAGCAGACGGTGCAGGTGGAGTTGAAAATAAAGTTTCGGCGCTCTCAAAAGGTTGAGAATGTTTGACGTGTGCAGTTGTGTTGGAACCAGCAATGTATTAACTCGGACAATACAGTGATTGAACATTGAGAGTATTTCTAATGATAGCTAAGCTTTGTCACATATGGTTGTTGTTGAAATCTCACGTTGACCACATCCTCCATACCTGTCAATCAGGTGTTGGCCACTCCCCCCAAAGCCCAAATGGGTAGGCCTCTCACACTTAAGACGGCCTCTCCTCCCTCCAGATCAGACAAAGGAATAAAAAGATGTGAGATGTGCCATTGTTTGCGCCGTAATGTTATCCATTTTGAACCTGAATATGTTTTACTTAAAGGGATTGTTTTATTTTCATTGTATCTAGATTGCTGACCTTATTTTAACTTATATTGAGAGAAACACAAGGATGCATAAGCGATGTAAGACTTGTTTTTGCTGAATTTTTTTAATTAGTAAATTCAATTTCATATGTTTTGTATAGCAAAATCATCCTTTTTCACCATCTCACCATCCTGCTTGAGCCCTACAGTGATAAAAATAAATGAGTGAGCAGTACCATGGATCACCTGTTTTAATGTGCACCCCTCAAGATGCTCCCTGATCCATCGCCACAAAAATTGATGTTGTTTTTTCAGTTGTGATTGCCTCTACCGACTTTCCGTTTTTTGGTGGAATATAACAGGGGCACACTAAATCAGCGTAGAACATGGCATGACTGGTGGGCACCTAATCAGTGACCTAAACAAAGTGCCATCAGTGACCCAAAAAGGTTTGCATATAGATAAAAGACAAAATTAAAGCTTTGTTTAAGAACATTGATTAAAAAACATGAACTTGTGTACACGTGGACTGGGCCTGAAAAGCAGGAATGAAGGCTAACAGACAGTTTAGCTGCTCTTTTAATTGGTCTTCATGAATTTTTTATGAACTCAAAATGGAATCAGATCATGATATTTTCACTGAATGAGAAATATGCCAGGGTTTGGTTTGTGTGTGTGTGTGTTTGTGTGTGTGTGTGTGTGCCTGTGTGTGTGTGTGTGTGCGCACATTCTAATAACGTTTAAGCAAAGTTCAGTAGTGTTTATATCACAGTTGCGTGTCACCATGGATACAAGGCTACATGCTTGTCACATAGGTGAATTAACCTATGTTCATATGTTTGCAAACAACATATCCAGATGATGGATATATCATCCTATGATGTTTCATGCTACATGTATTACACACATGTGCCCGCTGTTGCGCAAAACATCCGATTACTGCAGTTCACAGCGGTGGAAGGAGGGAGGGAGCGCGGCAACGACAGCAGCTGGGAGGACTTTGCGGCCTGTGCAGGTGGCCGTCAACTCTCCTCTCCCTCCCCTCATGAGGAAGCTGCTCTCCGCTTTCACAAGGAATGAATCTTTTATTTGGTTTGTTGTATTTTTAACCAAGGGCTTCTGGTCACGCAACAAAGCCCTGCTCTTCCATCTCCTCCGCTGCCACCCTCGCTCTCTCCCCTTCTCAGCGTCACAACAGATATTCACTGACACTGTCATGCAAGTGGAGACATGATGACATTTCGACTGGCATGTAGCCATTTTCCAACACGAACCAATAGGGATTTTTTCCACTCCACTTTTAGTGATTGTTCTTTCTGTTGAATTTTTTTTGTGTGTAATAAATATTAGGAGTTGTCATCCCTGTTATGTCACTTGATTTAAAGATATGAAAATGTGTCAAACTTGAGCTATTATGTCGTGCCATCCGACATCCTATTCCTTTGATATCATGGTGTTCTTGACTTTACTGGGCTAGACAGCCGCACCCAAACATAACCTTAAAAGCTCAGCCCATTAGCTCATTCTTACCTCACCTTCTCTTCTCGTTACCAAGGGAGGATGACTAAGGCACAGTTTGACACACAGGCAAATATAGGAGATCGGCTGTTTCAGACCATCCTGGATGTGTGTGTGTGTGTGCACGTTTGTGTGCGCCAGGGGTGCTGGGTTCTTCAGTTTGTGATCATGCAGGGTATTACTCAGTATTTGGATGAGGTGATTCTGCCGCTCTGCCGGATGAGGTAGACAGTAGAGATGAGACAAACACGATGAGATGACAGGCTGACCCTCGGCTTGACCCAGGATATATGATAGACTGATGGATTTGTGTGTGTGTGCATGTGTGTGTGTTGACTGGTGACTGTGGATGACAGGGAGACTGGATGCAGATTCATGTTTCCTGTAAGTGACCTCATCCAGACAATCGGTGGTGGGAGAGGGGGGGTCTCAAACCTCGATTGCAGGACACTGTAAATAATTCACTATGCAAAATATTCATTACATTTATACAAAAAGGGTTATTACTATTGGACTCAAATATATAATCAGCCAATCATTATATTAGCTACAACACTCACTTAATTCTGAAGTTTGCAGCATTTTAGCATCTTTACATTGATTTATATAAAACCTAAATACGGATGTCTTGCCAAAACATTTGTCAGATCGATATATAGAAACAATGTCCGTTCACCAAAACCAGAACTCAATATGACTTTACACGATAAATGCCACATGTGTAAATGTACTTCTTTTTCTGAGAAGGTTTACAATTGTTTCATTTGATTTATGTGGTCTGCTGCCTCCTAGTGTCCAAAAAATAATCCTAGTATTGTTATTGAATACATAACTTGTGTATTTATATTTTTCTTCCTCTTCATCATCTTCTCGTTGATGCTACGGCAAGAATGAGATATTTTATTATCATCATTAGAAGTATTAATTATAGGGTTTGTTTTTTTATTTTTTTTATTTTAGTATTTCCGGTACTGTACAATTACATTTAGGTTTCAGAAACAGAACTCCACACAATATATTTTCCCAGAAAAAGAGGACTCACATCAGTAATAGTCCCATTCCACAGCTGCATCAAGTTCTTCTTTTTTTCCTCCTTTTTTTTTTAAAGCTAAAAACTGTGTTAGTAGTTGGATGATGGCTGTGGCGGTGTAATTTAGCCATATTGACTTTAAATTAATTTGAAATGAGCTACAAAATGATGGCTGGGATTTTAGTTACTTCCCTCCCCTCCCCAATGGCTCGTCTGCCTCTGTTCTCCTTCGATTTCCTTACTCTCTCTTCTCTCTGTGATAACAATCAGCAAATATGAAAAGTAAATTTCGGAGGAAGTTGGCAAATGGGTTTTGGGTAGATTGTGCATGAATATTTTATTTAGTCATAAAATTGGGGTTTAGAACATTAATGTTTTTTTTGCGCTGCTGTCAGTGCATTTGAGACCCCCTCCTTCCCCCATCCCACCCAAATTAAGATGGGTTCACGGCCTGCTATCTGCTCTGCTGATTGGTTCTATTAATGACCATATTTATACTGATTAGAGCGTGTTGGATTCCTTTGGGGGGGTTGGGGGTGGAGTTTTGCGTTGTCATATTCATATTACAGGACTATTTATTACATTTAAAAAATGTTTTGAGGAATATTCCAGAGAGACTAATAGAAACTAATAAGAAAATCTAATAAAGGCATTAATGGAGAAACTGAGCCCTTTGTCTCTTAGTCAGAATATCAATTCTACATTGGCTTTAAGTCTTTGCAAAATTGCATTTTTCCACTTACAGAGGTAAAGATCGAACTTTATCAGACTGTGCTCTCATCAAGCATCCAAGAATAGACACACTGATATGGGCTTTCTGGTCGGATTACATGAGTAGAAAAATAAAACGTGATTATCTTTTCATAAAACGCTGCTACTATTTTCGGATCATTCGTTGTTTACTGTCCTCCACTACAGAGTCCGCCCTCACTGGTGAGACCGCTGCGACAGCTGGAGCGGCCATCACCTCTGCCTCCCCACTGTCTCCTTGTTTTCTGACCTAATAACACTTTAACCGGCGGGTCCAGCCTGGATTCACCTGATTTAACCTTTTTGGAGTTCAACGCAGATGTGGCCTGCTGCGCCGGGTCACTCAATTTATTATCACTTAGTTTTGTGGCCATTGAAACAGTGTATTAGCCTCACACAGGCCAGAGGGTACTGTGCATGTATAGAATAGAGGTGAGTTTGATTGAAAACCACCAATCACAACTGTTCACCTCTGTTCGTTTCATGTGTTCCAGTTTGTGTTTTGTGTCTGTTGCAGTGAGGGGTCAGTGGCCAGCCACTTCGCGGCTGTGCTGGCTTCAGCTGGGGCGTGATCCCTCGGCTTTTGGCTGTCTTTGATAAAGATTAATTCAATCCTATTTTCTGCCCCGAAATGCTTTCACTAATGTAATTCTCTGTGTCAGAATCCCCCTCTCCCCCTTTCACGCTCTTTGTGTGTGTGTGCGTCTGCCTTGCTCTCTCCCTGCTAAGGAACACTAAGCACCTTATCCATGTTAACGACTAACAAAAGCAGCAGGAAGTGAGAGCAGTGGTGGCGTGTTGTAATGCTCCACTACAGATTCATTATCTGTGTTTATGTATCGGTTGCCAGAAAGGTGTATGCGTGCCTGCGTATATATGTTCATAATACGGTGCAGACGTATATTTGTTTAAACACCCACGTAAATAATTGATTTTTAAGGCAAGGGCTTGGTGTGGACTGAGGGAAGACTTGGTTTGAAAAGAGGACAATCAACAGTCAGTGGAGGTAGCTCAGTGTACCACGGCAGGTAAAAACGATACTGATTCTGCTCCAGTAATAGGGTTAGGATAGGTCTCCAGGAAATGAATCGAAGTACATAAAAATAATACACTCAGAGGTGATGTGAGCATGAAGGTGTGTGTGTTTCCATGCACACTTGCTACAAAAATGGCTTTTGTGAATGTTGATCATGGATTTTAAAATGTCATCAGGTGTATTAGTTTTTTGTTGTTGTTGTGTGTGTGTGTGTGTGTGTGTGGGTGTGTCTGTGTGTGTGTGTGTGTGTGTAATATTCTTTGCACCTGCAGTCATTCATAGTCATGTCATGACCTGAAAGGAGAAATAATATTCGAGTGAAGCTCTAGCAGTCAAGTGCAGGGCCAGCAGAGGGTGCTAGACAACCCAAATGTTTATTCTAGTCAACTAATTCAGAACTCCCTCCACATGGTGGAACTGGTCAAATAATGATAATACTAATAATAATAATGATCAGCTGTAATTCTCATCATCATACATTGTCATGTAAGACACCAAACAGTAGAAAGGGAGAAACATTTATTACAATTGATTTAAAGAAAAAGTGTCCCTCCTTCCATTTGTACAGTACGGGAGAGAGGAGCTGCCAGAAATGGTATCATATTCCTTATTTCGCAAGTGTTATCTGTTTTCTGGTTCTGCCATGGGTGTGGTCCGGAACCGCTGGTCGAGC
>CAESWR010001088.1:207336-225636 GCA_903171835.1 Mullus surmuletus | reverse complement strand
GATTTACCTTTGGTGCTGTCCTTAACTGGGGATGGATATAGTTGGAAAGACTAAAAACATCCTTGACCCGACGGTCTGCGGCTCCCTGCCTGCTCCTGTTGCTGCACATACCTGAGCTGATAGGAATCTCTGGATGGAGCGATATGTGCGTGAATGACTGGATTCTGGGCTGGAATGCTGCAGAGCTTTGCTTTTAGTGGAGCACAAGACTTTGCACCTTGAGAAAAGGAGGACTGGAGCAAGATAAAAGGGGGGGAAAAAAGAGAAGAACATTATTTATTAAAAAAAAAAAAGTACTATCAGGCTTTTGTGTAAATGAGCAGCTGTGAAAACAACACTTCCCATTATTGCCCTAATTATATCCTTTCTCTGTGAATTTGCATATTTTATCTCCCTCCTCTTCATTATGGGGTACTAGGCTTCCATTTTGATGTGGTTAAAACACACACACATACACACATAAAACAAACAAAGAAGGAGATGAAGGATGTGAGGAGGAAGGGAGAGGGGGCGCGCTAGCCGCCTCATATTGAGTATTTTCCAGTTGATTTTGTTGAAGGCTTCTCAGCGGCGTGGCTAAATAAGCAGCAGCATGCTAATGAAAGGAGAACGAGTGTGATAATTTACCAGACAAAGAGCGGAGGATTGTGAGAGATAGGAGGCAAAGGGATCGTGGGTGGGGAGGGGAACGGGCGGCATTGAAATTATTTAGAAAATATTTGTCATTAAACAATTATTTAAAAACCTGTCTCCAGCCTGTGTGCCTGAAGGCTCTCTTTTTTTGTCAAGGCTATATTACTAATGCTTAGGGTAAATATTCGCTGTGCCGCAAATACGGTAATTTCACGCACTGTACACACAGTCAACCATGTGTTTCATGTTTTCGCATGCAGAAAAGGGGAGCGGGAGCGAGAGGGTGCTAAACTCAGAGGACAGTAAATGACAACAGAAGAGCGCAAACACTGCCTGTCCTTTTTCTAAAAGGGTGATGTGACGAAGACAGTAAACAGGCTGTGAACAGGCTGTGGGCTCTGAGATTATTTCTTTGTCACCAGCAGAGCCACCAGTGTTGTTGAGCACTGCTGTGGAGCAAATCCTCCTAGAGACGACTGATTGGATTTTTGTTCCAGGGAGCCTTTTGTGTTAGCAGCATAGGGACTAGATAATAGAGGTTGATGCCACTCTGTCTCTGTGTTATGGCTGCTGGATTGGAGTTTTTGGACTTTGTCTGTGTGTGTATGTGTGTGTGTTGACGTGTGTGTAAGTCAAGACATTGTCTCTCTAAACAACCACTATACCGCTGTTTTTCACCGCCCTTCGGAGCTTATAGAATACTAAATATCTCGGGTGTCTGGGTGTCTCACGCCCGTATTGTGGACACCCATTACTAAAATAATGAAATGTTAATATGATAACCTGTCGCTCTGATAAATTGTTCATATGCGAATATTCAATGTCGAGGCATGCAAACTGCCGTGCAGTTCCACCTCGCCAGGAGATAGTTCGCCGCCATGGTCAAGGTCATTGTCAACCCTCAGTCCGTCTGTCAGAACTAAGTGTGCAGCGTGTGTGCACCCGATGGGTATGCATGGAGAGTGCTGTATGTATAAATAAAAAATTATAAATTATTGATTTCCTCGGGGGAAATTTTACTTTTAATTGCCCCGCTGTCACAGGCGGGTCAGCCGGCAGGTTCAGCTACTGTACAGAACAGCGGGCTCGGTTTTCTCTCCAGGTAACTCCAATACAGCTGATGCTGGAATCAATGCGAGTCCTTTAAAGTGGGGAAATAACGCTACTCATTACGCCATCCTCTGCTGTCCTGCGTGCGACTTTGCACTGACCTCTAATACCGAGATGATTGCAGGGCAGTGAAAGCAAGCAATCAAAAGTAAGTGTATTCTTGGAAAATAATTTGAGATGTACCAAAATAGCACCTTTAAAATCTCCCCTGTCTCCTGGTTTGAACAGAGGCATCATCTGGTTGCGTGTCTCCAACCTCATCGCATCTGGCTGCTCGATTCGTCTTGACTTTTTTCTCCTTCACAGAACTAAATGCGTCTCAACGTGAGTGATAGGCAGCGCTTCCCACCGTCACATCCGCTGGAATCCTGATTGGCCTGAAAAAAGCATGAAATGCGCTCTCTCTGTTAGTGTTTGTCTGAAAGAAAATGGTTGGTGAGGTATCGCACCCTCAGATTTCACGAGAGATGACGCTTCTGCAAGTTTTGTAAGCTCAGCGGAAGGTCGGTGTGAAGTTTAACGAATGCGATTGCAATCAAAAACTGTTTTTTCCCCACTTTTTCTAACAGACTTCAAGAGGATCGGATCAGCGTTATTTTAATTTAAACAGATGAAGATGCTTTGTGGAGCTTGCAGAGGAGTTTCAGATTTGCTTTGCTGAGATGAAATGCATAATTCGATGCAAATAAAAACATGAAATAGAATTAGGACGGAGGGGAAGTAGAAAGAAGCAAACACATTTTTTATTGTATGCTTTGGAGATTCACAGCTGTTTGAGTAGAAATTTAGAAGGAGCGTAATAAAAGAGTCAGCAGGTAGCGGTGGAAGAAAAAAAGAAGTAAAAGGACAATTGTTTTGATGTGCTTTTTCAGAAGCAGCAGCTGCACCAACATCCGGCATTATAAGCTCCAAAATAACTTTCACCTCCTCCGTGTGCACGATAAGCCGCCGCAGTTCTGTGGTGTGATTTGAGATCCGTGACCTTGCCTGTCCTTTACTAGTGTGTGTGTGTGTGTGTAGGGGTCTGAGACAGGGTGGTCAATAGTTAAGTAAAGGCATCTATTTTTCAAACTACTTTGTCCCTCTGTCTGACCGCTTTAGCCACCACCAAGGGTCCCCCCGTAGTGAGAGGCGAGCGCTGGTCGGCCCTGGGCTTTATCCGCTATTATCTGTCAGATGCCACGCACCTGTGAGCCCGGCCGCCCCTCCGCATGACGGGCGGCGTGCGGTTTGCTCGGCCAATCCCACAGGCTCCCTGCTGTCAGTTACGGCAGCAATGAGAAGTTCTCTGGCTGCGTCCGTCTCTGTCTGACAGCCGCCCTGGAGGAAAGGGTAAGAGAAGGAAAAGAAGGAGGAGGGGGAGGAGGACGAGGAGGAGGAGGAGGGGGGAATACCTTTAGGATGAGCTGTATTCCCACAGACCAAAGCCTGCCCACCAGCCATGTGCTGTGGCTCACCTGGCTGCCAGATAAGTGGAGATTAGAGGAGAGGAGACGGTGGAAAAGGTATTAGAGGCATAAGGAAAAAAAAATTCTCTCTGAAACCCAGGGACAGCCTTGATAGTTTTAGGATTTCTGGTGTCGTGGCTGACATTTGATGCCGAAGCAGAAAGGGCACAGAGACATATGGTTCACCTTGCTCGGGCAATCTTCACCCTTTTATGTTTTATTTTTTTCTTCTTTGCTTGTTTGTTCCCTGTGGTCCATTGTGCGACTTGCTGCTGCCACTGTATAAATTACAATTTTGTGAGTTCCCTATCTAGTTAGCAGAAAATAACAGTCTGGTGACACTGGCGAAATCAATACAGGGCCCCAGCAGGAGGTAGAGCGGCCCTAATGAACTGAATTGACTGGTGCTGAAATATGATCAGTATTTCTCTGGTGGTCATTATGTTCCTTATGAAGAAGATCAATGTCTCCTGGGTGGATCACTGAGTGTACGCAGCGTGATGGCAGGGCTGGTTCTGATACCGTTCTAAATAGTTAATGAGAGATTTATTCACAGTGAGGTTCAGATGTGTGTTTTGTGCTCCGATTTCTTTCTTCTGTTGCTCCCCCTTACAGCCAAAGGTCTGTTTTCGGGCCCCGCAGCATTACCAACTGATGCGCTGTGCTGTTCATTTCATGGGCTATCACTTTTTAAATTGGTGAATGCCTTCTTCATGCTTGATTAGTAATTCATGCGGATCTAATTAAGAGGCATAATAAGAGAACGACTGGTGAGATGCCTCCAACCAAAATACGAAAACAGCATTATCCCGGACTGTAAACACTCCTGATTGATCGTGGTAGCATGCCGGCTATAAAAGGCATCTATGCGTCTCCGCATCCATCGTCTCTCAAACAAACGTCCGTATCTTTCTTTCTACATTCTTTCCTGATCTTAAAGCATCTCTGGAGAAAATTGCATTAATGATCCCGGCGTCCCGGCTGTCTAATGTCTGGCATCTTCACATGGCTCGGTCTGTGTGCCCCTGCTGAGGCTGGCGCTCGCCCCTGCCAGCCATCATCATACACGCACCTGTACCAGCATCTGTCCGTCCCGCAGATTGGCACAGGTGCCGTCTGCAGATTGGCTGTCTGCGTGCTGTAAATTTAATGTACACACTTCCAAGTCCTGCCGAAAGTTTTCAGCTATACCGCACGACATCGTCTCGTTCCCTCTCCAGATTTGTGCACTCCATGTACACACACACACATCGATCAGACCCAAGTCGGCGGTAATTTATCAGCACGTCCATCTGTCCATTTGTCAGCTGGAACTCTTTATGATTCCACAAGCAATGCTGCAATGATGACGTGTGTACCCGCAGTCTAATTCCATCATCAGCATCATTACTGCTATTATCCCGTGTCTCCCTTTAATGCAGGCTAATGGATGACCAATAAAGATAGATGAGCCTGGCAGTGTGGAGCTAATAGGCAGGACATGATGTCTGGCTTCTGTCCTGACTCGAGTCTTTACCAATCAAGTGGCCCCATCGATAAAACGTAGCGAAAATATTATTATTATTCTTTACTAATAATATTCCATCAGTTTTAATGAATCACATTTCATCGAATTAACCTAACCGATAATTTGGGAACGCTCAGAGCAGGTTTTGTGTGCATGACTTGTTTTCAAAAAAGGACCGAGTTGATTTATCTATAGATTTATTAAAAAACTCTTTTTGTGATGAAAAGATGATTTTAGACCTGATGGTGTGCCACCCCCCGTAATTCCTTGTTTAAAGTATGATGCAACACTGTATCCTTTACTCTGTCCATTCATAATTTAAACAGATTAATGTGTCCTTCACCACGTCTCTTTTCTAATGATTCAAAATCAGTGACTATTAAAGGCTCTGATTTTAAATATTCCTAAATTATTTAGAGATGTATGAATTTTTACCTGATATAGATTAATCAAACACTATACTATATATAAACATAACGTTTTATAACATATTCATATACATTTACAATCATAGACACACCAAGAAGATGTAGAGTCCAAAGAAAAGTTACCAAATCCTAAACCATGGCTTTTTCAAACCTTTTCAATCACTATGATGTTGTTTGACAACTCTCTCACAAAGTGAAAATGTTCATACTGTAGCTTGGAAGCTAAAAAAAAACGTTAAACATTGGGTTAAAACTACTTTATTAGTACTACTTTATTTACTATAAATCAATTTCAGCACTGTGCATTCCAACTGTATAGCAACTGCATTTGATGTACACAGGAAATGCTAAGATGTGCAACAGCTGCTGCAATGTGCCTTGCTATACTCTGATGCCCCATAATGCATTGTGTCCCTTCAAGTATGACCATGTCTTTTTTTTTTCCTAATTAAAAGGTATGCACAAGGAAGACTGTACAAATATGTTGGTTCTGATGCTAACTGATTTTGATGTGCTACACTGTGTGTGAAATATCTGTTGATTATACTTTCAGAACATTTGTACTGAAAGGAAAATCTTGTGTTGCTAATCACACAGCACATATTTTTGTTTGTTTGTTTCATTTGTTTCAACACACAATCGCCAATTGATTGCATTGTACTGGATTTGAATGAAACACTTTTTACCCTTGAAACTCCACAAGTGTTTAGCGGACTCATCGATGTCATGCTCCCCTCCGATGGCACAGTGGAGAGCAGATAATCACTCAATTTTCATTTCCCTCGTTGACAAAATTATTCACCATCAAATGACTTCACAAAAAAAAATGGAATGCATTATGAGCCATAAACATTAGGCTCTGTGTGGATGCTGATCCTATGCTTTCTCCAGGTACTTTTCGCTCAAAGAAATCCACGGACACTGCTACTAAGATTTTTTTTTAAGATATTGTCCTCATATCATACCGAATAATAATGAATATAATTCATGTTGTGTACTATATAATAATATTGTGCATCGTCACAAAACTGTCACATTAAAATAAATCCATGCAGCACTTCTATTATTGTTTATCTTGACAACCGAGTTCAAGAGAACGTTTTTGAAACTTCACTGCGAGCTGGTGCTCCGAGAGCATGTGAGACTTTTGAAAGTTTCCTTTTTCACACTGGTAGTGGTCAGTGTTAAAAAGGACATTTTCAAAAGGCATCGAGCTCCACAAAGTGAGGAGCCTTATGTTGACAAGCCCAGCCTAGAAGACAGGAGAGCCACTGAACAGAAGCTTAGATTAACCGTAATCCTCTGTTTGACTTGTTGAGAAGCTGCTCAAATCTCTCACCTATCACTCCTGTTCCTGTTATAGTTTGTGTGCCCCTGGCAAAGTCGCAGTGCATTGAGATACAGGATGATCAATAACTTCAAACTGAGCCTCACCTGGCAAGGACCTCATGTTTAAGAAAAGAATGCAAATAAATCTCATACATTCACGTGTCAAGACTCCTCAGAAAAAAAAAAAATCTTGAACAATATTTGAAGAAAAAGAAACGAACAGACAGCTCTGATTTTTTGAGAGTTATTATTAATGTTTTGCTTTTGTTATTTTTCCTTGTCATGCACACATCTAACACCAGTCATTGAACAAACACCATGGGGAAGCTGGCATTTGAGACAGGGCCAATCATAAGTAACCGAATGCCTGAAACTATGAAACACAATATCAGAGAAAGAAAAGAAGGATCTATATAGTTCCGCGTCAATTACTTTTCAATTACAGCAGCCGAAGCAGAACGCAATTGTTTGTGTCATTTATCGACTGCGGTGCTCTTCATTAGAGTTACAACTGAGAGAAATCTGTCCTGTAGAAGAAAAAAAACAACAACAACAACAACAACACGTGTCTTTCTTACAAGAACAAAGGGTTAATTTCTGTCAGCTTGGCCTTAAATCACAGCGGTGGAAGAGAAGAGGTGAAAGAGAGAGTCGCAGCAGGTAATTCATCAGATCACACATCAACGCATGTATACAATCTGAGCAGAATGGAATTTTTTTCCAGTTTGAAATAGACACTGGTAATTTTTATTTCAGTATCAACAAAAAGTTGTTTCAAGAACACTGTTTTACCACAAAAAAAAAAAAAAAATTATTATTAGAAATAATAAAAAATAATGTCTTGCCAATTGTTTTGTATTGACTGATTGTTTGGTAGTGAGTTACAAAATTACAAAAAAGTGATGAAATTTTTTTTAAAAAGCATTTCTATTTTTAATATGTGTATGAAACTATTGATTCTAATAATATATATTTGTAAAACTATGGTGCCGGCGTGTGTCTACTACTCACGCCTCGCTGCTGATGTGGACCAGGCAAGAGTAGCCGAGCGCAGACGCCATCCCCCATCCCCCCCCCCCCCTTCCCCCCTCCCCCCCCGCTATGTGTATATTTTTTTAATACTTTGTGAGGAAGAAAAAAAACTGTCAACCATATCCAAAGTGCAGGACCAAAGAGAAGTAAAAAATAATGTATGCTTTTGTCCGATTCTTTGAAGACGATATGTGCTACGCGTTGCCCGTGTCAAATGTGGAAGCCTTCAGCCCTCTGCACAGAACAGACTTTGATAATCAGAAGGTGTATCTGGTTCACAGAACCGAGGAGAATGGCAGCGCAGGCCAGCCGTGCGAAGCGCAGATCCTTGCCCTTGCAGGTGAGTTCTCCCTCTTCATCCGCCGACTTATACCCTTTTTTTCACCGCCTTTTTTCCCCCCCCTTCCTCTGCCGTCGATGAGGGCGAGTCTCCGGGACGCGTCGATTGGGTTTTATTCGGTCCCGATGCGTCCGGACGTGATCAGCTGGTGACACTGATAGCCACAACAACGGCGGCGGCTAGCTAGATGAGCTAGCTAGATGAGCTAGTTAGATATGCTAAGACTACTTTGCTAGCTAAGCTAAGTCACACCTCGGCGCCGGGTTGCTTTAGTAGGGGGGGGCAGGGGGGGGTTTGTGTACCCTCGACGTGGTGTGGCGGGGGTCTGCGCCCCCCGTCTCGGTGGAGTAGTTCGGCTAAGTACGTGGCAGGCGGCGTTAGCCACTCACAGCGGTTGTTTACAACGCGGAGCTAACCTAGCTAGCTCGGCTAGCTATGCTAGCGCTGACGCACGCAGAGCTGTCACAGCAGCCTGTTGACGACGTGTTTTATTGGTTTAAGTGCTCGCTGGTGTACTTTTTTTTTTTCCCCCACGCCGGAACCGACAAGTTCTGCGTGCTTGCTGGTGCGGTTCGGTCGCTTATAGGAGCCGCGGTGCTGCTGCTGCTGCTGCTGCTGCAGTCATGTGAGAGGCGCCGCTGCAGACGAGCATGACAGCGCAGCGTGTGTCAGTGACGGGGCTCTGCTTTGCTGCAGATTCACTGCTCGTTTGGACTGCAGACGTCGCTAATCTGGAGCAGGAAATCTGCACGACCCCTAAGTAACGCAAAGGAGGCGTCGGGCACGTTCAAACGCCGTGCAGGCTGCAGAAATTGTAGAGGAGAACAGTCTCCTGCACAAGTTAGTTTCATCTGAAGTGTCCTCAAACAGACGGATGGAAGGAGATGTGTGGGCGCTGTGAGATGGGGCAAACATCTTGCCACTGTAGAGCCTTGATGAGAGTGTCTGCCTGCTTGTATTTCTGACTTCCACAGATACTGTAGAGGAATTTGAAGACAGTATAATGCAAAAGAAGATGAAAATTCCCAAGATGTCCATCAAGAATTCAGGAAACTCTATTGAGAACAGTTTTGGAGAGGAGAGAATGCCGCTCAGGCATAAAAAGGTATGGTCGTCATCTCAAGTAGTCATGTTGTGGCGTTAGAACCTTGAAGAGTGTTTATTATCAGTGCCAGGAAAGTTACTTCCTTCACTATGATTCACCACCATACGTCCCCTTGATTGTCATTTTGTGATTTGTGTGTGTATTCATAGCACAACGGAAATTAATGTCTAATCCTATTCAAACAGCCACCTGTGTGTGAACCTTGTGTGTGTGTGTGAAACTATAAATTATTCACCACACAGAACCACAACAATATGGTACCGTAAAACCACATATGGGTTTTATGGTGCATTATTTAGAGTAGTCGGGCCTCATGCTGTTTTGCAATTCTCAAAACAAGGCGGCTATCCACTTTGTTTAAGTGTTAATCTGTGCACATGAATCTTACGTACGTCCAATGTCACTTTTCTATAAACTTGGGCGACACCCAAAAGCCCTCATACTATTTTTACCATATGCTGGATTAACACAAATTCAGCACTCTGGACAGCTGCCCTTTCACAGACAAATCCTCTGAGCGGCTCATCAAAGAACTCAGTGACTCTTCTCCTCCCAGTTCCTGTTGAGTTCTACGCAGTCAAAATAAACTGTTTGACTGTGTGAAATGTCCATTATGTCATTTAGGGACTTGTGTGTGTTTTCTACAAGCATGGACTTGGTTCACCCCTTGTCATGGCTTAAGTGCTTTTTTGTTAGTGATGCAACTAAAAGATTTATGATATGATAAATTATCATTAAAGATTCAGACACGACACATTACATCATGTGTGTATATGCATCAGTGTATTCATGCAGCAGTCCCATGCTCCATGTTCCCATACATGACAGTTATATTGTCTTCCTCAGGCCCTATCTCAGGACCATGGCCGCCCCCTCTCAAACTCGTCCAAAAGCTTGGCAGCTGTAGTGGCTCGCCTGGAGAGAAATGCAGCAAGCTCCTGCATGGAAGGGGAAGAGGATCTGGATGAGGATAGGCTGGCTGAGGAGGGAGAGGATGCAGACGATGAAGAAGACGACATGGAAGCTGAGCATCAGCATCATCATCACCAGCAACCGCAGCATTCAGAGGTGGACGCAGATTGCGTGTCTGAGGTGGCTGCGGCCGTAGTTCCCCGGGTCTTGTACGAGGAGCTGGTCCACAGCTACAGGCAACAGGAGGAGGAGATGAGGAGGCTGCAACAGGAGTTGGAGAGAACCCGCAGGCAGTTGGTTCAGCAGGCCAAGAAACTGAAGGAATATGGCAGCTTGCTGACGGAGGTTAAAGAACTCAGAGACTTCAATCGGCGGCTGCAGGACGTACTCCTCATGAGATTGGGCAGCGGTGAGAGACCAGGAGCGTGCACCCACACACACACCATAACACACACATGCTTCTGCTGCCTTTTTGCTGCAGGTTTAAATAGTCAATTGAAACTTTATATTCACATCTGTTTGTTGTTAGCATGGACAGTTTTGCAATGGTACAATTTTTATCCAGGGACAGAGGCTCTAAATCTTAAAGTCTGCACAGCCATAATCTGCAAGAAAAAATTGTGGTGTAATAATCTCTGTATCCACAAATATTTTAGATTGCAAATACATTTATGAAGACGAAAAGCAAGGCATTTCATCCGGAATTTAGTTAAGCTGTTTTTTGGATAAAGAATCATCTATAGTTTGGCTTTAAGACCTCTTCTGCTCAACACTAAGATGTAAATTCAAAGCAGAGGATTTCAGTTTGATGTTATTCCACCAAAATAAGACTCAATTCAAGCAATTCAAGAATTTAAATAACTGTATGAAGCGAACAAAGATTTGTTCAGGTGACTGGTTGGCAGGTTCTCACTTCAACAACCAATATAAAACAGCAATGGTTTATATGTTAACTCCATTCAAATGTCCTGCCATTGGAAAGAAGTTTCTAAGAATAAGTGCTTATGACAGAGCAGATCAGTTGTCGCTGAGACGTGTTGGTGAATTATTTAAGATGCTGAAGTTTTGTAACAGTCCATTAAAGTTAAAGACCTCATGTAATAGTGTTGCTGAAGTTGATAGCCGATCCTTTTTGCCATTGTGCAACACGATTATCCTGGCCAGCTGTATGTTGGATACACTGTTTCTATGGACTTAAAAAAAAAAAGCTTAAGATGCATAAAGAAAGTAAATGGACATGAACATACAATGCCAACAGGATTACAAAAGAGCAATTCTATTTTAAGAAGTAGTAAGCGTAGTCTATCCTCTACTGGCTTTTGAATAGAAATGCTCCTTAGCAAAAGGTGTGATTAAAAGCGGTGTCATTGCAGTGGACAGCAGTGTACAAAGTATAGCTTTGCCAGATGCTGGTGTTAACCTCGGACCCCCTGCAGATCTGGACATAGGAGTCGGGCTGCTGGCTAGACCATCTAATGGACAGGCTAAAGATTAGAGCGCCCTGGGGTGCTGTCGGGCATGGGATGGAGTGCACTGCCTGATATTAAAACTCATCAGCTACATTGGAGCTTAGCGTGGACAGACACCAAGCCAGCTTAGGCACTGGGCTAAAATAACCGCCTGTCTCGAGGCACAGGGAAGCCTAGGCCTTGGCCCTGAAGCAAGCAGACAAGCAACTGGGCACCATTCCAATATTAAAGACTAAAAATTCCTGACCACATGCTACTAGATACCTAGAGATTAAGGTACAGCAAGCAGTTTCCAGCCACTGCGTTTTCCACTGTTACTGCTTATAGTCGTCATCTTATAGGTTTTTGGAAGCAGCTTGATCTTATCATATAACGTCAAACATCTTGTTGGTATCGTCACCAGAGCCTATGCATGACAATGGCACTCAGACAATCAAGGCTGAAGTGGTGGAACCCATTGTTGAGGCCCCGGAAACGTGCAGAGAAGAAGCCAACACCAGTTCCAGCTACTCACCTTCTCCCAGGACGGTGTACACTTGCAACGATGGGAAGGTCAGTCCCGCCGCTCCGATGGGCGGCTTTTTTTTTCGGGTGGCTTTTCGTTATCCCTTCCAGCTGACATGTGATTACCACCTTCTCCCCTGTTTGTTTTGTCTAGTCTGATCACATGCTGGTTTATCTACTACCAATCCTACCATATGTTTTGTTTTTTTGTGTGTGTGTGTGATGTTCCCTGTCTGCTTTCATCTGCTTTATCCTTTTTGTCTGTTTTGACATTTACTCTTGAAGGCAAAAACCAGTCATCCATATGTAAACACAGCACAACACGGCACAGAAAGATGCCATCACTCAAAAAAAGATTGACAGGCCTTTTTAGATCAAAGAAATTAGTTTGATGTTCCGTTGCTGCTCGTGTTATCTGAGGTCAGCAGTGTTTCGGCAGTGAAACAGCTTGAATTTTGCCAGTAATTAATTTGATTAAACACGACTGATTGTTCCTTTTAAACCATTACTTTGAAATAATCAAAGCAACCGCTGTCACCATTGAACTCTTAGTTTTCTCTCTTGCATATCTGGCTTTTTGCCTGTGGGTGACCATTGGAAGTCGCTTGTTTGTTTAGGAAATGCTGTGTTTCCTCTTAACACCCATGAACTTGGGAACATGCTGTCATAGTTGATCAGTTCCCCCACCCCCACCCCTTTGGCTGCCCTGCCCTAGCAGGTAAACAAGGTTGAGGAGATTATTATTGTTCCTGCAAGCCCAGCCAGAATCATCAGTGTTTATTAGCCTGTTAGGGTTCTTTACTCTCTCCACCTCTGTAAGTCAACCAGCATCCTGTCTCTGATGACAGGGGTGCAATTGGTACTACAAGCTCTGGGGCCTTAAGGCACCTCAAGCGTGAAGAACACTTGCAAATTAGAACTCTCCTACATCAGGGACCCCATATTAATTATTTGCACGAGAGAAATTTAAAGTGACTGACAGGTTAGCCCCAGTGAGGGAGCGAGAGGAGGGGAATAAGTATAAAGGGAGGAGGGAGATGGAGAGAGAGATAAATGGGAGCAACCAGGAGGGAAGATGAAAACAATCTTGTCTAACTCGGGGGCAGTAAAAAAGCTGCTGGCCGGAGGCCTAAAGCACATTAGCTGCACAGGGAAAAGCCTTTTGGATGCTCGCCTAAAGACTTTACAGTGATAAGGGAGCAGGGAAAGGAGAGTAAGTCACAAATGCCCCCTGCTGCATTAGCTCACCTAGATGACCAGGGCATTCTGCCTGTGCCTGCAATCGGCTTGGGGTGTTTGGCTCAGGCTTACGCAACCTGTGGTGACTGAGTGTAGAGAGACGCCGTCGAAGTTCACAGTGGAGGTAATCCAGCTTGCATGCAGACGGCGGCCTGAGCTTATTTATGCATCCTAGCTGGTGAAAGTGGAGCCCCCTGGGATTTGTTATGTGGTCTAAGTTAGAGCCGGTTAAGTTGTGTTCTTCCACAGCTTGCGGTGATCTGTCTGGCCCATTTGGATTTAGAGGATTTGAGTTTTGCGCAGATCGCTGTCGTTTTTCAGACCTGTAGCACCTCGCTCGGATATCATAGACAAGTGGGCGGTGAATATCATTCCTGTGGAACTAGTTTTCTAAATATTCTAAAAAGTAGAACATGTTGCAGTGACTAAAATTACATAATCTAACAGCAAATTGGTTTTAGTTTTCAGTAAAGACAAAACATGTTATCTTGTTTCTTTGTGATGCACTAATCAACATTTTTACCATTTTATTGAAACGGTGATTTACTCTGATCCACTATTATTCCAAGTTGCAAGATATTAAATCACAGCATCTGTTGTTAAAATAGATAAGTAGTTTTTCATTCAATCTCATCTCCTGCTCCCTCAATCCTTTGTATAATCCCCTTTGGATCTTTAAATTCATTGTCACTTCACATTTTCCCAGATGTTTTAATAAATCAGATGGGTGACTGCAATCAACTTAAAATCTTTGTCCATCCTCTAACACAGTCCTAATAGTTGTGTAAGTAGGTATGGACTATAAGATACAAACTTGCAGAGTGCAGGGTTTGGTTTTATTGCCATAGCTTCAGTGAGACTCTAAATTCAAGCATTCCTGCCTGTCCTTTGCACAGGTGCACCTCGGAGGTGGGATCTGGGTAGAAGAAGAGAAGTGGCACCAGCTGCAGCGGACCCAGGGAGACTCCAAGTTCACAAAGAATCTAGCTGTAATGATCTGGGGCACAGAAACCCTAAAAAACCGTAGTGTTACCGGAGTGGCCACCAAAAAGAAGAAAGATGCCCTGCCCAAACCTCCACTGTCACCCAGCAAGCTGAAAATTGTCCGAGGTAAGACCCCCATACTTCTAAATTGTAAGAGATAGCAAAATCCCTCCTATGATGGATCTCCTGTAAACTGAGAACACCAGTTTTCTTTTTTTTCCTTTCAAACACGATGCAGTTCTAAGTTTTAACTGCTCACACTCGCTCCTTCCCCAGAGTGTCTCTACGACAGAGTGTCTCAGGAGACAGCCGACAGTGCAGAGATCACACAGAGATTGTCCAAAGTGAACAAATACATTTGTGAAAAGATAATGGATATCAACAAGTCCATCAAGAATGAGGAACGGCGGGAGTCCAAGCTGCTCATCAGACAAACAGTCAAGATGGAGAACTTCACTTACGATGGCATGTAGGGATCAACTGTTGTCACGCCAGCGCCTTCTGCGCCCCACTTCCCGTGGTCTGCAGGATATTTAGGGGACTTGATTTGGGTGGTCTGAGGATGTTTGTCACAGTTTCAGCAGCAGTTTTATTCCTTTGACACATTTGATTCGTTATTATGTGAAAACAAACAAAAAGCAAAACAAAAAGGCCCCCCTGTGACTAGAGAAGCCATCACCTCCCTCGCGCCCCGGTTTGCCCACGGACTCTCAGACAGCTTAACCCACCAGCCAGATGTTGGACACATTTGAACGAGTTTGATGTGAGCTGGTATGAGTGTTTTTATAAGCTTTAATATGGGATTGGTACAGAGACTTGGGTTTATTGAGGTGTGTGCATTTGTGTCAAAAGAGAAAATAGATGTGATTGTGAGAATTAATTTATTGTTCTGTGTCAGAACATACTTTTGAGTCCTTTTCAACTTTTAAAAAGTAAAAGGTGATTTCTGGACATAAAGTCTTCAGATGCTATAAAGAGGAGAATGCGTGCTTGCATTTTTTTGATCTCAGACATGTGATAGGTTTGGTGTTTGCTGTTGGTACTTATTGCATCCAATGGGCCATGAGGGTCTCAAATGCATAAGTCTTAATTAGTAGCAGCCGTATTTTTGTGTTGCAACAGAGACTCTGTTGCTCCAAGAGATTAATTTAGATTGTGTGCTCCCCTTGGGTCAATCGCAACACATCACTTTATTAAAAAGAGCGCTTACAGAGGTTCAGTGGGAACTCTGGTGTAGAGTCTATAGAGTGCTATGTTTTTTTAATTTTTTTATGTTGACAACTTAGTTTTAAACACTTGCCATTGGTATGAGAGCGCCAGGAATGGTTTCGATGTGATGTTCCTGCTCGCTCATAATCAAACGTGTCACTTTGCAGACGATTTGACTGTTTTAATTAACAACTTGTAGTGGTACGGGCACTTGGATGCCTAGAAAGGCCTTAAATGGATTTGGCAATCACCAGGGCTCGGTGTGTCCCTGGGTTTTTCTTGTAAGCTGTGATTGTAAATGTAAGCTGAAGTGATTAAGCTTCAACCTGCACTTTGCTGTGAGAATGTAAAAGGTGGCTCGGTACTATTTTACTGTGTGACGCCGACTGTCAAGTTGAGCTGAGCCGCGGATGCTCACCCTGTAGTTAAAAAAACAAACAAAAAAACGATGCTATGCTGCACGGGAACACGTTGGGAAGAAAATCAGGGCGAAGCTTTGCACGGTTCGGGTCATATTTGGAAGCAGTGTTAGCTGTGGGTAAAGCTGTCTGAGACACTTAACTGTGCCGGCGATGCTCTCTGGGCCCCCTGAAACCCCCTAACCCTCCTCACCCATCCTTTTTTTTGTTTTTTTTTTGTTTTTTGCCACGCCATTGGGGAACAAAGTAAGGTCGCTCTAGTGACAATTTCTTCGAAGCTATGCCATCAGAACTTTTAAAATGCCCTCTTTGTCTCGTATGTTTTTTTGTTGAGGTTTTATTTTTATTTTTATTTTCTGTCTCTTCCTTTCTCTCCTCGGTTGTTTTTATTGTTTTGAACCAAAATGGTGTGTGTGGCTGTCTGTAGGCTGGAACTAAATGCTGCAGATTGAAATCTCAACTGTGACCTAGCAGTGGCAAACTGTGAATCTGTTGCAGAGCTGTCTATCAAGCCTTTCTCCTCATCACACTCTAGATCTATTTTTGTCAGTCGGTTTGTTTCTCTCTATCGTTTTGTCCGTCTTGTTTTTTTTTCTTCTTTTTTTTTGTAATTTCAAAAGTTCAGCCTTTTGTTAAGCTACCTTATGTTTTGGAGGTATTTTAGTGTACATAAAACACATTTTTATTTTTCACCAAACTTGGATTTTTTTGTTTTCTTGTTACATGTTACAGTTTCTGGTCAAGTTTTGGTTTATCTAATTGATGTTGTAATTCCATGTTACCTTGCAGTTTATTGTATCTTTTTACACTTTTTTGTTTTTGTTTTGTTTTTTTTCTTTCCATAGGAATTGTTGGCTTTAAGCTTGATATTGTATCCAAATGTGGATCTGTGAAATCTACAGATGAATGAAAAAAGAAAAAGAAAAAAAGAAGCAATCTCCAGAGCCAAAGTGATCTCTGTGGCACAAGAGAGACGAGGCTTTCCTTAACTTGAGATTCCGACAGAGCCCGTACGTTATACTACATTCACAACACGTCATATTTGATAAGCCTCACTTTGAATCTACCTTGAATTTCTTATGATCTGTCACAGTAAGATGTGAATCGGTATTGTCAAAGCAGCGTGCTCCATTGAATTGAGATGCAGTAGGTAGATTTTAAAAGAAAATTATATTGAATGCACTTTAAACTCCTGGGCAATTTCTCCAATCTTAAAAGAAATATCTTTGTGGTATTAGTCCTTTTTTAATGTCTATATACTAGATTAAGGCCTAACAATCATTGTATTTTCATGATGCACCTTAGAACATTTTGGTTTATTGTTTTGTATGGCAAGAATGAATGATATAGATTTGTTGTGTCGGTCAGATATGCCCCTGACATGCCAATGTTCCACAACAAGCTTGATAGATTTAATACAAAAATTTCTCGGGGTATAGGTAAACCCTGCTTTCAACGAGTCCTGCGGTGTTTAAACTCGACTCCACAATGACCTCCTGATCAATAAATTGATAAATTAAGAAGCAACATAAATCAGCAAATCAACTCTACTCTAAAGCCCAAAACACGGTGCGCCAATCTCAATACTTTAAAAATGTGCACACTGACTGGAATATGTGCTTTAACCTAATGTGTCAAGATGCTCGTTATGTGTATTGATGTAAGAGAATCTTTTTACCAATAAGTGGTGATTGTAAGCCAAAGTTTTGAGTGAGATCTAGAGAAAGAAAGGGGATGCTGACAGAACGGAGTGGTATTTGCACAAGAAAATGGCCCATCCTAATTGAATTGATCTTGATCTAAAGAAACTGATTTATTTTGGGGGTTGCAGTAGCTATCCCCTTTTTTGTGTCCTTTAAAAACGAAATAGCAAAATATGTTCTACCCTGTACAAAGCAACGTATGGTTTACGTGTGCTGAAGTGTATTTAGAATACACACGCAGCCCTAAAAGTAGAGAAAAGATTTCTGCTGTGCAAAGTAATCTTGCTGAAATTCTGACACATTATCATGTATTGTGTTTGTGTTTGTTTGTTTCTTGTTTGATGCCAAAAGGGGGTGGGGTTAAATAATGCTTTAATATAGAGCATTGATAGAGCTATTACATCATCTAAGATGTTAACTTGTTTTCAAAGGCTGGTTTCCTGGAGCGCGATTGAGCCTAATCCTTTAACTAAAACCGTCTTTAGCGGATGAAATCTGTATGGAAGTACTGTAGGTTTTTAGCCCAGATTTTGCTTAATCTGTGATGGCAAGGTCAATATCTATCAAATGTACTGAGTCACTTGCAGACGAACAGTTTGGGTTTTAGCAGCATATTAGTAAGACACACCAACAAAAAAAAAAAAAAAACCGGCAGAGCCGTTAATGCATACTGCTGGCTTGCACTCGGCTCTGCGCGACAACACCAAACCTTCCAGTGCTCACTGTCACACTCAAGTAGCGATAGGCAGGAAGTTCAACCTTGCTGGCTCTGTGATCCTCTTCCTGTTCCACCTCTAGTCCCTCGCTTGCCCGACTGGATTTTAAAAAAATGTACACGCATCAAGATAATAGCAAATCCTGTCCTCGCACGGAGTTTTGGCTTATGTTGTGAACACCTGTCAGATCCGCAGTGGCGAGGCAGCTTTATG
>CAESWR010001088.1:149609-188966 GCA_903171835.1 Mullus surmuletus | reverse complement strand
ATGTGAGCGGCGCTGTGAACCCCCATCTTTTTTTTTTCTTCGTATGTTGCTTTCGCCAAATACACAGAAAGTCATGCGCGGTACACACTCGCGCACACACACACAAACAGTCCTGCTGTGGTGCTGCGATAGGGCAGCGCAGCAGGGGGTATATCCCTGGGAAATCATTTCTCCCTCCCCTTTCTTCCTTTTTGTAACTTGTCCTTTCAAGCAAGACGGCCCTTAAAGTTCAGTGGCACATTCTTCAAAAAAGGCTATTACTGGCTGCCTCTGATTCTGTATCATGCGGCGCGCAGACCAGCCATCCCTCCTTTTTATGTTCCTCTCCACCTGTCATCATTTTCTGAAGGCATGAGAGGGAGAAGTCATGGTTTCAGAGAGGCCTGTGACCGGCGCCTGTGAAACCCGAAGCAGTCAGCGCCTCTGACTTTGTGCGAGACGTCCATATCGTATTGCTAAAAGGGACGATTGTTTTTGATACTTGACAGAGCCCCGTCTTTGTGTCCCTTTCAGTGAATCTCTGTCTCGCCCTCAACGCCAGCCTTCTATCACACCCCCTTCTCAACAGTCGCCGAGCTCTTTAAAACAGCGTGTGACTGCAAGAGATATGGGCTGCTTCTGAAGAGCTTGAAATTGTTGTTGGCCCCGCAGATGAGACGAAGACTAAGGGTTCCCACACACACACACACACACACACACATGAATCAGCAGTCATTATGCAGGATTTCTCCTCCTGTTTGGGCATGCTAACATTTTTGGACGCCACAGTTCCAACTGAATTGGTAGACGGACTGCATTCATGTAGCAATTTTATACATCGTCAGACCGGTATTATGCAGCCTTTGTGAGTGGATGACGAGTGGATGTCTCAAAGTCAGCTGGTTTACACTTTCTGTGCACCTCGATGTGTCTTGAGTTACCACAACACATTAAAAGAACAGGTGTTCTACAAAAATGTAATTAATTAAATTACTTCACCAATTGAAATCACCAATGAGCGATATTGGTTCAACCCAATCTGAGAGCATATGTCCAGTTATTTGGTTCT
The DNA here is from genome assembly GCA_903171835.1 of Mullus surmuletus. Classification (NCBI taxonomy): domain Eukaryota; kingdom Metazoa; phylum Chordata; class Actinopteri; order Syngnathiformes; family Mullidae; genus Mullus; species Mullus surmuletus. The sequence goes on along the minus strand of CAESWR010001088.1, from coordinate 187,918 downwards.
GGTCATAGTGGCAGACACAACAGTTAATGCTCTTGTGACTTTTGGGTGTGAAAATCAGCCAATGGGAAGTAGGGTAAACACTGGTCATACGTGTCGAAAAAGTCGCATCATCGCATCAGTCGTATCATCGCATAATCAATAAGGAACACATTTCAAGAGTGCAAAACATGTTCAGGAGCCCTTGGAATATAGTTATAGTATCTTAAATGCAAAATCAGGAACCTATTATTTCACCTTCTTTGGAATTCTGGCGCAGTATGATGACGGGCTTCTGTCCTCACCAAGGATATCATTTGATGGTGGCTAAACTGGCTGTATATACACACCACTGATCTCCTCCAAGCTCTTAGATAAAATGTGATTCAAGCTTGTGATCGGATCAACCAAGAAGCATGTTACATGTGCACCAGTTACACAACCGCACTGAATCACAGTTATCACACAAGATGCTAGTCCACACACAGTAGGGGATTGGGGATTCCACAACTTGACCTTGAATATTCTAAAGAGCTGTGAAGACAGTTTTTTTTAATAAATGCGTCAGAGAATACCCTTTATTTGAATATACTTATCTCGAAAACCCTTCTCCCAATGGGCCTGGGATGATAAACTGACCAATGGCTCATTAAACCATGGCTGCTTGAGGTTCTTAGATGACAGTGAAACTCACTGGCGCTTATTAAACATTCATGTTTCATTTAGCATATTGATAAACCTACAGTATTTAATTGTTCTTCTAACCACAGTCCGACCACATCCGGGAGTGGTGCTGGATGTTACAAGAGGTTAAAAGATAGAGAGTGCGGCATTAAGTTGCTTTTTCATCTTTGCCCTCACGGCACGCTTTAATTCGGTTTGACGCCGGGCATTTTTATAGTGTATAAAACAAGATAGCCATCACTTAGATCATTACAGTCATGGAGTCTGCACTCGTATGTGACCCAAACAGGGCTGGGGGGTTTGAAGCAGCGGCGGAGCGCTCCACAGTCGGCCATCGCCAAAGGCCCGTGTCTCCCCATTAGCATAATTAGAAAGCCCTTCAGCTCGGTCCGGAATGCTGATGGCCGGGGCCACGCCTAATCACAATGTCTCCCCTCTTTCCTGTCCCTTCTCTACCTCCATCAGCGTCTCTCTCCTTCCGTCACTCTGTCACCGCTGTCGTCTGTGACCTCCACTGTCATCACAGCTGCCCTTGAGGAGCAGAAATCTCTCAATTTCACAGGGACCAGCCATAAGGGGGCTTGATTGCGGCAAATTGATCCATAATCACACAGCGCTCAGAGCTTTTTATCCCACCGCCTCTTCATCTCCACTTAAGAGGCTCGCCGTTGGTGTATTTACATGCTGTCTTCTCAAGGGTTTCCTTTGCTCCCCACCCTTTCTGTCTCTCCCTGAATCCCCGTTTCTCTCTCCCTCCCTACATTTCATCCCCTTTATGGCTCTTCCTATTTTATGTCAGAGTGTCTGGACATGACCATTGTTATCCTGGCCCGATCTGTCTCTCTTACACACACTTACACACACACACACGTAGACACACCTCTGACCACCACATCTCTGCTTTTGATTGCTCTCTTCAGCGACACACCAATCAAAGATGGCTGAGGAGCGAGGAGGGAGGTAGTGAAGGAGCGAGGTGGGCAAAGGGAGGCGAAGGAGCAGAGGGATGAGTTGATGATAGGATGGAGGTGTGGTGAGATGCTACATACAAGAGCTGACTTTACTCTTCTGCTACCTCAGCGTGGCATCATGCAGCACTCTGCTTCCGCCTCATGCCCCCCTTTTTTAGTCTTTTTGGAACTTTTGAATCACTTTCCACAATATGAACAATATCAAATATGATACTCTCAGAGGCGTCAAATAATAACCAATATTTACATTTTCAGACTGCAGTAGGGTGGTGGAGCACAATAATTAGTCTGTCTGATGATTGCCAGATGCAAAAAATATCTGAAATGTAAAAAAAAATGCATCGTCTGCTGTGGAAAATACTGGTCAGAAAACATGTGACTGAACATTAAGGTGTCTGCCGCCGCAGCCGCCAGACTAGAGAGCAGCTTCTGTCCTCAGGCTGTGCGACTCCTTTAGTCATCCCTCACAATCCAATATAGAGACAGTTTATTTTTTATGACTCATGATTTATTAATCCACATATATATTTCCTGGTGTTTTTTGAAAGTAGCATATAAGGACTACAAAATCTCTTCTCTTTGAAGGATGTGGCTTTGGACATTTACTGATCACATGGGTACTTTTTTCCCATTGTTTACAGATCTTTTAATTTAACTGCATTTCTGCTTTGTTGTCAGTACCCCCCCAGCTCCCTCCTCTTCTTTTTCCTACTGTGGTGCTGGTTAATCAATCATCCTCTGTGTGTGTCTGTCCATTCCACCTGTCTGTGTAAACATCCTCTCCTCCTCTTTCTCCATTGGTTCACAGGAAACATAATAGCCCCATTTTTATGACAATTAGAGATGTTTATGCATGCAGAGGCTCCCTGTTTAGCCCTCTGCCGCATCTCTCTGTCGTCTTTACCTGTGGCGTGTTGTGATAGAGGATGCTTTATGAATGTGCAAGGAGGCCTTGGCGGTGCCCTGCCTCTCCGCTATAAGATGAGCAGAATAAATCTGAGACACACACACACACACTCACATGCAGAGATTTAGTCAAAGCAAAGGACCTGGTCAATTCCTGGGGAAGAAAACAGCATCATAAAACTCTTATCACTTTAGAGCCCTCGCACTTGAGCGCATATCTCCATCCCTCTCAGTCTTCCCCTCCTCCCCCGACCCTCCCTCTTTCTGTTTGTCCTTGAGGTGGCGGAGGGCTGGTGTCAGCGGGTGGAGCGAGGTGGGTGCGGTGGGCTGTGAGGAGGAGGCGGCGCAGGAGCTTTGATGCTTGTTGGGGCTCACTCAGCTGGGCAGTACACGGTGCCGCATCTCGTCCCAAGGCTCTGTATAAATTCAACGCCAGTGACAATTTACAGCTCACGCCCATCCTCCCCCGATATGACGCACTGAGCAGGGTGCCAAGCGTGTCTTGTTGCCATCACACCAAAGTGAGGCTAATTTATTACAGCGTAAAAACCCACAGAGCAGAGAGAGCTGGGAAATATAGAGAGGCCTTGGTTTCAGACTCGTGGTATAATGTGGTATGAAGCTGTGGCCGGTGTGACATTGTATTTTTATTGTATACGATTGAGCACAAATTGCTGCACAGGGGCGCGCTTCTTTCTCACTGGACCGAGGGCTTCAGATATTTGGAATTCCATCATGTTCGATGCGTTTAACATGCAGTTTAGTGTCTAATAAGATGACTGTAATTATGCAGTTTAGCGCCTCATCCAAAGTTTGGGTATTTTAGTAAGTAAGCAGAATCTAACTCTTCCTCCCGAAAACCGAATTTACTTTGTAAGTGGGTGAATGCATTTAAATATATGGCATGATGCCATTCCTCCGAGAAGGTCTTGACAGGGATTCCTTTGTGCCTGCTGAAGAGGAATGATGAGGAGGATCTCAGTTAATTGCATCATGTCACAACTTATGAGATTGAACCCAAAGTTCCTGGTGCTGCTGTCACAGAAAGAGCTGACCAGCACATTCAGTAGTGACCTTCAGTATCCATTAGATTTATGTTGTTTTTCACAGGCACTTTTCTTCTCTCCGGCAATTTACATATTTATCAGAGCTGATCGTGGTTTGACATCCTTTAATTTTTTATTTCCTCACCCAGAGACTGAGCAGCAGTGCGCTGTACAGTGCAGCGCGTGACTTTGGCAGGTGAGAAATATGCTGAGGGAGCACTTTGATTTGGAAGTGTGGGCATAAATTTTGCCTCTGCCGCTTTCACTCACTCATTGTCGCAGCTCCTGCCCCCCCCTCGTCCCCCCCCCTACTCCGCTTAGCCTCCACCCTCTCAGCATACACCTTCATTTTTTTTCTCCTCCTCCTAATTCTTGTGCATTTTTTTTTCAATCATGTTCTCCAAGCTGCTGACAGATCCACCGAGGGCTGTGATGATGCAAAGTTAAAGAGGTTTATAATTGAGAGACAAGGCCTCTCAGGAGTAGGTGTTGCCACACAAGATTGGCTACAGTGAGGAATTTCAATCACAAACATTGTTTGGGTGTCTTAAATATGCACACTTTCAAAGAGGACTAAGTTGAAGAGAATATATTTCATTACCTTTGATATTTTGCAATGGAGACTTTTATGTTAATTGCGCACTTACCTTTTTCCGCTCTGACGTTGCAGCACCGGCACACAGTTTTTATTCAACAGCAGCACACCGGAGCTGCGCATGCAAATTGCTTTTAGTTTTCTTCCAAAATAACAGAGCAGAAAATGCTCTGACAAATTAAACATTTGATTTCATCTTTGAACAAGTTTACCATCCTCTTGAAGTATTTATGTGCATTGCCAGGAACCAGCCAGGAGTTCACACCCTGGGGATGAATGTAGAGCAGTACAAGGTTACTTGATTAATCCAGTTGTTAATTGACAGTGTATTAATATTCACTTGATCATTTAAGTAATTCATAATGTAAAAAAGCAAAATAGGCACTGAATTTACTATTCTACTGTTTTAATTGATTTAGCTTTCTACAGGTGCACACACCACTGCCCTTATTAAAAACTATAATAGTTAATGTTTTAAAGGCACCCCTGAATGGAGGACGCTTTCCACTCATCTTTGTCTTAGCGGAGAAATGACACTGATATGTTGGCTTTTGTTATTCTTCCTCCTGAGCAGCTGTTATCGATTGAAGATTTTTCTGCTCAGTTTAAAGTGTAAGATTATTCATGTTGCCTTCGAAAGCTTCGTTTCAGTCTACCTCCTCTCTTCCTCTCACTCCTTTCTTCCTCTCAGCACCGCGCCCCGCCTGCTGATCTCTACTGACACCTAGAGGTCAGAGGACGCTGCTGCATGGCCGGGTTTCTCAGGCACAACCATGACAAGAGCTTAACCTTCGGGTCTTGCACACCTATGCCAGAAATTTGATTTTCTTTTACACATAACCAAGCTATGGTACTTGGTTCCCCCAGGTCCCCTCTGGGCATGAGAGTGCCTATGGAATAGTGGGACTTAATTTTGTGCTACAATGGTTGGCTGGGCACAGCCAGATACAGAGGAATGCAGAGATACAGACACATAAACACAACAACTACGTGGGGAGCATTTGTGAGAGCCCTGAGGAGACATACACACACACATACGCATGCAACGATGTGGGATAAGCAGCAGTGGATCCATTGTAAGCTCCAGGAGCCTGCTGGAAGAGATTGTTTTGATGAAGCAGCAAGGGCACACTAGCACTGAGACTAAATGTAGCATGGCCATGATGGTTGAATTCTCAGACAGTCAGGACCTTGGCAGCTGCCTCCGGTTTGGCTCACAACTTTCTGGGTTCTTGGTTTTACTGTAGGGAGGAAAGCTGTGTGTGTCTGGCTGCCGATGCTCTTTTTTGCTCCTGATTGCAGCTTTGTACTGTACAATAACTGTGGATGCCTGTGTGTTCTTGCATCAGGAGCCTGTTTGGTGGCCTGGGGTCGAGGCCAAAGTAGAATTTCTATGTGATGGAATTTCACAGCCGCCGAGCACCCAGTGGTCGGCCAAACCGCAAGCACTCACATTTACGACAAACGGCCCACCCCACTCCACAGAGACTCCTGAATGGCAAAGCCATTTGTCTCTGTGAAGGGCAGGGGAGAGAAAAGTGAAATAAAATCAGAGAGAAAGTACTTAAATGGAACAACATTTTTTTTGTTTACGACCTCTAACCACTCAAACAGATACACACGCACACTCTCTCACATACACACACATGCACTTTGAAATGTGCACTGCTCCGAGGCTAAATTGGAATTAAGGAGAAGGAAAGGTGCATAGCCTTTTGCTAATTAGCATTTTCTCTGCTCAGCAGAAGCGGGTGGAAGAATCGATAAGATATTAAGTTTGTGTATAGCAATGAGGCACACAATCACTTTCATCCATTAGCAACAGCAGATTAGAGGAGAAACATTGGCCAAGAAAACAGCAAAATTTTGACCTCTGTGGTTTCAAACTGGACTTGAAGCACAGACTTGGAGACAGCATGTTTCTGTTATTCAATTTGCGATATTTTTGGTATACAAACAGGAATGGTACTCCAAATTAGTCTGTTTGTCTGGTCCTGAATCTGGTCTGGGTCTCAATGCCTTTTCATTAATATTATTACTATTACACTTTTGAAATTAATTTCTTGAGCTCTTCAGACCATATTAACAGTCACCCCTGATATTTCATATACAATAGTATTTAATTTTAAATACTCTTTAAACAATTACACACAGTCGGAGATCTGCTAACCCCAAACTGCCCTCAGAAATGATACTTTATCAAGTAAATGCAGTATTTATGAATTAGTCTTGAGAATAATAATATGACAGCATCAGCCGTTTTTTCACCTATTCCGAGGATGCAGTTATGACTCGGTCTTGACCTGGTTCAAAATCCCAGTGTCTTCATTTTTGACTTGGACTCATTTTAGCTAGGCTTGTTTCCATCACTGAGATATCCAGTAACATGATGGGTGAATCTAACCTTTTTTTGAAGGGAAGCTGATTGAATTCAAAAATAAAATGTCTTCTGTCTTTTTGATTGTGGTCTCAGATGCAACCCTTGCCATCCCTCAGCATGTGTCAAACTCCCTCAGTTCATTTTTCTATCATTGACGGACTTACACGTAGCAATGCATATCACCAGAATGCAGAATGTGCAGACTCTGCTCTGAATTTTTTGGGGAAAACCTTAAATCTTTGCCTTTGCACTCTGACTCCTGACAAATTGGGTGAAATGTTTAGTGTATTCATCAGTGGTTCATTTGTTAATGAACAGCCCTACGAAACTTCCCTTCCAAAGTTATAGAGGAGAAAAGTGTCTATCGCAGCGTCCAAGACTTACCTCAAAGAAGGCCTCTATCGGGTCACACCTGTTGCCGGCGGATCCTGACCCTTATAGATGTATAATTCACCTTCCTGTTGAATATTCTGTGCTGTGTGTTGGTTTGATGTTTGATTCATGTACGTCTGGCTGGAAATGGACGACCAGGTCAGCTTGTGCCTTTACTCATTACTAACTATGATACTGACTATGAATAATGATATCACGTCTGCTTTTTAAATATATACAAAGGTTCTCCAGCAGTTCACCTACACTTCCCTAACACCTGGTCAGTGTTTTTACCTTTATTCAGACTCTCTTGCTCACCTCATTCCCTTTCCTTCTGTCCTCCCCGCAGACCACCTGAATCCAGAGAGGGAGAAGAAGCTGGTGTTTCTTACATCTCGCGTTCACCCCGGAGAGTCTCCTGCCTCGTTTGTCTGTCAAGGTAAAGTTTTAATGTCAGGTCGGGTCTCTGCCCTGTTTCATTGATTGAGGGGTTGAGATGCTGCACCGCCGCTCCGTGGGTTGTTTGCACCAACATGTGTGAGGCCCAGATCACTGGACATTCCACAGCAAACATCTTGACTCTTCAAAGCAGGGAATGCAGACATGTAACAGCATCATTAATATCAATGAAAAGCTCCATTCCATTGATTGACCCCAAACAGTCAGTCAGTAAGTGATAATTTACAATCGCATCTTATGGATTTTGACACTTCAGAGTGCACCCATATGATCATTGGGAGCATAGATGTGAGGGAGTGAGGCCCTACTGTACCTACTAATTGGCTCAGTATTTACGTTGAAATGGCAGAAGCCTCCTTTCAAACGGAGCAATTACAACCAGTCGTTGAGCATAACCTCAATATATAGCAATAAGTCAATGAAGGGTGTCAGTTGGATCATCAAAACCTGTTCTCTGCAAAAACATGTCAACTGACCTTCAGGAAATAGTTACAACAATGTTTGCATCCCCTTGATCAAGCATTCCTTCAGTCTTAAACAAGGGGTAAATATGGATTTTTCAAATGTTTTCGATGCATGCATTATTAGGATGGATCTTAAGACAGCCAGGGCTCTGAGAAGTCCAGGAAAGGGTATTTTTATGTGACATAAATGGAATTTGAGCATATCACAGGAATAAGTTGCATCGTCTTTGCTCTTGAGCGCCCCTAACTTAAAACTAATAAATCAGCTTGAAAAACTGAGAACCTTTGGGAAATTCTCTCCTTGTGCAGTACAACAACCTAAAAGACAATTTTAGCAGTATTTAATGACTCTTTGCTCCCAGCCTCCTGTTCCAGACCGAGGTGAGTGGGCAGGTTAGCTCCTTCTGGGTCCCGCTTCCTTGTTTATGGTCAGTGGGTCGGAGGATGGGAAGGGTAGTGTCACGATGGAGGCGCAGAGGGCGCGGCCCCACCCTGATCGGTGGTCTCCGTCCACCACTTTGACTCGGTGAGACGGACAGTGAAAAGTCCATCAGCGTTAACGAGGTGTGGTGGTGGAGGCAGGGTCAATATGGGGGGTGAAGAGGATGGCATTCAACCATGATCAAAAAAAATGTATTTATTTTTACCTATGATCCTAAGTCATTGTCTGTCCCTCTATCTATCTATCTATCTATCTATCTATCTATCTCTCTATCTATCTATCTATCTATCTATCTATCTATCTATCTATCTGTCTGTCTGTCTATCTATCTATCTATCTATCTATCTATCTATCTATCTATCTATCTATCTATACACCAACAGTATCCATCTGTGTGTGCATGTGTGTTTCAGAGAGTGTGCGTGCATCACGGTGAATCAGATGAGTTGGCTCGCAGCCCGCTGTGTGCTGTCAGTTTTTCCAGCGCTGTCAGCTCCATACCATTTGTATCGATTCAGGCTCCGATTCCTCCCAGATTCTGACGATGCCCCCTTGCTGTCCTTCCTTCTCCTTTTGTTTCTCAAAACTCAATTAACCGCCAGCCCTGCCTTTGGTTTTCTTTTCAAGTCTGTTTCCCTCCACTTTGTGTGTGTGCGCGTGTGTGTGTGTGCGGGTGTGTGTGTGCATGTGTGTGGGTGGGTGTGTGTGTGTGTGATAGGTGTGATTGACTTCCTAGTGAGCCAGCATCCTGTAGCAGGGATCCTAAGAGATTATGTGATCTTCAAGATCGTCCCCATGCTGAATCCTGATGGAGTCTATCTGGGCAACTACAGGTACACACACATGCATACACACACTAATTGTTCATTTTTATGCATCAGAACATTAAGTAGAACTCACATATTACATGGTTTTATATCCTGCTACGTAGGGTAATATCCTCTTAACTCCACCTTTAGGGAGCTTAATGAATTCATATAGCTCACAGCAGTGCATTTGTTAGAAGATAGTATTTGGCCGTAGGGCTGCGCTCACTGCCAGTCGCTCTGTCCATCCTCTACTCCTAACGCGACTGCTGCAGCTCTGTGGGCATCCTCCTCTCCTCTATTTTCCTCTCTTCTCTTTCCCTTCTTCATAATTGCCTTTTACTTAATAGGCTCAGCCCCAGGAATACTAATGCACACACAGAGATAAGCATCACCACTGTGGTCCTGGTGTGTTTGTGAGTGCCATCTAGCGGCGGTATTCCCTCACTACTTGCAAAAAAAAACGTTCCCTGAGATTCTAGTCTGCTCCCCCACAAAGGTTGTTGAAATTTGTCGACTGTGATCGGTGAGTGATGAAAGGCAATTTTTTATCAGCCTGCCTTTAAATTGAGTGGTGATAAGCATATTGACAGCGAGTGAAAAGTGGTAGTCCTCACCTCACCCATCACACATGCTCATTTATACACGTGCATGCACTTCCCCTCTCTCCCAATTTTTTCCGCTCTTGCACACACACACACAAACACACACAAACACACACACACACACACACACATATACACAGGGAGGCAAATACTACACAGCCATCCCGGCAGATTGCAGTGCAGAGTGGACTGGATACATGCAGAGAGAAGAATCAATGGCAGTTAACCTGGGATGAGTATTTTGTTCATGGCTGGCTGCTCTGCTCAGTTGCTCTCCAGTCTCAGTAACTCCTCTGCTATTAACAGAGGCTTCAGCAAATGTCACAGATACAAAGCCATACAAAGATAACAACAAGCAGGGCAAATCATGGAACACACACTCACATTCCAATATACACATCATATTAAAGAAAATACAGGCATTAATGGTAGAATGATTCCGCTGTATTTGTATTCATTCTACATTGTATCTTGGCAGTCAGTAATGTGTATTCTAGAGGCCTAATAAATTCCTTGATTGAATTTCCTTACTAATTTCGCAGAGATGTGTTTGTGGAACAACTTGCAACCATGATGTGAAATTGCATGTGCAGTATTGTATACAAAGAAAATGGCAGTGAAAGTGCACAAAGAAAACCTCTCTGCAGTTTACAAAGAAAGCTCTTTTCTAACAGGCACACACTGCAATGTGTCCCCTTTCATTGATGAAAAAAAAAGTCCACTCTATAATGGTGTGAGATCTGAAATAATATTTTTTTACACTGGATTGACCAAAGTGCCAATTCAGTGAGTGGCAAGTGAAAATGTGTTTACATCCACATAAGGAGTCCTTTCACCTGTGCTTTTTGCCTTCTTTGGCAAACTGTCACACTTCTTGGTACACCACCATTGAACTGTGGAGAGACGGTCGGCAGGATTCGGATGCAATGGATGTAAAAACCAATCTAAGTGTAAAATAGTTTCTACACGTCAAAAAACTCTGCAAACTGTGTGTGTCTGTGTGTTTGTCCAGGTGTTCTCTGATGGGCTTTGACCTGAATCGCCACTGGCAGGATCCCTCTCCATGGGCCCACCCCACACTGCACGCTGTCAAACAGCTCATAGTGCAGATGAACCAAGACCCGGTGAGCGAGCACACACACAAACTCATGTCCGTGCTTCTTACCTTTTGTGAGGATACTCCTTGACACCGTGCAATCCCTCCCTGACTTCTTAGCCATCATTAAGCAGTCACCCCCAATCCTTGCTCTAATCGGAATCTAACCCCAAAGTCAAATTGTGGTCATCGGATCCAAACGTTTTCACTTCCAGTGTCTACAGCTCAAACTGGTCCTCAGAAAGATAGCTGTACAAGTATAGACGCACACATGTCCTCCATTTCGTTCACAGTCAAGCCATCTGGTACCAAATACAGTTTTCTTTCTCCCTGCTTGGTTCAGCATGTTCCTCCAATCTGTGTTTGGGGTTTTGTGCTCTCGGGAGCTCAGATAGGCCAGTCAGCACCTCTAGAATGTCAGAGAGGCTCTCCTGGCCATTCAAAACATATTACTGAAGCAAAGTCTCTGCGCTTTCGGTCTCCAACTCTACTGTAACTTTTTTTTCGCAGTCTCCGGTTCTAGTCTCTCAGTCAAAGGAGCACCACACAGGCGGGCCAGGGATTTTTCTCTTTGTTCCTGATGTTAATTATAAGCAGAGCGGCAGGTTGGTGGGATTACTGAAGGTCAGCGTGTGTCCTGGGAATACTCTGCCCTTTTGTACACTCCTCTAATCCTGATAAGAGAGGGAGCGGGCTGGGGTGGGATGCAGGGCAGGCCAGAGATGGGGTGAGGCGCAGGGCTGGCATCGGGCAGATTAACCTTTTCCCCCGGCACTGACACTCTGATCGATAGACTCTGTCATGGCAGGGTGATCCACTCATTGCTGTCATTCACACACGCTGGCACACACACACACATGCTCATACACATACTCATTTTAGGGGAAGCAGACATGCACTGTAATGAGGCAAAGACAGGTACTTTTAAACACAGATATTTTCACTTGGCAGCTTTATGAGTATTCTGCATTGACATTGTAAAATATTGTGTATTTGTGATGTTTTACGCCTCTAATTATTACTCATATGAATAGACAGTCCCAACCGTGTATTGTATGACTATATGTTGCTATCCATTCTCACCTCTTGATAATCATCTCACCAGCTCGTGTCCTCCCATACCACTGTTTTCACCCTCCTGTCGTTGCCTTCAGTCTTGCAGAGTTAATTTGGAGGCTTGGGCAACCTCTCCTTCTCCGCCACAGCCAGTTAATCCCATCAGACACACTACTCATGTCTGGGGCTCCCAGATGCCACATTCAATGCCAGCTCTGCAGCCAGGAGGCCCTGTGCTGCTGCCCTCCATTCATGCTCATCTCACACACGGGCATAGAGTCTAATGAGGCTACCAGGGTTGAAGAGCTCTGCTGGAGGACTCCATTAACAGGAGATCAGCAGTAGTTATGGCAGAACAATTGGCCTAAGCTAACATATGTGGCCTGACACTAGCTGGTTGCTCTCTTTGATTATTGGTGTAGTGAAAGCAAGGAGATTTATGGGGAGTTAGGGTTGGATATATTTCCATTTTGGGAACATATACCCAAAATCTGGGTAAAAATAGAAATTGCTCATTGGGTCTTGAAAAAAAACACATATCGATAAGTCTATAAATCTCAGTAGACATCGCAAAGATTGAGACAAATGATTGCACCTAAATTTAGCACATGCTGAAGAAAGACATTATACATCAGTATATTCATACGCCTTTGTAATAATATTGATCCTTCTCAGATGCATAAGAACACTCTTGGGTGAGTGGCAGATCATCAGGGTTCCACAGTCCAACTAATACAAAGCTAGATTAGTCGCAGCCCTCTTTTACCATTTTTAATCTTGTCATTGCTCACTCTTCACTGAGCAAAAATGCATAAAGTGTGCAGGCCTGATGCAACAACAGGACAAAAGTGGGAAATGTTAATGGTGTCTCTAGGCTACAATAAATTGTAACGGGCTGTTCACGATAAGCACGGTCAATTTGGTAAAGACACTAACATTCATTCTATTTCTAATTCACAACCTCTTCCATTAATTGTTCTCCTGCACTCATTGGGGAGTAAACCCCTCAGCAACAAAACCCCAAATTAAAAAATACAAAAAAACCAACACCAACCATTTTTGTCTGGTAGAATTAAAGCTCAACAGTAATGAAGTTAACATGTTTTTTTATTTGTTTTGTTTTTTATGCAAAGCTATCATCAAGAGAGGTATTCTTAGAGAATAATCTGTACAATTATTTTTCTTGGGGCAACCCCCATAAATAATGATAATAACTGTACAGATACCCCTGCTGTTAGATGAGTATCAAAATGTTTGATTTAGTTTATGAGTTGGCTTTCTGGCAAATTCCTCTGCTTCCTCCGACTCTTCCTCGTCAGCAGCATACACCTGAGGGCAGCCCCAGTCTTAGGTTGCATAATTAGCTGCTTCCTTAAGGGGGAAAACCATTACACGATTAGTACAAATCGTCTGTCTGTTACACTTTACGCCACATTCTGCTGCCATTTGCAGGATAACAAGAAGACATACAGTGTTAAGAGACCTCTTTCTTGTACTTTTGGGATGTTGTGTACATTGAGAGTCCCTAACGAGAGGCTGTGGAGTATCAGGGTTTTACAAAGAATTGTAGGACTGCATTAACACCGCAGAGTGTGCAGTATTTTAGCTCTGCTACTCTCGACCAGCATTGGTCGTGTCCCTTTATTTGGATTTAGGATTTCTCCTGAAGTTCCAAGTTTCATAATTTATGGCTTTACGATGAGGATTTAGACTCGACAACCTGGCTCGTATTTGAGGTACTTGGAACACCCCCTGTAGATGACATCCCCCGCTGTTTTTTTGAGGGTTCCATTTGCCTGTGTCACACCCAGGGAGATGAATACCCATTATCCTGTCATGTAGGAATTAAAAGTACTCCTCATTACCTTTTCCGCTGTTTACCATTTAAAGCCACGTCCCAATCTTAACAACATTATATCATGGTAAGAGGGAACAGCAAGATAGTGTTGTGCTGATTCCTGGTGTACACCCTAATGTTTTCCATGTATGTGAAGTTGTTGATGGCAACTCTACTGAGCTTTTATAGACTCTTTGAGACTGTTGAGTTTATTGACAATTTAACAGCAGATGGTCAATATTACAATTGACTGGAAGCCATGTGACAGTCTTCACCGTGGCTACCAGCCTGCCCAGTAGCTTAGTATTGGTTTTGGATCATATTTCAGTAAGCATGTGTGGTCAATTGAGTTGTGGGCCTTCTGGTAGCTGATAGAGGACATGCTTGGGTCGCTCTGTCCGGTCATGGAGTCTTAAATGAGTGTTCCATCAAACGGCAGCTGATGCTTTGACCTCCTGGTGTTGTGTCCAGTTCTGATTTTCATTCATACACAGACTTGTGTGTCCATTCATCTTAGCTGCTACAACACCTGACAGCAACTTCCATCTACTGGAGTGTTTGGTCATTGCCACTAGTTTAATGGTATTGAACCCTTATGAGAGCCATCCATGATCCTCATCAGCATCAGCAAGTTAGGGTCGAAACCCTGATATATTTGCTGGTTCATCTGTGTTGCTTGCTGTTGGTGGAGTGCTCTCTTTTCAGCTGCTAAGTGTGATTCATGACGGAGCGTGGTGCAGGCCAACACTTTATGCTCGAGAGACTTGCAATTTCGATCCAAGATGCTTTTTCGTCCACATGCCCTTCTATCACACGATCTTTGGATTGTTATTTGTGGAACAGACCTCTCAGTCATTTACCTCAACTATCGCTTCATCCTTTTGCTCAGAACAGTTAGCCCTTTTTAAGCATTTGTCAGAGCCTAACCTTAAAAAAAGGCTGTTTCTTGTATTCTCTGTGCTGCACCTCTGTTAATATCTTCTTGTGCTGGTTTGATTTTTGCTTTCCAGTTGCAGTAAAAACTTGTTGACAGTCTGAGGAGTTGACCATGTTTGATCTGACCGTGATTCCCATTGCTCTGGTGTTTTATATGGTTGCTTCTCCTGGTTGGGTCTGGTGCCATGTATTTCCTTTCACATATGTATAACCTCCCTATGTTTTAGCATCAAACTAGTGGGTGCCAGTGTGGAAGTAAAACCTCCTACTGGATCATAGTTCTAACATAAAAGGCCTCTACCATCGTCTGCTGCGGTAGTAAATGCCATAATCCATAAAAGTTTTGTTTGAGTACCCCACCTGGCAGCCCTGGGTCACAAACTGCCAGTGTGGACCCCCGAGCTGGGGTGGCTTTCATTACTGTATTTATATTAATTAAGTGCACTGTACCTGTACCTGTGGGCCTTCATGTGCAATACACCTGACCATGCATTTTTGTCAATCGCCATGACTTCCTGACTACGGGCGCCCACACTTTTTTGTCGAAGATATCATAATTCAAAGTCACATTGCCCCCGTGCTGCACAAAGAGCTCAGTTTGAAACCCCATCAACTATTCTCCTGACAGACACCCTCGTCACTCCAAAGCGCTTCTCCGTCGTTGTGGATTCAGCAGCACTCTCTTTCTGCTGGGAAAATAGCTTCCTTGTTCTGTTCAGGCAATAACTTCAATAACTGGCTGTGAGTTTCGCACAAGTGCCATTTAAATCAAAGCTTGCAGCAGGGGCAATCTGCTCTTCATTGGTATTAATGGCTGGAAACTTTTATTTGAAGATTTGTATAAATGCAACACTGCTGAATACATTTGTGCTCTGTATTTGTACAAACCACATATAAACACTGTTTTAAAATCATCCACTTAAACTCACATTGGTAGTTTCAATTTGGCACCACAGTTACACCACAGCCGATGTAACGTGATTGCAAATGAGTGAAAGAAAGTGCAGTTTTAGAGGATGACTATTTATTTTTTTGAATGAATAAACTGTATGTTTGTGACCAGTTTTAAGGATTTCAGAAGGGAGCAGTGCGTCTGTCTCTTAATAACTGGCAGACACACACTGAGAAATACAGATTCTAGTAATCAGCCGGAAAATAATTAAATGTGATTATTCTAGTCAAATGGGAGTATGCATGAATATTACGCGGAACAAAGATGTTGAATGGTAGATAACAAAGGTACACATGGAGGAGATGATAGCTTGCAGAACAGTGGCTCTTTATAGTGTAAAAGCACAAGGCCAAGTGCCTCCAGCTAGTATGATCAGCAGTCCACCCCGCTGTACCACAGAAAACAACAAAAATATCTTAGGATGAGAGCATGTAAACAAACCAAGTGACTTTCACAGTTAGTTGGCCAACTTTGAAAATGACTTAAATAACTCGCCATGATGTGAAAGGGTCACCGATATTTCAGGAGTTTGTGCAGCAGTAGAGATCACATTTGACGCCTCTCTCCATCCATCTGAAGGCACGCTTGCTCAAGCTGTTTCATAAAATTCCATCATTTACCATCTGCAGCCGAACACTGGTCAGCAGCGGAAATGGCTGAAACAGTCAGTGATGCAAGGAGCTATAATCTGTTCCCAAGCTACCCTGTTGTTTGTTTTGAAAAGAGAGAAATGGAGAAGGAGGGGGGAAAAAAGGAAAAGAGCCCAGAGAAACAAATGGACCCATCTCCTTCCTAAAGCGTTGCTTTTCCACCTCATTTATCAAATGCAGAAGAAGAATTCTTTTTGATTGGCTGATTACCAGAAGCATTCATCACTGGCCGACATATCCCCACCAATTTGACACTGCCATTTTGGATAATTTGTTAAAGATGACAAAGAGGTCATTGTTGCCTTGGCTTCTTTTTGACCTTTTTAATATTAGAAAATTAATTTTCTATCTGAAACAAATGTATTAGGTCCTGTCACACCACCTAGATGAATTTTGCACCTTGAAGCCTTCCTTACTCTCTCCTTCTGTGACTCTCGACGTCCTCCAATAGTCTCTTTCTCTTCCTGCGTCTTTTCTTTGCTCAACAGTCAGATTTGCGTTGAAGCCAGGGGTCTGTGTGTGTGTGTGTATAAGTGTGTGTGTGTGTGTACGTGCGTTTTTGTGCCTTTTTCTCCTCTCTCGACGTGCGCTAAAATGTCCTCTGGTGTCAGCCAACCATTTCTGATCCATTTCTGAGATTTACGGCCAATTTTTACCCATCATCTCTGCGTCGTTTCTATCCCTCCATCATCCCCTTCTTTATTCACCCTCCGTTGGAAGCTGAATTGTCTGCTTTTCAAGGGAAGATATGTATAAGATGTATCTGACAATTGTTGTGCCTTTTTTCCATTCTTTATTCACACAGATTATCCTAATTTTTTTACATAACAATGTTCTTTCTGCTTTTTTTTTTTCACTTTTTTTTGCTATCACCTCTTCATTTCTCAACAACCCCCCCCACCACCACCACCACCACCACCACCTCCTTCTCCCGTTCTTCTGGCAGGCCCTCCCAACAGATGTGGCAGCTTATGTGGCACTAACAGGCCCGAAGCAGAGGGCTGCCTGTGCCCGTTCAGCCTGATTACAAGTCACCTCTGTGTTCATAAACAGACAAATACCATCATCAATTTGAGAGCACGGCACAGACAGAGGTGGAGAGTCAGGGGGAGGGAGGGGGGGGGGGAATCAGAGAGATGGAAACAGACGGAGGGAGAGTTTTGTGTCATTTCCTCGCGTCCGTGAAGCAGGTCATGCCATCTGCCATGTTCTGTCACTGTGACACCATTAGAGGGTCACTGACCATGTGCCCCTCTTCCCTGAATTGGCTTCTCTAATGAAATATTGGGAACAGTTTTACAGCATTGTATAATCCTTATTTTTTTTCTTGCGAGTTACAGTTTTGACACTCATTTTCATCCACAAATCCAATTTCTTAGGGCAATTAATGTGACATTTTCATCTGGCGTTAGCTTTGAAATGACGGTAATCATCATTCCTTCCACCAGCTCTTGTATTCACTATTTTAACGTGTTATAAATAGCATCTCATGTGCAGGATAAGATTAGCTTTTCTTCTTCCTGAACAAGCAGAAGTTTCTCTTCTCCTCAAAAGGTAGGGCTGCTGATGCCAAGAGCTTTATTCAGGAGCTTGTAATCCTGCTTCAATCAGCTCTTTTTCCTTTCCGTGTAACGATAAGCCAGGCGTTTATGGCCCTCGCAGCACCCCCACACCCTGCTCTAATTAATATGCAGCCGATAAGTACTTGTCTGACAAAATTCATTCGTTTGACCTTCTAGGTTTTACACTAAACTGTTTGCGGCCGCTGCAAGTTCACCACAAGTTCCCTGGAGTTTTTGCAGTGCGATGGGGGCTTTTGTTTCTCTCTGAGAGGTTTAATTTGGACAGCTCGCTCCCTCTCTGTTTCCCTCGCTTGCCCGCTCAAATTGTCTTCTGACTTTCATTCGGCAGTCTCTGTTTCTTAATTGCCCCTAATTGCTTAATTACAATTTCAAATGAACAATTCTGGAGGTCAGAATGGGTTGTTAATTGAAGCATCAATCACAGTGGGGTGGCCTTCAGAATTGTCTCGGTTTGATTGACAGGGCATTAACAGAGTATTTTAGTAGGCTTGGACATGACATTGTGGAGGCTCAGTGGCTGTTACTTCTGTTACTCCACAACTGTCCTTCACATGATGCTGTGAAGGAGACATCTGGAAGTCTGGACGGGGACAAATTGAGCTGGAACTGAATTCAAATGAATTGAATTTTCGCACACAACTAACAAGATGCAGGTTAAACTGTCTCTCGGTGCACGCCTTGTGCCAGATGGCTTACGATACTCGGCTTACGCTTTTGAATGATTCTTCTGACACCTTTTTTGTGACTGATAAGTGGTAACCACTCAATTCAAACCAGGAAGGAAATCATAAACAAGCCCTCAGCGTAGCTTCTATCAGACTTCTATTATGAATAATTAAGAAAATGTGTTTCTTGACAATATTTTACTTGCAACTCGTGAAATGTCAAAGCTTGGTAAAAAAAACTATGATACACACAGGTAAACCTCAGGGGTGACATTTCAGATTTCATTAAGTTTTGGCAAATAATGGCGAAAATTTTGTTTTAGGTTTTGTGGATATTCTCAGACATCCAGGTCATCATATCACCCAAGTAATTATAAAGTAGGCAATCGGACTCAGCTCATGTAAGTGAAGACGTGTCACCTCTCATCCAGTCCAGTCCCCTGCCTTATAATTACTTGAGACACTTACTTGACATTTGGGATTTTCCTCCTTCTCCTTTTCATCCTAGTTTTCCCAAAATATCTTCTGTAACGACCCAGACAGCAGTTTTGATATAACTTTGATGGGATTTGACTCAGTATGAAAGTCCAATTGAGTGCATCTAAAAAATACTATTATATTACAAACATAACTCTAAACTGTTATGTGCCAAAGTGGAACTTTTGAATGCAAAGAATTCCCACTTTTTGTGGATTTCATCCTCTGAATGTCTTAACGTGTCCGAAAGTGACATGAAGAGCACAGGTTGTTCTTGGATTGCACATCAGGGTAGTTTGAGCCGACAGTTTTGAGCCAATTGTTTTAGACTCTCTACTGCCTCTGTTCTCTCAGCATTATAAAACCATAAAGAAGTGGCTTTTTGAGTTTGGATTTGAAGGACCTACCTGCACAGCACTGACCCAAACTCCATCAAACACCGCTCAACATCAGTAGGTGGAATCATACATTCTCCACAGGCTTAATCTCAGCAAAAGCCTGCAGCCGGGGGTCTCAAATCCTGTCAGAAGCCTTTGCCGGCAGAGCGGAGGCTGTTATATTAATACCCATAGTTTTACATCATATGTCACATTCCCTTGTTCACTGTTACTACACGGCAATAAATGAGCCAGCGTGGCGAAGTCCCACTGGGTGATAAATGCGGGAATATTTTAAGTGAAATTTCCAGATATCTCACATGTGAAAGCTCTGCCCACACATCAGATGGCTAAAGCGCCCCCCCCCGCCCCCCACCTCCTCCTCGCTTATTTACAGGAATCCCATGTGAGCATATAACACCCAGTTAACCTCCGCCACACTCAGTCTGCTGCTTTTCATCACCTGACTGTCCACCCCGCTACACCTCTCCTTCGCCATCCTCCTCCTCCTCCTCCAGAGGGGGGAGGCGAAGGGGGGGCATCGGATTATCAGGCTGGTTTCCCTCCTCGTCTAGACCAGGGCTGCTTGGTTGAAACTCCCGCCATCCTCCTCTTGCTGCCTAATGGAGCTGGATCTGCCTCTCCTTCCTTGCTGCCCCCCGACCTACACCCCCTTTATCTCTCTCCGCCTCTCCATATATTCTTCGTCTTCTGCATATACTTTTTATCCCTTTTCCTCGCTTTTGTTTTTTGTTTCTCTATTGTTTCTGTCTCCCCTCCCCTCCCCATCCCTGCCCTCCCTCCCACTGTCCTCCCCACCCTCCTCCTCCTCCTCTACCACCTTCTCCTGCTGCTGCTCCTCTCCTCTGGGGCTCCATCCATCAGGTTGTCGGGGGCTGCTAGCGGCCGACTCCCAGCCACCATATTTCACCGCCAGCCAGCCAAGCAGCTGACAGCGCAGCCACCGCCAGGAAATTGCTTTGGCTGTGAGCGGAATTTCAAACACAGGCACACTGCATCACCCGGGCCGCCCAAGAACCGCTTTCTTCTCTCTCTCTCTCTCTCTCTCTCTCTCTCTCCCTCTCTTTTCCTTCATTCTCTCTCTCCTGTCAATCTTTCCACACCCCTCTTCACACATCTCTATGTCTCTCTATCTCTCTCTCTGTTTTTTTCTCTTTCTCTTTATGTACTTATTTCCCCTCTCTCTCTCTCTCTCTCTCTCTCTCTGCACCCCTGTCTCTGTATGTTTTTCTCTTTGCCCCCCCCCGTCCCCCTCGCACACACACTTACAGAACCATGCACATTGTTTTCTCACCTCGTCTTTTGTCCATCTTTGCTGCTTCCCCTTTCTCTGCCTTTTCCCCCCTCTCTCACCTTCCCTCCCTCCCACCCCTTCTTCTATCTTTTCCTCTCCTCATCCATCCTCTCATTCTTTTCGTTCTCTCCTCCTCTTTACGACCCACGGGGAGCAAGGTGTGGCGCTGAATGCCTAATGAGCGAAGAGAGAAAGGGAGGGAGAGAAGAAGATAGAGAAAAGGAGGCAGAAGAAAAAGATGAGGAGGAGGAGAAGGAGGATAAGGTGGAGAGAGAAAGAGGGGAAGGATGTGGATTGGTACCGATCTAAAGTCATGGGTCAGAAAGTGTGTATGCACACATGTGTGTGTTGGAGTGTATGGGTGGTTGTGTTCGGGCTTGTATTCCTGCCCTTGTCTGAACCAGTTTAAGAGCGCTGGAGTGAGAATGTTTTTGCCAGACGAGGTCATTTCTGCTGGTGTTCTCACCCACAAGGGGACTGGTTTGGGGGTTTTTTGGGGTGGGGGACCAAACGAAACACAAATCAAATTAGCACAGACAGCAAAGTCATCGAACAATCCTTGAACATTCAAAACAATCAATGTCCACTCTCCTGCTTAATTGTGAGTCAAACACTCATCATCAATCACAGGCAGATCAAATGGTGACTTGCATACAACAAGCAGGGGATACTCACCCCTGCAGTTGTCAGGTGATATTGAAATACCTCCAGCTAAATTGGACTATTTATTCCAGTTTATTTGCAACCTAAAAATCCAAACTGAATTTCTCTCCAAGTTAACAAGTGAATATTATGAATTCCAGCATGGTCACATCTAGACCCCAATCTCATATACCGGCACTCTCATAATGATGGTTAAAGCTGCATCCCTGCTTGTTTCCAGCTGTGAGCCTCCTCCACCACGTCCTTTGTGGTTGGGATTGTAGGGCAATAATATCCGCAGACGGCACTCTCCAACTATTCCGAATTTTTATCCATCCGAGCAGCAGGGATGTGTTGTCTTTGTCCGCCACATTGATCCACAACTGATTATTTATTTCTTGGATGATTTACAAATTATGTTTTTTACAGATGGATACGATGAAGACAAAACATCAGTGATTAATAAAAGCTCTCAGTTGGTAAATCTCTGCTAAATGTATTTTTCGCGAACCATATTAATCGAGATATTAATGCAATAACGTAGTATGTGGTAAACAATGAGCAGCCACATGTGAGACCGGGAGGGAGAATGTGTGAATCTGTGCATTCCTCTCAGCTCACCAGTCCCTGCGTGTCCTGTAAGAGTGCCCTTCAGAAGGACAGTCTGATTGAAGTTATGTGTGGGTGGTTGGCTCCTTTCAGCTCGTAAGTGTATCCCCAGTCTGCAGTGTCTTGAAGTTTTGTAGTTACCCCATGGGTGAAAGCCTCTCCCCATAGCCTTGAAGACCAACACTCACTCCCACTCGAAAGAAAAAATGGTGTGGACTGTGTCAGAAAAACATCCCATCTTTTTCCTCCTAACTTGCTGTTTTTTATCTCCTGTCCATGTGCCTTTGTGTTGCCTCCCTCCCTCTTCCCCTCCATCAGAGAGTTAGTTTGGAGTTTTACATTGATGTTCATGCCCACTCCACCATGCTGAATGGCTTCATGTACGGCAATGTGTTTGAGGACGAGGAGCGCGTCCAGAGACAGGCCGTCTTCCCCAGACTGCTGTGCAACAATGCGCCAGACTTCTCTTTTGTAAGTCACACAAACACACACACACACACACACACACACACAAACATATACACACACACTGAGTGAGAGGAACGCACAGGAGTAGGATGTCACCAGCTCCAGTCCTTGGACAAGCTCAAACAGAGAACATGAAATAGTCCTATCTCAGTAGCCACTGCTGAGCTGGTGTTCAGCGAGGCACTTAATTGCCAACCTCTGCACACTTAGTGCAGTGGCACATGGTGCGAAGTTGAAGACCTTTCTTACAATGGGCACCTCTGAGGTATTTGTGGCTGTATTTGCATGAATGCGGGTAAGTGAGCGACAATAGAGGTGAGAGGCATAAAGACTGTCTGTCATTAATATTCACAAGGACAGAGGAGACGACGACAAGGTAAGAAGAAGTCAAGTGCTGAGACCGAGAATGTATCCACACTTATCTTTTGAGTGAGTCACTTATGCACAAAGTTGGATTCATGCAGCACCTGTGAACACAGCAGAAACACCGGTACAAAAGAACAAGCGACCCGAGCTGTGTCCACCTCCGACTGAACCCCAGGGCCTTTGCTGTGAGAACACAATCAGCCCAACCAAGCGAAACAACACACTCTGGCTTTGATAAGAGTTTGTGATTCCTTGAGGAGCCACATCCTCTTGTTACATTTAACATGATGTTGTTTTGGGATTTTTTTTTTTAAAGGCTGGTAATACAAATGGATAATATAAACACTGTTATATGAGCCAACCAAAAAGCCAGCCAGGCTGTTGATTCATTCTCACATCAGCTGCAAATCCTTCTGACCAAAATGTTTTCAATGTTTTAGCGCCTAAAATTTGAACAAAGCGAATGGAATCCATTCCATCCATCCCTTATAGCCATTATAAAGGAATAACGGCATGAAAGCTTGCAGGAGCAGTAACACACATGACCGATTTTAGTTTAAACTAAAAGAAGAGCTATAAGTTTTCGATTTAATCTCTCCAGAGAGTCAAGCAGCAGGGAAGTGATTCTAAAGACATGACAGGGAACGACCATGCAGCCTGCTGAAAACAAACGGGAGCCCTGAGTTCTGCATATATTAATTAGCGGCACATTATGCAGCCAGCGTAGCCACACATGTAAAAATAGAAGCACTTGCACTCACAGAGGAGATGCTGAATTATTTGAGAGGATAGGTGTGCGGAAGAGAAGGTGTTCCAGCTATGCACAAAGACTCTCACCTTGACCACAAAAGAGAGCGAAGAGGGTGAGCAGACTATGAAGGAAGAAGAGGGAGGGGGTCTATAGGGCTCTACTGAGAGGATCCACGTGTATAACTGGAAACATGATACAGAATAGTTACAATATTAAAACACCCTTCCAATAATTTGAGGCTTGAATACATAAAAGGGGTATGAATTATGTAAAAAGACAGCAAAAAACACAGTATTAGATTTGCAAATTTTTGGGGTGCCAGACCGCAGCAGCAATGGTGGCAGGAATCCTTGAGGGGCAAAAATATGAGGATTAAAATTATAAGGGAGACTCTTCACTTTTCATCCCGTGAGCAAACAATGTGGAAGACATACACATTGCTAAGCTTATGTATGATCGCGGGTCCATGGAGGTTCCGCAGATACACGGCGCGGAGGAATGGGTTTGTTGGGCATGTAAGAGGCAACATAACTACCTGCGCGCAGAATACAAACAGCAGCGGCCATGGCGAAGCACGGGACTGCAAAAGTAGGCCAGGAGACTCTGTATAAGCAGTGCAGGTGCTGTTCTTAAGAAAAGCACTCTTTCAGATGGCTGAATCTGGGTTTATAAGGACTGGCAGGATTATGTGAAGCAAGAAAAGGCAAGGAGAGAGGAAGAGCGGTGGAATGGTCGGAAGGAGAGACTGCATGGGAGCAAACATGCGATCACTGACCCTGATGGACCTCCTCCCTGCCACACATGCACCAACCTCACACGTTTTCATACATTATCCACCAAAAGCATTTTCTCTGGGTCCGGTGTCACTTTCACTGACCTTCACTTTCTCAATGTCAGTGACATTTCAAAGCGGAGGCACTTAGACACATCACAAAGAATAACCTTTATAACCCAGTGACACTCCTCGCCAGGTAGACGTCCACACACACTTTTATGGAAATGCCATTGATGGCCACCATGTGTGCTGGAGGAGTTGCGACGTGTACCTAATAGTTTGTCATTTTGATATATATGAATTGGATGGACAAACAACAAATGAAGCCTCCAAAATAACTTTAGTCATTAAAAAGTTCTTTGTTATGCTGCATTAGATATGTTTAAGTATATGGACATGTGATTGATATATATATAAATATATATTGCTTATGGGACAGCTGGCCCAGGGGTCATCTCCCTCGCTGTGCCTTTGTCCCCCTGCCCATTCAGCACTACCGAAAGCCCAGTGCAGCAGCAGCACAACACAATCATAGCAAACTCCCACTGGTGGCCGCCAAGTCTGCATTTCAGCAAGGCAACTCTCACTGCAGCAGAGTGGAGTGACAGTGAATGGAAACTTTTTCCACAGTTTTCCCAAGGCAGCATCATATTTGCGTAGTACAGCTGACACACTCAAACCCAAAATAGATGGGATGTTGTTGTTTTTTTTTCCGCCGGCTGTAGTCATTTACAGCCAGTCTTTGTAATGACTTTGTATGAAGTAAATCAGGGTTTTTTTTCTTTTTAAGTTACCCTCCATAATTTGTCCTGGCTTCTCAAGAGAATTAACACCGCAGGTTACAAGTCATTGTACTTTTTATGTATTTTCAGAGATGGCTCTAGTGAGAAGATGTAGACTACAGCTATTTTATTTTTTCATAGTATAAATATGGAAATATGGCTGGGTGACTTTGCCTGCAACACCATCAGACATCAACTCGTAGTGTATGTAGGTCAAGTCAATTTGTGAGTCAAATATTTACAGTATGTTAATGATTTCTGTTCAATAGCAGTAGGGTTTGATTTAATGAAGCCAGTTTCACAAGTGCATTACTGGGTCTGGGTTCATGTGATTACGAACCTTAAGTATTTAACACAATTAGTTGCAGGAAAGTTGTATGATTCTATTTCATAAGCAAACTTATCCAAAACAAATGTTTGGAATTTCAATGGAATATCAGAGCCCAACACTGGGAACAGTGGATAGAAGCTGCAAGAACAAACGCCTTATCACCTTCATGAACAATGTAACGTAATGTACAATTAGTAAAGTAAGTTTGGGGATTCATCTCCATTTACACCATGTAGCCCGGTCTTTATTATGAGTCATATATGACTAATTTCCTTTGAAAAACACAATTTTACAATTATGGTATGAGATTTGTTTTGTGTCTCGACAAAAATCCTGAGAGTAATATTTTGTCAATATTTTGTCTAGTTGCAAACTTTTCCAATTAAGTGTGGGTGCAGTGAGCTGGCTCCGAGCTACACCTGAAAGTGAGACTCTGACCAAAAATAGCAAACTTGTGTTCTGTACAACAGTTAGCTGAAAAAGACTAGAATACTCCAAGGAGCTGAGGCATGTGATAATTCATTTCCTGGTTTTACCGCCTGATCAGCCATTATTATAGAAACAAACCTTATTACGCATTTATGATCATGAGTTGAAAGAAAACTCTATGTATAAATAGCACTCCATTACATATCTCTCCACCTCTGTCGCCTTAAAATCACTCACTTTTTTCAAACACAGGAGTTGTCCCTTGATTCAGCAGAATTTGGCAGCATCACGCCCATCAGTACTAACAAACAGCACTGATTTTTTTCTCTCCGAGCACAGTGATCTGTAAACTGTGATACCAAAACAATATGATTGGCAGAATATCTACCTACTTTTTCTGTTGTAATCATCATCCTGTCATGTTTTCAGAGACGTGGGACAAACATTTCATTTTGGAAAATTTCTATGGGGAATTGTCAGCTTGTGCTACGGTTTTAAAAACAATAAAATAGTTTCCATAGAGCTATTCATGATTTAGTGATAGTGGTATTTGAGGTTTAACAGTGGTGGATCCTCAGTCACAGAGAGCGTTTTTGCCGACACACACCTCCTCTGACATGTTGTCTCTCTGTGTGTTTCTCCAGTCCAACACCTCCTTTAACCGCGACGTGGTGAAGGCCGGCACCGGTCGACGCTTCCTTGGTGGTCTCCTTGACGACAGCTCCTACTGCTACACTCTAGAGGTGTCTTTCTACAGCTACATGACAGCTGGCAGCACCGCTCCTGTGGCCTACACTGAGGAGACATGTATCCTTCAAACGTGCACAAGAGGAAGTGGCCATAACACCCTTTTGAGGCTCAGAATTTCTCCTCGCTTCTCACACACACTGACACGCAGAGCGCAGTGGTGCTTCACTCACAATCTCCCGCTGAAATCAGCTGATCTTGAAAGCACCAGCCCTTATTTCAATATTTTGCTCTTGCTCGAGTGTGTGTGGGCTTTTGGCGTGTCGGGTCATGTGTACGCACTCCAAAACCGTGTTGCTCTTTTGTTGCCTCTTGTTGCGACAGATGCACAGTGACAGAACAGGGATGTGATAGCTGCGTCTATTGATTTCATTTACAAAGGAGAGGAGAAAGGGGCTGGTGCCGAGCCATGCTCAGTCGCGGCTTTGATTGCGGTAAACAATGGAACAATGGAGCGAGCGTGATTTCTGTCAACTACAATCATCCGCAAACACACATGAACGTACTCGCATACATTCATCATGGGAGCTGAAGGTCACAGGTGCCCCGGCGGAGCCAGATGGGGAGGAAGTTTTCCTTCAGCCGACCTTCTCCCGGGCTGAAGTGCTCCGGAGAGCTGCGATCTTGCCGATAGAGTGAGTGAGAAGAGGGAGAAAGAGATTTAGAAAGAGCGATAAGAACCCTACATGTGAGAGGTATGTGGCTCCCTTCGCATGTTGTGCAGGTGGACGGGAGGTTGCATATGGATGTAGCCCTAGTGCCCTCTAGTGCCAGGAGCTGGAACTCCTCCTTCGCCATGGAGGGGGTTTCTTCACCATTGCACCCACATGTAAAGTAAGTGACATTTAGCTCCATTCGGCACGGATCACTGGAAATATTTATGGTTGTGCTTTTAGAGGGTGGTGGAATTTCTTTAAGCCATCTGGTGTTTTTCACAGCGAAAATGGGAAGAAAAAAAGGGAATACTCAAACTAATTTGTGCTTAGAATGATGGCGGTTTGAGTCAAAACAGTGAGGGGGCCTTTTTTGACATTGCTCTAATGCTTCTCATAGCAGCATCAGAGGTTTTGATTTTTAGAGATGCAGGGCAGCACCGGCACAACTGCAAACAAATACTGACATTGAGGAGAAAGCTGTCTAGCCATTATGTTAAAAATAAAAACAAAAAAAACAAACAGAATATAACAAATTCAGCCTGGTGTTTTCGGTGGTTTAGAGCAAGATGAGAAAGAAGCATGAAGAAGAATGTGTTTTAGGGGACAATTTTTCTGAAGGTCAAATTGAGAGTAAAGTCAGCCCTTGCGGAAGGACTTCCTTCATGTTTTTTCCTTGTTGTTATTTTTCTAAGAGTGAGAGTGTATGCGTGTTGAGCTATTAGGAGGGGAGGGGTACAATGAGGAGGGGCTCCGCAGGGTGGGCAGGCGGCACAGGGACCTGGTGTAGAGCGGAGATTGGGGTCAGGCAGGTTGAAGGAACCGACCATGTCGCTTTTTACGCCCCAGCAGTCAGCTCGATGGAGCGTGCAAATCATCAACAGAGACCTTTAGCATCTGAACGCCTCCACCCCCACCTTTCTCACCTGACACACACACTCACACACACACACACACACCCACACTCCAAACTAATACATGACAAATAAATAATAACCTCAGCCTTTAACTCCTGCCACCTTCCAAACATGCCGCCCTCACCCTTTCATCCTTCCTCCACTCGCTTCCTCCGCCGCTGCGACTCGTGGCCGCCAAGCCCCGGAATCGTCACCTTTCCCACAGCTGAGACTTTTTGACACAGTTTGAAGGTGGCTGCAAAATGCGCAGAACGTGTGTGTTTGTTTTCTGATCCCTCCTTTCATGTCCTCGTCTCTCCTCTACCCTGTCCTTTCCACTCATCTCGTCACCCAGAACATAACAGCTCATTATATCATCTAGTCAAGCTGAGAATCCTCTTTTCTCAAACAGCAGGGACAACCTCTATCACGAGTCTGTCTTTTCTTCGTCCTCTAATCATTTAACACCTGTGCGTGCGTGTGTGTGTGCGCGCGTGTGCTTGGGCCAAATTGTGATTCAGTGTGTCATCCTCTGATTGCAAATATGCTTGGGTACCTCTTTAGGAATAACATATTTGGGTGTGTCTAAATGAAAAATAGCCTTTGTAGCAAAAATTTAATTTCTAATAGACATTTAGTCTTAATTTTAGACATTTGTTTTGGTCTGTAGGGTTCTCTTTATGGTTTCTTTAGATCTCTGGTATGTATTGTAGCTCATTGATTTTGATTCCAGTTAAATATTTATATTCCGGATTTTCTCAAATGTTTGAGAAGGGCTCCAGCATTCTTGAGCTGTCTTGTATGCGTGACAATTACTACATCGAAATCTATTTGTATTTCGCTGTATTTATTTGTCAGGGGCTACACAACTTTTTGCATAAAACTGTACACTTCTGATAATTCCTTAGGCAAGCAAACACACCCTCAGATAAATAGTAAGTAATTGAACCTACTGTGATTTTTTTCCCTCCAGGTTTTGAACTCTGTAATGGACCCTCTGGACTGTCATAAGGTGTGTGCTGTAATATGAGAAAGTTCAATGTTGGGGCAATCTGGGCTTCATGCTCTCTAGTGTGTGTGTTGTATGT
Source organism: Mullus surmuletus (assembly GCA_903171835.1). Classification (NCBI taxonomy): domain Eukaryota; kingdom Metazoa; phylum Chordata; class Actinopteri; order Syngnathiformes; family Mullidae; genus Mullus; species Mullus surmuletus. The sequence continues at coordinate 158,731 of CAESWR010001088.1, read as the reverse complement.
GTGTGCAGTCTGCCCAGCCTGCTTTTTGTTAGCACATCTGTGTGTTTGAGCACGTGTGCAATATAGCGTTGTATGGAGAGACTATTTGCTCTCAATTTGAAGACATCTTCAAACTTAGCCAGCCACTCAGGCTGTGGAGCATTTCCCAGTAAGATTTTGGTCTTTATTTCTGTGTTGAGTTGACCATTTGCTTTTTCTCTGCTGCAGTGTAGACGTGTTGATAACCACAAAACCGCTTTTCCTTGTTCTAGCACTGAAAATCTTTCCCTCTGTGAAAACCTTAAATTACATGTTTGAAAGGGTAGGATGGATAAATATATAATCATCACATTATAAAATTACATTTAGTACCATTTATTTGTGATAATTGAAAACTTTGTGTCCTTGGCTGTTAATTCTCTGAGAGGAGCTGTTTGGCTTGTTGTGTTTATGTGGCTGTGGTGTGTGTAGGGGAGTGTGACTGTGCGTGCGACCGATCCCAGCGTGTGCGTTGGCGCTAATGTGGATCCTAATAAAGAGAGATGTAGAGGCCTCTGAGACTGTGGTCGCTTCATCAACTCGCAGTCATCAACCTCTAGTCAATTGTAACAAGGTGGCCTGCAGGATTCTGCGGGGCTGGCAAACACTATCCATCCAGACAATGTGGATTGGCAGCCACTGCAACCGTCTTTGACTGGCCGTATAGGTTCTCGGAGCACACAGACACACACAAACATACACGCCTTATTCTCTTCAATTGTGAGAGACGCCTGTCTGCCCAAGCAGCAACACCCAGACGTGCACCACGCCATAACAGTGGGACTCCATGAATACCAGAGCTGCCAATGGAACACAGTATGCATCAGTGAACCTGACACCCAACGGACAGGCTGTGACAAGTATGCAAATGATATAGCTTGGAGGCAAATATGCTTCACTACCGCACATCATACCCATCATATCACACAGACATGCACAAATGGATAGGTGCTCAAACGTGCAAGCAAGCGCACCGGCAGGAGCACATAGCTGATTGCACAAATATTGTCGCAATGCTCAGATGAACAGTGGCCCTCATATGAGTATTCATGAAGATGCGCAAACACACATGTAAAATCCTGGGTTGTGCAGCGGTTGGAGATGGTGATGTGGAAAGTTGGGGTTCTTGTGAAGTCTGAGAAAAGTTTGGGGAATGTACTTACCAGAAAAAGCCAGAAAATGGAGGCGCTGCAAGACGTTTTCAGCTCCTCTCGAGCACCGTCGCAGAATGATGGAGATGGAGGTGTCAGCTGTAGAGTAATCACCGAAAGCAGACAAAACTCTCAGTTAAACAATAAGAGATGAAAGCTGTGGGATTGTCAGTTGGTGTGTGAAAGCAGTTTGTCAGATCAAGAGTGAAAGTGGAAGTTCGTGTGTAACAACTCAAAGCAGCTGTATTTTCTGTTGAAATGTTTTGAAATAAAAGTGGAAGCTGCCAAAATGTACAATACAGTGCAGATCACAGATAGACAGTATATTTTCAATGACGGAAGTAAGAAAAATGTGCAAAGAGGTTTGAATTTTTATTGTTACACTCAAATTTGAGACTTCGGGAGTAAAAATAAGGCTGGAAATGTCTTATTTATAAATTCTACATATATTCTGTCGTCAGAGCACCACAGGTCAGGAGAGTTTTGTATTCCAGCTCGTGTACAGTGAGAAAACAGAGATCGTTCTTACATGTTTTATTAATCCAGCGCTTGTCTCCTTGGCAATGACACTTCCTCCTGTCCCTTTGGGCAACAGGATGTCTTTCAGTCTGCTGAGTCGCTGTTGGGGACAAAACCGGCGCTTTCTGTATTGCTGTTGTTGACTAGCCTCTTAATTAGTCATTGATAATTAGTTCTATCCGTGTCACCGCGGTGACAGCAACTGTCAGCGGCCCGTATTGATGGCGCCAATGTCCCCACGCTTGTCTCCTCGTTAACTCACGTCCGATCTGGACAGCATTCTCCCCGTGTCGTGTCCATTGTACCACTGGGGGTCTTGTCGTCTGATCGTCACCTTGTCTGTCTTTCTGCCAGGACCGGGCACGAGGGACGAGACGGTGAAAGCCGCTAAATGCCACGCTGACAGTAAACAGCTGCGGTAAACAATTCGTGACGTCCCGGAACCCTTTGCCTCACTCATCCCGTGTCGCATCAGCCCATAAGCTGGCATGCCCTTGAGCCATGACAATGACCTGCTATTGATTTAACAAGGCCATTATGTGTCCCGAGATGTTCAGGAATACACCTCACACACCTCAGCAGCAGGCAGGGAAGGCAGCTGCAGTGTGAGGCTGGAACACACGCCCCCCTGACCTCCCCAGAAATCAATAATTACATGATGATAAAATCTAAACTATATTATAAGTATGAGTCCATGTGGCTACCTGTGTGAGGACTGACGCAGCTGAAGTTTATCTGAATATTTCCACTACCACCCACCTCTGTAATCTAAGCCACAGCTCGCCAACTGTTTCCTGGCTCACACACACGTGGGTTCCTGCTGCAGCAGAAGCCGCATCGTTTCCAGACCCCACGGTTTCCCCCGGCAACCGGCCAGACAGCAGTCAGGGCATCCTCTGCCTCTCTCGACCATTCGCCCCATGGATGAAGTTCTCCTTCAGAAGCTGACCGTCCATCACAAAACCTCCTGTAATAGACGCTGAGTCGTGACAAGCCAAGCTGAGAGGCCATCTGCTCACGGTGGGGTCCGGGAGATATTTTTGTCGCTGAGCGTGCCTGGCCAAAGAACTCGGGACTGGCACCGAGCTCTGCTGATGAAACGGAGGAAAACACCGAAAACTTTCCTGAGGTCAGAATGAATGCGTCAAGGATACAAGGGGAGTGTGTGTCAGTACATATACCGCATATTTGAATGCATGCAGGTGAATGAATGATAGCTCCAGGAAGTGATTGTTATCTCCATTCATATCATAAATTACTCTCAAGTACCGAGATTATACATTAAAGGGGCATAAAATTAAGATTTAGAAGAACATAAATTTTGTTTGTTTATCTGCGGCTTCATCTCAGCCTCAGTCAGTATCATCAGCCTGCACTCTAATGAGACAGACTGCGGCGCTCATACACAAACACACACACGCACGTATTCGCATCCAGTCTGGCCCGGTGCAGGACACACAGACAAACAGCCAGATGGGGTGTAAACATAGACTTTGGAGTCACGCGGAGAGCATCACCATCAGCCTAGTGGGTGAAGAATGAAGTCCTGAGCCGGATCTCATAGGGCAAGATGACGGATTCTCTCCGGACGGGTCTGCTTGTATATTCACGGTGTTGTGTTTGGGGGTGTGTATTATGTGTGCCACACTACACACCAGTCCAAAGGTTAAAAAAAAAAAAGTACTTCAGAAAATAGTTTAACTGGAAGAGATTTTTCTTGGACCCTAAAAATGACTGACTCACCCTCCTTGTTTCTTCCTTTCTAAGTGTATGTCAGTTCTCTCAATCACAAGGCGGTAATAGATTGACGGTCCGGCGGATGACAGGTTGTATCTGAGGATCAACAAGGTAATGACAGGGGGAAGTGACAGATTATGTCTGTGTATTGTTTCATCATGTTGTGGCCTGATGAAGAATTGATGCAGCTAAACATCAATGGCTCGGCAGAGGAGAGAGCCTCTCTCCATATATATTTCTTTGTTTGTTGTGCGCCAGGATCCATACTGTATGTGCTGCATGTATGGATGCTCAGAGACAGATGGAGGTAGACAGACTCATAATGAACAGCGGTGTAGTTTGGAGGTTAGATTGGCAGCTGATATTGACGGGTGTTTTCGCATCTCTCGCCTGGGCGACTCAATGAAATTTACTTCTGTTAGTGACATTGTTCTTATTTATCTGTGTTGACTATATAGCCCCGCTCTTAGTGATTGGAAACATTGTTTGGCATTCTGTGGTTCTCTACTTCTTCATTACCTGTTCCTGATTGTCATCATTACTTGCCCTGGAAACCTAATGATCACAGGCTTAGCAACAGCACTCATCAGCACTCAGCCTTTTATAAAAGCAGTGAAGTTATTGATATTGTCCCTAATGTAGTGTGGGACAATTGGGCAGGGGGATGATATGTGCGCTCACACCTGAATTTAAATAAGGCTTCGGTGTAAGAGTAATTGCTTATGTGTGATTCATACCAGCATCATGTATTTGGCTGACGTGAGAGAAATGCAGTTGATTTAACGTTGTTTAATTCAGAACGTAGAGAGTTGTACCTTGAGGATTTACGCTGCTCATTTCTGCAACCCCCCCCCCCAAGCTCCCAACCCCCCGCCCCCGTGTTATTTACTGTACCTCGCCTCCTTTCTGCGTAACAGCAAGACGGTGGGCTTGCACCTTTACATATCTGGAATCGGGTGGTTTTAGGGTGCCGTGCAAACATACATCACAAACATTAACAAGACTAACTGCCCTGTGGGTCAAAGCCTCCACCATTCTAGTCAAGTTGTGCTTTACATCCATGACTGTCTAGACTTTGGTTATTTATGTGCTGAAGCAAAATGTGCACTTCTGTTCCTGAGTTATGGTGGTGAATAATGGCCGGAGAAGAGTTTTGTACGGCGAGGATGGCCTTTAACCTTTTTGAGCATAAGTCGAAATGCATTTTTTCCAGATCATAGTGACCTGAATCCCAAATTGTGTTTTAGCCAAATGTAATGCTGACTTCCCCAACAATGGGACAGTTCTAAGTTTACACTGATCACCATAAAAGATATTCCATGGCAAATGGTTCCCAAAAAAGTCATTATGTGCATTGTTTTAGTTAACTGTCTGGATGAATTCATTTGCTTGCAAACAAATTAAGTGTCGTTCTCTCTCCATCCCACAATGACAATTTTATGATCAGTTATCATTGTGCAAAGGACCTGCATTTCTGCTAACTTTGAGCTTGTTGCCTGACAATAGCGAGTCACAGTAGTGTGAGTGAACAGCTGATCAGCCCAGCCGCCGTACACAAAAAACTAATTTCATCCATTTCCATCCACCATTTTTCATTCTTTCGGTCACTCCTGAAAGGTCTATGGTTGTGACTATGGGTGAGTGTTGGAAAATTGGCTGTTAAATTGAGAGCTTCACCTTCCAGGTAAAAGAATCTGCTACACTGTCTGGTGATGTGCGCCACCTGCTGGTTTGTGGTGTGGAACATGAGATGCTGCACTACTGAAACGGAAAAGCACATCCACAACAGAATTTTTTGACTGCAATTAACAAATTAATCACAATTGATTTGATAACCTATTGTCATTTACTTCAAATTTTCCCCCCCCCAACAGCTCTTCCGAGATATCTATTGCGAGATGTCTACGGTTCCCTGAAGTTCACCAATTAGTGATAGTCCTTATGTTGGCCTGTGACATTTGACCTTTAAAGACATAAGACAGTGGACTTTAACTCCCTGTACTCAGACACGAAGCTTGGTAGGAACGTGGCTCGAACCTTCCTGGATTACTATAAACTCAATAACATCATCAAAGACAACATACCAAGCCATATCCAAAGGTAAGGCACTTACAAGATACATCTGTTAATAGTCAAACAGGTGCATGCTGCTATGATCTCTGTCAATCATGTAAATATTGTGTGCTCTGCAGTTCTGAGGTGACATCCCAGACCGGGGACGGCACTGGAAAGGGCAACGGCGCTGGCAGGGATGCGACAGACAGAGAGAGGGAGCGCAGCCAGAGTATCAGGCACTAGACGGACAGATGGACACAGGCTGAGCATGAATAAAACGCAGAGCACCGTAGCAGGAGGATCCTTCACACTTCATTGCCTGTAGAAGCTCCACATCTCCCTGGCTATAAAGACTTTTTTCTCACAGATTTGTAACAGTGGGGCGACTAGTCCTTGCAGGACTAAAACCAGACCATGCTTCCTCCCGGGATATTTTGTAACTTTAAAATGTGGATGCCCAGCAGAGACAGACGATTGGATCCCCATTTAACTTACAACTGAGGCCTTCATTTAGCATTTTTCTGTGTGTGCGTGTGTGTGTTTCTTACATTTTAAAATAGATGCATGCCTTCCCCGCTGATAATACTGTTAAATTCACGACTGCGTTGGATATTATAGTTATTTGACTCTCATATGGCAATAATGAGAAAGTTATTAAAGGCCTTTATAGAGAAGACAACTATATGAAGTGCTTCTTGGTAGTCCGTTCCACTGATTTCAAGGTAATGCAAGTTCAAATGTGGTATGAAATTAAAATGTGCGTGTGTGAGAGAGAGAGAGAGTGTGGGGACAGAGAGAGAGGGTGCTGTGATTACACACACACACACACATCCATGACCACGTGACCCCGTTTCCGCGCGCGCCTGTTGCTGTCTGGCAGCCATGACAACCAACTTTTAAAAAGCCGGATGGGTGAGCGGAGTCAGCGGTATGAAGAGGAGGAGGAAAACGGGCTCCTGCGCTAAAGTGCGTCAAAAGCCCCTGACGTGCAGCGTGTGCGTGGACCTCCGTGCAGTAAGTGCGTCACTGCGCGCCTCTTTTCGCTCCCAGCTGTGACAAAGCGCGGTGTTGTTGTTGTTGTTGTGGTTTAGCTCGGCTAAGCTAGCAGCCCGCTCTGCTAACACTTCCGCTCACGAGCTGCCCTGTCACGTGACGTGCACTGTTAGTATCTCGAATAAGATGGTTCATTTGCGTGAATTGCACCTTTATCTCGAATCTCCCAATCATTTTAAATGCTAATGCTAACTAATCAAAAGGCTCTAATTAAAGTAACCAGATTAGCTACAATAACAGCAAACAATAACATTCAAAGTGTTATTTGTGTGTCTGAGTGTCTTTTCACAAGAATCACATCACAGTAATCCCAAATCTCAGCTCCTCTTTTACTAATTCTTGCAGACATTCTCACCTTTGACCTCAAAGACCGACCATCTACATCAAAGACACCGACTATATGAAAGAAACCATCAAAAGCTTTATTTTCAGCAACTATATTAACTCAATACTAACTTTTGTTTCCGTACAGAAATCCATCAACATCAGGTTAAATAACAACTTTGTAAAAGCACTGTAGTGACTTTAACGCACTGACACTGATAGTCGTAGGTTTAAACACACACAACCAACACACAGGCAGCTTTTAAACCCAAGAAATCTGACCAAGCATCTTTGAATGCTTTTATAATCATTAGTCGTACCGTTTGCTGTGTTGGGAAAAGCTGATTTAATTTGGCGAGCTGAAAAATCTTGGATAAATCTGTTTTGCAGGTTTTGAAAAGTCATCTAATAAGGGACACAATCAATGCGGTGGGACTTTCACTCTTTGCGTGTAGGTGACGTGTCCTGGAGCGGTCCTGTCTAAGCAGGGCGATGTCTACCTCGGCGTTGGCACCCTGGGTCAGTACAAGAAGACGCCCCGTTTGCCCCCGCACTTCCCTCTCCTGTTCTGTCACAAAATGATCTTTGAAAAGGTGAGAATATAAAGTTTCCATGCTCAGTAAGTATCCATTTTGTCAGAATTTGTGGCTTGTTGTCCTGCTTGCGCTCAGGGCCCTCGTTTGTTTACCGGCTACCGTTTAAGGATTCAAACCCGCACCCACGCAGTCTGAGCATCCAGCTTGACAAAAGGAGCCTCTTGTTCCCAGGCTGTCACTCTCACCTTGTTATAAGTATTGATTCTCTTTGTCTGTACTCAATCTGCTTCGCCAGACCTTCCCTGGCGTTGTTGACCCTGCTGATGTAGCTGACCTCCTAGAAGGTAAATGGCCCTCTGAGATTTGCCTCCTCATCTCTTAGTCCGGAATCCTCTGCTGTGCAAGCTTATAGGCTATTAGCCGCGATACTGATCGTTAGCTCACGACGTATTTTTGCTTTCCTCCTCCCGTAGCTGACACCACATCTTTTGAGCTGATTCAGTCGGTGCCTCCAGGTACGCTTTCGCTCTCTCTTTTTTTTTTTTCTTCTGTTTTTCGATGATGCCATATGGGCATATTTGCGTCCCCACAGTATTAGGGCATTACACTGCAACTGCTAACTGTGTGTGTGTGTGTTTTACGGTGTCAGAGGGTGAGATCTTAGCCACCATGAAGGAAAGCACCAGAGATTTCCTCTACCCCGCGCCCAGACTGAGCTCCAGAGACGCATCTGCCGGAAGAGACGTCCCGATGGCGTGGACTTCCTCCTACCCCGTAGGGCGCCTTTCCATCTTTCTGTCTTTTTTTTTTCTTTCATTATTTCTTTAAAACACTGCTTCCCAAACATATGTCAGTCATGCCTGCAAACGCATCTGAGCTACTGATTGAGCAAATTCAAAAAGGACTCTGGCGAAATTTGTTAAAGGCACAGGAGGGAGGGAAGCAAAAGGAGGGGGGAGGGGGGTGGGCGGGGGGTTGGGTTGATGGGCTGTTTTGACAGGCCACGGTGACCCCCGCCACCAGAGCTCATCTCGCCATGTGATCCAGCTTGATTGGCATCAATATTACATGTGTCATTCGTAGATTGGAGAAGATTGTTGCTTTCTCAAAGTGAGTCTCCCTCCCCTAATCTCTGCAGCACTTGTGTCTGCACATGACAGGCAGGCGCTACCCTGATAACCAATTCCAAAAAAGGCCCCCCCCCCCAACTCAAACCCCCCTGTCTTGTCTTACTGAAAGTGAAGTATTGTCTTCAGAGGAGATAGAACTGTCCTCTCAGAGCTGTCGCCCCCCTTTTGCTCTACAGACGGGGAAACTAAACCGAGATCTTTCTACGCTTCTCAATCACGACTCATCCTGTCATCTCTTGCTTTTTCCCCCCCCCCTCCCTTTCATCCTTCCATCTCTCCATGTTATCTCTTTTCCATCCTTCCCTTGTCCTCAGTGGCACCGGCTTGGCTTATTCAAATGTCTTTAAACACTATTCCCCCTTACCATTGCTTTTAAGTGTTTGTGTTTGAGGCCTACATAGCAATTTAGATGTCTCTCTTTCCAAATGCCATATTATTTAAACATCACTGGAGCCTTTTTCTCTCTTCTGCAATTTGTTTCTCTCCAGCCAGCTCAGATTGAAGATTTGCGGCTATAAAGTGGCGTTCCGAGCGGCGCTGTTATCGGTCCTTTTGTCTTCATCTCTCGTTAAAGGTGTCGCGTTTGTTCCTATTGTCCC
>CAESWR010001088.1:137902-149599 GCA_903171835.1 Mullus surmuletus | reverse complement strand
CCCCCCCCCTCATCCACCCTCTAGGGAATGTCTCCGAGAGTGGAGTACTCCTTGACATCAGTCATTGAAGAGAGTGACGAAGGAGACGCCGCAACCTCCTCACCTGTAAGCCTTTTTGTGTCATACTGAGTCCGCACTGGGACTGTGTCCAAATCATTGTGGCTCCGTTTTTGTTTTTCCTCTCTGTGCGTCTGTCTGAGGCTCTGTAAAGCACTTTAGACAAAGCCGGTTCAAAGCCTTTTCAGTTGTCAAAATTTAAACAGCTGAAAGCAGCCACTCATAAGTCAAGTAAACAGCGTGTTTGTCAGCTCGTGTCTGGTTTAAACATCCGCGTCTCCAACATTACTGAGTAAGTGGTGACAAATGCAGTGAAGATTGATCTCTAGAGGGCTCTAATGAGTGGTATCGCTCGCCATCAGATTTTTCTGTCTCCACCATACATGCCCACCTTCTATTGTTGCCATGGCTACTGCATCTATCTATCTATACTGGCAGTGTTTCAAGGGTATCTGTTCACTCCTTGTGAATGTAATTACGGGGAGGCAGATCTGCGATGCTGATAGCTCCTACATGCTGTCACATGGCTGCCAGTTTACACACACGACCAGGCTGTTTTGTGTGTGTTAAAATGGAGATTCTCGTGGTGGGCTAACTTGTAAATCTTGCATTTTGTCCTTGAGGACTTTAAATGCTCCCTGGCTACACGCTCTTTAATCTTACATGGATTTATTTCAGTCTGATGTTTTTTTTCTCTTGCTTTTTCTTCCTCCTTTTTTATGAGGCTTCCTTTGCAGACTGCAAAAGAGCGTTCTGGTGAGAGGAAATCTTTCACAAACAGTCCTGTTAGCAACATATGATCCATCACACAGCGGTTGGCATGTTTTTCCAAAAAACACTGCCATGCATTTCCCAGGCGCAGTAACCTAAGCTTAGCTATTTGTTTAAATGGGATGTCATTGACAGCGACGCAGATTGTCAGTGTTCTCCTGGCCCCTCGGGGGGATGTCTGGATCAGAGCACCACTGTGGCTGTCAGACAGTAGAATTTCTCCATTTTCTCTCTTCTAATGGCTCCTCAGCATAGGCATTTTCCCTGACTGCCTGCCCACCAGGCTGACAATCTTATTTTAATAGAGATTTAGAGATGGAAACTTTTGAGAAAACCTCTGAGAGTGCTCTGATGAGCACAGTTTTAAGAAATGCCTTTACCCTTTTCCCCCTCATTTTCTCGTGCTTCTATCTTTTATTAATTGGCATCCTCTTCCTGAGCTAATTTTTGTTATCCATCCACACCTGAAGCTTCCCTCCACAATGTCTTTATCGCCTATTATCGGTGGTGGAAATAGCAGCTCATAACATCAGAGAAGGCTCCACCGCTCAGCTGGTGACAGGAAAAGTGAGTGACTCGTCCAGCAGCAGGAACAAGGGAGGAGGTGGACGGGCATACTTGCCTTAATTCCGTTAAATTATCTCAAATCAATCTCAAATGGCAGGATTTATTCATCATTTCGTTCCTTTTTAAGAAATAGTTTGAATGTTGCGAGATTTCTCTAATTAGCATTTAGATTATCTTTGTTTTACAGCCACGTAATACCTCTTTATCATATTAGACTGGAGATGGCCATCAAATGCAATTAACATTTTATCTTAACTTATTTATCCCTGGTTGGCATTACCCACAGGAAGTGGGATATTGCATCGGAGAATGATGTTAGTGGCCATTAGAGTTATTGAAGTAATTCTGCAGAGGTTGCCTGCATGGCAGCGCCGACTGTGAGAGACGCCGTTGTTGTAACACTTAAGCTGAATGATTTAGCTAATGGTTTAATGGTTTTGTCCAGGGAGAGCGAGTCTGCATCCACAGAGAGCGCAAACAGATGCCTTAATAGCTAAAATGGCTGACGCGAGTGTAAAGGAATAACACGGCGGTCTGCAGAGAAATCTAAACTGCTGAGACGAATGTTGTGTGTCACCTCGAAAAGGGAGACCTGTGAGGATAGGCTGACATGTTGCAATACACTTTCTTGCACCCGCAGATTTCCCATCATCCTCCAGCAAGGTCGCGTTCAACCGCAAACAACCCGAGGTGGTTGCCGTCGAGCCAGCGTCCCTCCATGTTCCGTGATACACCCTCCAAAGCTGGGAGTGGCGCCACGGTGATGAGGAAACTCTCCCCGTCTTCACCGCGATCCGACCACGTTCCCAAGAAAGATGGAAAGCACAAAACGGCGCCCAGATCGACGGAGTGCGGGTACCTGCAGCCCACCGTCTCCTCCCAGGCACGGGCCTTGAACCCTTACACTCACCGCAAAATGTGCCAGCTCTCGGAGGACGCCCAGCAGAGGCTGAGCCACCTGCAGCTCGGGCCACACGTCTTCAGGAAGGAGACAGAGAGCCGGATCCCCTTTCTGGTTCGTGAGAATCCTCTGGCTGTCAGAAAACCCGGCGTGATGGCGCGTTAATGCTGGCAGTACACGTGTTCCCACGGACAGGGGTGATAAAAATTAATGGACGCTTGAATTGATGTAGTTCAAGCCTCTTTGGGAGCTTCCCAAATTTTAACTTAATCTAGTGGGCAGATTAAGTGGAGGGCGTAATAATAGAGCGGTGTTAATCTTTTTACCTGAGCTGTTAATGGATTTTCACCCAAAATGCTTCACTATGTGCGCCTGCATTAAGGCCTATTATCCTCACTAAGGGGTTTTAGCATCCTGTAATACAAGTCCCATATTTAGACCGGTACACACTTATTTGTTAACACTTTAATTACGGCTGTATCGCAGCTATGAGATATTTGCATATAAATGGGAGTGATTGTCCGATCGCGCGCAGCCTCTGGGAATTTAAAGCCGATGGACAAGAACAAGGCGGTCCCTCCACCCCTCCCTCCGCTCGTGTTGCCGCCTCTTCATTTACATCAAATCTAATCCTGAGGTATGAATATCAAAATCCAGGAGCACGCCGTTATTAAAAGAAGCGATTAGGCGCCTGCGTTGTTGTTGTAATCGCACACACAAATGGAATTCTCCGGAATATAACAGGCATTGCTGCAGTTTTTCCTGGGGGGAATCTTCTGCCGACAATTAACCCTGGTAATTAAGAGTCAAGCCGCAATTAACAAATAGATACCTAATGAAGTAGCTTAGTCCCATGGCGGATGAGTTATCAGCGCACGTTTCAGAGCCTCAACTCCTGGTTGGTGTGCGGAGGCAGGCGCTTGCGTGTAGATAACGCCGCCTGCTGTTTCACGTCGCCGCCAGTGCTTCTTCCGGAGGAATCTTTGTCTTTATGACTGATTGTGACTCTCACCGCAATGGAGTTTTTTAGGTTGAGAGATGAAAATGGCAGAACGGCGGCAGGAGGAGGAGGGCTGTTTGACATGCAGGACAACTTTTCTTTTAATCTGCTACAGGCGAGAGGAAGTTGATTGTGTTCAGCGTGGTATCTCAGAGTGATGCTTTTAGCCAGGAGAAAGAGTAACGAGGGAAACGTTGAAGAACAAAAAAACAACTTTGTGAGGAACCGCTGAAAAAGCTCACTGTGTGTGTGTGCGTGTGCTTGTGCGTGTGTGTGTTTTCTGCCAGGTTTCCCGTTGTAGCAGTGGGACGGAGACTGTTTGGTACCCTCCGCAGAATGACAGTGTGTATCGTTGCTCTCTCAGCCCCTCGCCAGATCACACCGGTGGGTCTCCACACACATGCTCAGAGAGGCTCAGCAATGCTTCCTCAAAGAGCCAAAGGCCCAATAGTCGATCCAAGTTTTAGTCAACTTTATTCACCTTTCATCGTGACACATAAATGTTTAATGCTTCTCATATTACTGAAGCTGCTACAGTAATTCACTGTCTGAGGCACAGAGGCTAAAATTTGATTGATTTGGCTGAAAACTTATTTTGATAAGAGCTCTTTTCGCTGCCATCACTCACCCGTCCGTCACTATAAATGTCCCTCCTATACAGTGTGAAATATATATGAGCCCTGATTAGAACAGTTATATAATTGAGCCAAAGATATTTATTTATAAACCATCAATCTGCACATGAATTACAATGGTGGGTTTCATTCGTCCTCACAACCGGACATTTGCCGATGCAGATCAAAAGATTTCCCTCATGGGCTGATAAATTGAAATGTCAAATGAACTTTTAGAGCAACGTTTTAGGTTTTTTGAGTAACGTTATCAACACCTCAAAGTCGAATTTCTGAGACAAACTTTTGGCTTCGAGTTTTGCCGCAGAATAAGGTTAGCGAGCATGCTAGCCTGCAGGAGTTCCAACTATAATTTCTGATCAAAATGCAATGCAGACCCCTCGGAGTATCTGCGCGAACGGTTCACCGCGGCTCGACTTTATATTGCTGTGAGTGCTTTTAAATGAAAATGTAAATTAGCAGGTTTGAGAGCAGCTGTCAATCATGGCTTCACGTCTTTTTTTGTGTGTAATCAAGTTAACGAACAAAGTTATCTGAGAAATTAACACTTGAACACAAGCGAGCTTGCAAATACGACATCAAATGAGAGTAACCACAAACACACTTTTAAACTTGTACTTTATTTATCCTCCCAGCAGGAGCCACATGATATTTTGGTTTCACTGTCTCAGTATTATCATGTTTATATCAATCCATTCTATATTCATTTATTTACTATTTTTTTTGATTGTTGACATTTGGTTTTCAGGTGTAGATGTGGCTAATTTTCCTTGTAATCGCATAAATGGACTGCACACACTTCATTTATCCACATATGAGAGGGTTGACTAACCTGCATCTGTTCGGCAAATTAACTGTATTTTACTTTTAAAAGGAGGTACAGTCATGCGTTCCAAATGCTGGGGGGAGTTTTCTATATTTATAAAACTTAACTTGTCCTTGTCATTGCAGACTCTCTCCTGGGGAGTTACGGAGCGAGAACAGCCACAGTAAGTCTAATTATAACATTCGAGAACATCTGATACAATTAAAGCTGCCATTTTAATGCAACTCTACATCACTGGCGTGCTTCGGTTCAGTCCTCTGATGCGGATGTTTTGTAGTCACGACAGTGTTTTATGCACGTTTCAAATGTTTTGCAAATAAAATATCCAGCTGACAACAAAGTTTACTTAAACTCAACTCAAGTACATGTGACCTCTTCAAGGTACACTCTCCCTCACCCCGGGGCTCGATATTCAGACACGAAGCCCGGAACAAAAGCCCCGCAAGAGGCACTGCGTCAAACGCCAGGGGCCAGTGGAATCTCAGAGAAAGGTAATTTCACCCACCCAATCCCCCAAAAAGTTTTGTGCAAGTATGGCACTATTTATGTCCTCAACTTGGCCGCAAACAGGTCGGTGGTCAGTTATTTTCCTGTTCCCAACAAAATAAGCAGCAGTGATTAGCATGTCTGTTTACAACTTTGTATTCACACAGGATGTCTGCAGATATTAAGCAAAGCGCTTTTAAAATTACCTCTGTTTCCCCTGATTTTGGCTTCTCTGGCCACAAATCCAGCAGACCGTCTTCACACTCGCACCAGAGCAGGAGAAAACATAATCCTCTATTTGTTGTGTTTGCCCCGAATTTATCCTGATCCATCTGTGCAAATGATTGCTGTTTGCTCAAAAGATCGTCAAAGCAAAAGAGGCACCTGTATGTAGCTCCACAATTACCGCGTACAGCAAATATATGGCAGTCCCATGAGGGGTCAGTGATACACCGCCGCCGCTTCCCGCGTCCTCGCGCGCATCCAATCTTTAATTTTGATCACACTAGACAGGTAGGATGAATTCCCCTCCACCTCTTGAATTACAGAAGCTGATGTCTTGTCATGTTTGTTCATTACCAGGAGAGCGGGCGGCGAGAGGCGAAAACAAAGAGGAAAATGGTATTGATTTGTGTTTGAGCTCCAGTCTGATGCATTTGACCCGATGCACGCTTTAATACATTCAGAGGGACCTTGTCATTGATCACGGCAGCTGCGAGTTGAACACACCGATGGGAGCGATGTTACGCTTTGTTTGTTTGTTTGTTTGTCCCCCACCCTCCCCTCCGCCGCTACCGCTCGACCCATAAGCAAACATTAAAATCAATAGACAATCTTAAACTGCAAAGTAAATTGGGGGAAATGAATGATACTTTTCTCTCAATTGAAAACGCGACAGGAGTCACAGGGTGGGAGATTAGAGCGGGCCTTTGGAAGATTCCCTCCGACAGGAAGAGGGGCACGACTTAACAAATCTATGATCTATAAAGAAAATGACAGATGCCAGTGGCAGCGTTTGCCCCCCTCCCTCCCCCCTAAGCCCTGGAATCGCAGTCTATTCATGTCTCCGGATGATTTGTCCTTGATGACTTTCTGAGTTTATCTGATTACAGAAAGTTTCCAGCCACGCTGGCAGCCAGGCCGAGTCGCTCCGTCCGTCAGTCAGTCATCATCCGTCCACTCCCAGCAAATAGATGTGGATGAGAGGCAATACTGGAATTTATTACTGCTCACTTCTGTTGGGGCAATCTGTTTTCATAACTGCTTGTGGCCAACTTGCACACACATTTATGTGGTGTTGATGAAGCACGTCTGTTTCAAACACAGTCTGTTTGTCTCTTGTTAAACGATCCCCGCTCTGCATAAAAGGCCGAATGTTGATGAGTC
The DNA here is from genome assembly GCA_903171835.1 of Mullus surmuletus. Taxonomy (NCBI): domain Eukaryota; kingdom Metazoa; phylum Chordata; class Actinopteri; order Syngnathiformes; family Mullidae; genus Mullus; species Mullus surmuletus. Next base: position 142,973 of record CAESWR010001088.1, on the reverse strand, counting down.
AAATGTTCTCGTGGAAGGAGGCGCTGTCATTTATTCCAAAGGTATATTTAAACAAACGTCGCCGGGCGAAGAGCAAATGGAAGCGCTTCTGTGCTTTGTGGCGGCCGGCCAGTCTTGTACGAGGTCATAGCACAGACTAGTGGGCAAAAGGAAAACCTGCGGGAGGGTCCTGGAGAGAACAGCTGCTGCAACTTTGATGATATTTAAGGAAAAATTCCAAACATTCTCTAGTTATTGCTTCTGTAAACTAAATATCATCTTTGTGTCATTGTATTTCATTTTTTACATTTTATAGATCAAATAGTCTGAGCCTTGCCTATCTGCAGTGTCATATAAATGTGTGCACTCTTATCCTGCAATGTGTGATTTAATGAAATACAAACATGTGAATTACACCTTAATAATCAGAATCATATATTCTTCTTAAACGTAACCGCATATGTGTGAGTATTCTTTCTTCAGTTTTGTAAATCTCTTGCTGGTTGTTTTTCTCAGACTGCCCGCTCCATCCTACAGTGAGCAGATCCACACCCGAGTCCAGAGGATTCTGCAGACGCACCGAGCCTCACTGGATCGCATAGACGACTTTGACCTTTAACCTTACAAAGCCGGTTTAAAAGAAATCAAGATCTATTGTAGGATGGATCGCACAGACGAGGATGTTTCTTTGGTGGGTCAGTGCCAAATACAGAAATAATAGAAAGAGTGGAATAAGTGAAGAATAAGAAAGAAGAAGAATAATAGAATAAGTGTCAATGTACTGAGGTGCCGTATTGCTGAGAAACTATGAAAATTGTGGGGCAAAAATGGCAACAAAAGCAGCATCCACTGATGGAACAACAATGTCCGTAACACACCCTTTAAATTCAAAGACCAGAGCTGGAGGCTACAGTGACCTGGGGAATTGTACCTGCTGTGCTGTTGCAGCGCGCAGACGCACACAGACCCGGGGTTCTTAACCTCCAGATTTCTCCTTCAGCGAGTTGAACCGTCTCACACATGTTTCTCCATTTATCTCTCTTTGATGTTCATTTAAATTTCAAACGTCCCCGAGCACCTGCTGAGCGCCGCTTGTCGTCATTACAGTCTGAAAAGGCAGGATGTTGCAGGGGTTACGTTCAAAAGCACAGCAACAGCGCTTCCCTCCCACCCATCAGCTGGGCTGTTTTTAGACGCCCTGATGGTAAAAACCAAATGGAGACGTCTAATTTCTCTAAAGCTGCGTGTGTGAAATTGGCTCGGAATTAAAGGAGCAACTGTGTGCGAGTGCGTACGTGTGTGTGTTTGTGTGTGAGTGGGAAGGAAGACATGGTGGATGTAAGCTGCAGCTGTTAAGGGCTCATCTCTCACAACACAAAAGAGAGACAAGAAGGTAGCCAAGAGCCACCGTTGGGAGCCAGCAGCTACAAGAGACTGAGGAGATTTAAGAGAGAGGAGGAACAAAAGTAATCCCGAATGAAAGAGCGGAAGACACAAAGAATTTGAACCATAACAACAATTAAGCCAGTCATTCAGTTTCATAGCATTCCACTGAAAAGCTTAAGTGGATGTCAGGTTTGTGTGCGCGCATGCCACCGACGCTATCTGCACTATAATGAACCTAATGCTTCATTCACTCACTGACTGGAGCCGTGACGTGTGCCAGTTACAGCCAAACTGTCGTTTGAGAAATACACAGTATTTTTGACTGACCGCACTTTCATTTGTGCTAATCACGGCATGTATGTAGCAGTCTGGATATTCAGGATCTAACTGTGTTTGTGGAGTCATCAGTTTGGCGAGTTCAATTTTAATTTATGTTTTTGAGATTTAGGAAATGTTTTAATATTCGACAAATACTTGTTTGCCTCTTTGGAATCCGAGTTTGTGCCATTATTGAACTGAACGTCCTGTATTTGTTGCTCCACGACTCAAAAGCTGACATTTCATTATAATAAACAGTTTTTCAACTTCTGCCATCTTTCTGCTACAGCTATAGTCACGCTAGACATTATTTAAGGCTTAAACGCCACTTTTTCTTTCAGTTCAGGTTACGAAGCGTGCTTGAATTTGACTTGAAAGCTGCGCACAATAACTATGTATTCATGCCAGCTGTGACAGTTTCTCAGCCCGTGTGAGTCAGAAATTATTGACATTATGCAAATACACACTGCAAAATGTGCCAAAAACAATGAAACCTTTAATTTCTTACAGCTCGTGTAAGACCTCTGATTCCCACAGCAGAAAATGTGGCGACTGAATTTCCTTTTCCACTTGTACTTCACGGAAGGGAGAAGATTCAATCTTCTTAATCATCTGTATTGAAATGAATTGTAAAACCTTGAATATGACATGTTGCAATTGTATAAATGTGCTTTGCATTAATAAATACAGCCTGTGGAATTCTTTAAAAATTCAAGCATGTATAGTGTCTTATTAAACAAGACAAAGCATTTTCATCTGCCTTTTTTGTCTGAAACTGTAGGATTCCATGAGGAGTTTGATCCAAGGACATAAAGGAAGTCACTCGAAGTATTTTAATTTTCAGTTGGTGGGATAGGTATCTCTGAATGACGGATCATGATTACTGCACAGCAAAAGAGTTGCAAAGTACAAGTCCGTTTGATTTTTTTGTAAATGTTGCAAATACCTATTTATAACACTCTCGGAACTGTGCATGTGCACTGGAGACTTTGAAAGGCTTAACAGGTGAATGATCAAGTTTTCACTCTCTTGTTGGATTTGTCTTTCTTCTTGTCGAATTTGTCTTTCTTCTTGTCGAATTTCTTCTTCCTGCCGGCTCCTTGTGCTGCCTTCTCAGCCATGATCCGCTGATACCTCTTTTTGTTCTCCCTGTGAAGACGACAGTGCACATTGTGTTAAAACTGAGCCAGAAACAAAAAAACATTCAACAGGCATTAGATGCTTTTGTAAAATGCATATACCATACATCATTCCATAAAACATTTGTATTATGCACAGACGTATATACGGTTTCCTGACACCTCTCTGAAATACATCGCACCAATTATGCAGCATAAAAACATACACAGCCAACAACACTATTATCCACACTTACACAGCAGCCAGTGCCGATATATTATAGCTATTAAGGTATATTATTGAGAAAAACTGCTGCTTTGTTCAACTCTGTGTCCCCATTTTCACTTGTTTCACCACTCCAAGACCGGCTTTCTACAATCATAACAAACTCTTGTTCTCAGCTATTATCAAATATGTGCTAATAGCAAAAGGTGAACACAGGGAATGCAAACAGCAGCAAAGATAAATTATTTTCCCTCTGCAAAAAGAAAAGAGATAAATAATTGGAGAAAAATCTGCTGGACAGATGTGACCTGGGATGCCGACTGACTGCTGAGTGTATCTTATTTCCCTGCAAGAGCAAATTACTAATGACCAATGCATATCAGCGTTCACTAAGTAGAGCAGCCAATCGATGCTCTCCCTCCCGACTCACCGCTTTGATCAAGTCACTCCACTTTTAAAGATGTGCTTAAAATAAATTCCCATGCAACGGTAAATAAATATCATTGGGTATGTCAATAAAAACGCTTACTGACAGTAAAAATCAACTGAGGTCAAATGTTGGTGGTTTCTTTATAGTGCATTTTGACAGAAATAAAGTTTGGGCAATAATCGCCTCACGATAAAGAGATTCCATAGGTTACATTCCTCTCGCTGCTTAAGATGAGACATTTCCACCTTCAGTGAGAGGCACTTGAAGAACACACACACACCACTTCAAGACGACACTAAAACTCCTCCACAGACACGGTCGCACGCGGTGCGACGGTTTGAGCACGGGACAACGGGGGTTCGGACTTACTGTCTGAATTTAGCGTCGGCAAGCAGCTCCTGCACCATGGTCCTCTTCCTCGCCTTCTTGGGAAGGCGTGAGTTATAGAAGTCGACCGGGGCGTCTACCACTGTGCCCACCTGCATCACACACACAATAACAGATTGACGATGGATTGCAAATCCCTCCTATTGGCGGCCTCGGGATTATGGCATCATTGCATATGAATGAGGATTCTTTTTGCCCAGTGACTATTGGCTGATACAATTATCTCTATTTTACATGGATTTGATTAAATTAATCTCGCGGCACCAGAATCTATCCTACATTCAGATGCCTAAAATCTGCAACTTTGCAGCGAGGTGTCACCGAGTCCAACAACAAGTCCTTTTAAAGGAAGGGGACGCTATTTTTTGACTCACCTGGAAGTACTTGGGTAAGCCGTCTCGGTCATTCTTCTTGTAGAACCTTTTGGGATCCATTGAGCCCCTCATCTTCAGGACGCTGAGGTCTGCTTTCAGCTCCGCTGTGACCTCAGGGGCCTTCATATTAAACCAAGCATCTCCGGTTGTCTTCTCACGCTCCACCTAAAGCACAAAAAAAAAAGTCATCCTTAATGTATTTACACTGTGGCGGTAACGGAGGACAGATCTTAGGAACATGCAGTGTAAAATGTCCTCAAACTTAACCCACTCACTCTGCGTTTACGCTTCAAGGTTTCCTTGGACTGGCTGTATGGAGGCACCGAATCCATTTTCTCAAACTCGGGACTGATCAGGCTCTTTTTCATCACCTGTGAACAACAACAAAGACCGCTGAAAGGCCGAGGGGCAGCAAACTATCGACACACGTCGGCGATTAAAAAGGCCAAAGTCAAAAAGAACGGGAGAGAAACCGTGAAGAACACCGTCGCGGGTCTTATTGGATTTACTCGTCCTTGCATAACTATAATGTTCATTATTCATTCAGCATCGGGGATAACCTTCAAACGGGAAAAATCAATCACCTATTTACCTCATCTTGGATCCTCTTTTCCTTTAGTTTTTGCAGTGAACTGGAGACAGGTTTTGATTTGCTGCCACCAAAATTGATGTATAAACCCCCGAGCTCCTTCACTTTGATGCCGGGGTCAATACGGCTGGACATCTCTTTCCTGAAACAAATTGGCAAGGAGAAAAATCCTCAGGAGGAGCAGTCACGTCTCATTTCTCACCCTCGCACGCTTGGAGATGTGATCAAATAAAAATGATGCGTCACAGGAAGTGCGGCTGCGGC
>CAESWR010001088.1:96192-110148 GCA_903171835.1 Mullus surmuletus | reverse complement strand
CCATACTATTTTTCATTTTGATCTCGCATACTCAAAACTTTTGAGCATCGCATACTTCCATACTCAAAAGTATTGAGTATGGAAGTATGCGATTTGTAAGTATGCAATTAGTTATTGATCTCCCCCCCCTCCATCACTTCCCTACTTTATTGACAGATAGTTATGCATACTCAATTTCTCCCATACTATCCATACTATTTTTCATTTTGAGCTCGCGTACTCAAAACTATTGAGTATCGCATACTTCCATACTCAATACTTTGGAGTCAAAAGTATTGAGTATGGAAGTGTGCGATTTGGGACACAGCACTGGAGTCAGTCGAGGCTGGCACATGACTGCACAACTCTGAGTTGTCCCACACCTGTTACAGATGATGAATGTTTCTCCACAGGAGTTGTTTGTTGAGATGATCGCCAAAGATGCCTTGGTGTACGCCCAGCAGGGGAAGAGGAAAACTTTGCAAAGAAAAGATTTGGGTAAGTGCTGATGAATCGAGCTACTGTGTGAAACACAGTGAAGTTGATACACATATCGATTGCTGCATTTCCTTTTTCCTGTGTCTGTGCAGACAACGCAATCGAGGCCATAGATGAGTTTGCATTTCTTGAAGGTAAGCTACGACAAAGATTAAACACGTGTTCATACCATTGATACATGAAAACACCCACAAGTCATAGTTGTCTATTTTATCTCCAGGAACATTAGATTAAACGGTGCATCAGCAGAAGAGACCTGTGAATCTCCATCCGGTAACTGTTGGTGACATGGACTCGGTGTATTCTGGAAACATTTCTGGTTCCTTTATGAGCCAGATTCAAATCGGATATTTATAAATGTTTTTCTACGGTGTTGGATGAAGCATTTTCATACTTCAGTTTTTGAAGGAAGCAGCAGCGGTAACATGTACATTTTTTTTGTAAATATCTGTGAAATGTTGCTATTCGATATAATAAATTTTAAGTTTTAAAAGAAACAGTTTTTGTCAGTCAGTTTTACAAACGGTTCATCTTATCCCATTTGGATCACACTCTGAGTTATTAGTAGTTTTCACTACTAAAGTTGCTCTTTTATTCAATCAAGATCAAAGTCAGGTTCAGATGCAGTTTATATCACTTTTTTCTCTCCTGCATTTTTAGCAGTTGTCCTTGGGGCCTTCTGACAGATGGGAAATAAACTTTCCTCACCATCCCCCTTTTTGACACCTTTGCTCATTCACTCCCTCAGAATAAACAATCCAGAGGTTTTTGAGAGATCAAGGGAAATCAAGGGAAATCAAGGATAAGGGCAGTGCAGAGTAATCTGGCGGCACTCACTTCCTTTTTGAAAAGTGATGAAGAAAAACAAGTAAGAAGACAGAAGCTTCCCTCTGCTTCTGTGTACCACTCAGATGAATGTTTTATTAATCATCCTTACTGTTTTACTCGCTGTCCAAGGTGCTGATCAATAGACCTCCATGGAAGCAGGAGCTGTCCGGGGTTCTTAGACTTTGTTAAAACACTTAACAACACATCCTGACACTTGGCTGCACCTGAATGAATAGATTTAGCATTTCCATATAACGTAAACATGGCTTTACAAACTAATCTCAGGTCACAACATTGGTTGTCCGGAAAGTTCTTGTGCCTCAAACAACCCTGTTGCAAAGTAATTATAAGGTAGGCAACTGGACTCACCTCACCAAAAATTAGAACTGAAGAAGCTTCTTGGATGAGAGGCGAAATGTTGACAAAATGTATAATTACTTGAGATATACGATGACCTGGATGACTGAAAATATCCACAAATATAACCATGTTGCCAAATGTAACGGGAAGACTGTGACTTAGGAAACAGGTCATATGGTGTTGCAGGTTCTGCATTTTCATGGCTGAAATCTATCGTATGTTAAAACCTGGTATTTATCTTTTAATACAAAACAGGTGATTGAGATCTGTTCAATGTCAAAGCTGGTGTTTTTGGCTTTTTATTCATATATCTATGAGTTACAGTTAAACAAAATAGTTCCTAAGTATCTGTGCCCCACAATAACCCTTCGCCACATGTACTCGACGTCTCCTTGGTCTCCGGATGGTCAGACTCAGCAGGCCTTACGGGAGCTGCTCATCAGTTTCAGCTGTGCTGGAGCTGGGAGGCATCTCAAGCATGCCGACCAGAAGCTGCTCCAAGACAAGGATTAAGAAATATAGTCAGAGTTGATATCACATGGCAGATCACCTGTATCTGTTCTTGTTAGAAGACTGAATTTTTCGTTTTGACTGGTGAAATGTCAAGTGCTGGTTTCCTTCTCTCTTTTTTCCCCCCCCTCTCCTCAACACACCAAGCGTTGTGTGCCACTGAGACAGAGCTTCAAGTTTGCGTTAGGTATGTACTTATATCTCTCTAGACGGGAGATGTGTGTTGTTCTTCCTGACAGCTTTTGTTAAACACGTCCAAAGTGTTCAGTTTCACACTGTAGGCACAGTCAAGACCCCTTGAGTTTTTGCAGTGGGGATTTTCAAAATAAATGTCTGAGTGTGTTTAGGCTGATTTTCTGGGTTTAGTGTTTCGGGGAGTAATGAAACGGAGCTGTGAGAAGCACATATGTTTGGTTCCAGGAGTGCACCAGTCAACTCCCTGCAGAGGAATGCCTGACTGACACAAGGGAACTTGGAGTGCTCATTTCTAATAACATATAATCACATGTTGAAGGATTGGACATCGTTTTATTTCCACAGTCAATAAAGACATTCCACTGAGGAAATCTCATGTGAAAAGAAAATTCAGAGCCGCTCCCTGTCCAGTGGAGAACACAAATGACGGTTGGCCCGGTGGCCACCCTTTAAACTGATGCAAACTGGCATGCTGAGAGTGTAAGTTTAACTCCTGTGGCTTTGTTTGAAAAACTTGGAGTTGATCTTTCATTCCAGTGGTACAATTATGTTGAATGAAGTGGTAAAACACGGCAGACTGACATTTATGGTTATCATCGGCTTGTAGTTTTGCGTGGCAGTGTCAGTCTGCTGGTCAATTGATTCATCACTTTGGTGTGGGCTGGATTATCTCAACTGTTGTTTGATGGATTGCCAAATTCCTCCACTTCAAACTCATGGATCCTGGAACCCCCCACCTTCACATTTTTTTATCCTCTGGCACCTCATCTGGTTGACATTTGAGGTTTTCATTAAGATGTCTACAGCTATTGCTATGTAATTTGGTGCAAGTCATTCACCCAGCGCTGTCATTAGGGCAAATGTTTAATTTGCTCTGAACTATACGATCAACTGAAACAAATGTCGTTCCCCTCGGCATACACTGCGCTAAGCGTTTCATGGTATTTTTGCAAGATAACAAAACAAAGGCGTTCAAATACTCTGCAGCTGGCATGGTCTTGATATCAGCATGTAATAACATTATCAGTGCGAGGATGTTATCGTTTACCTCAGAGCACTGGTACATCTCAGTGCAGCCTCAGGGAGCCTCCAGCGTTTTGTTTCAACTTGACATAAAACAACTCTTTGTATAAACGGCGACGAGGCTGCTTCTCAGATGATCCAAATTATACCCCAGAACATCGAAACGTCTCAAAGAACGGGAAAGAAAATGCTTATTGTGGTGGGATCTGCGTTTCATACAGCATGTCGTCTGTTTCGTAGACCCTTTGCCTCATTTCCAAGATTAGACCAAGTATTTGCCCCCTGCATTTTATCCCTTGGAAATCCCTTTCCGGCACACTGAGATCTCTTTCTAGGCCTCTCGTCCAGAGCGGCGAGTCGAGCCCTCCAGCATCTCCAGGAGGCCTCGCGATCTCTTCAAACATCTCAGGCCCTCCACCCACCGCGAATAGGAACATATTAGCCTCTTAGCCATGCTATTAACTTTTAGCCCCCCTGTGATTGCCTGCATGTTTGGGGGTTTCGAACACCTTGACAAGAGATATTTTAATCGCTGCAAAGATATGAAAAAAATGCTCCTGGCTCCCAAACAGACCTTTAGTCATGTGGAAGGTATGTTTTTGCAGCTGAGATTCCAACCTGATTTCTTGGGTCAAATTCTTCACCCCCACCCCACCCCCAACACACATGCATGCATACTCAGAGAAAGTCATGTTTCAATCACTTGAGAGGACGTAGAATCACATTTGTTTCATCTATTCATTCATTTCTTTAGATGTTAAGTGAGAACATGTTGAAACCCATCTAAAGTAAGTCTTCACACAGGTGAGTCCTCACAAGGTAACCATGTAATACGATTATGTCCCCACAACAACAGGAATACCTGCTACACGCATCTACATACTTTTACTGTATCCTTACCAGAGCTCAGCCGCATATTTTCAGTTTCATGGCTTGGGTTTGGATGCCTTTAAGGGACTCATTGTTGCCCTGTTCTCTGCAATGTTTTCTCAGCCCATTCAGGAGCCAAAGGATAATTTGTTGATTTGTTGAATGGTAGGAGCCTCTACATGGCCATATTGATCTGAGCCATTACATGTGACACATTGATGCCTAAAGCAATATTTCCATGCATGAGAAGTGACTCAATGCTCCGCCGTTCTGCCAAAATTAACTTAACATTCATCTACTTTTGTTTTTCTCCAAGTAGTGTATGTCAAAGTCATTTATCCTCATGGAATTTGATGCATTGTTTTAATTTGTTGCTTAATTTAAGTTTTGGGTTTTCTTCAATGCAACCTTGGGAACACTTTATTAGAAATTATCCCCTACATAATTTCTAGAGGCATTTTAAGTGAGCAACCAGGCCAGTTTGAGGCAGTTTAGTAGCACAGGAATGTATGTTGCATTCAAGGATAAATTTGTTTTGTGTTGTTGCCTTCAGGTGCCTGCAGATAAATGGCTCTATATAAATAGAATGGCACAGTGTCAAATATTTCCTTGCATATCTCCAATGGATTTGCAGAATGATCTTCAGTTATTAAACAAAGAATCCAGGAAAAACATGAAAGAAGTTATAGTCTACACCAAGCAACAGCAATGGTCATAAAATGGGGAGTAGATATCGGCAACAAGTTACATTTTTAACATTTACTGTATTGCTGCTAACAATCCAAAATACCTCTGGAAAAACTTGGTCAACAAACACCAATCTGCACATAGGTCAGGGCTGGGCTTAACAAAACCATTTTAGCCCCAAACACTGAAGCCACAAGATAACGGAAAGTTATACATCAATGCTGATAGTGGTTGCTAACATGCTCATCTATGGAGAGTGTGTCAACACTGTGGTAGACCCTAAGAGATGCTAACAAATGCTCACACTTAGAAGCTAATGTATGGCTAACACAGAATATGGTTGGATGTACCAATTAGCACAATTGGGTGAGTGTTTCCTACAGAGAGCCGTGGTGCACAGCATGCTGCATTTTCCATTAGGAGCCAAAACATTTGTCAGAAATTACAACATTTCCAGCCAAAGCAGGTCAGATATAATTGACGCTGACTACCTCCAATATCTTGGATTACTTTCTTTGCAGTAACAACTCTGTATTATTCTCGTTATTAGATTGTATGATCTTTCTGTTGGATAATTGCTAACAAATAGTGAACTGGAATGAACTGTAAAGCCTAGTTCTTCTAACACATCCCTGAAGATGTTATGCTGCTATAGTTCAAGAGCTGAGAGGCCTGAGAGTTTTAGGGCTGTAGGGGTTAAGGTCTGATGATCACCCCCTAAGGATTGGAGGCAAGACAATCAGCAAGACAGCCATTCAAATGATCAAAACCACAAAAAAAAAAACCCTCTTATCTTTAGTCTTGCATGACGTGATCAGTATTAGCTCAAAACCATAAGTGCTAAGGATCGACATTTGTGAGGTTTGGTGAAGCCTTTGATCATTTTACAGTTATTTTCAGCGGCCCCATCTGACTTGGCGTTCCTCGGCGTCTGCGTCGAGGAATTTTCCCCACCTCAAGGTCAGTTCAAAGGAATATTATTTTGAAAGCGATGAAGTCTTACATTAATTTATATGGTCTTGCTTTCCATTATCAGGTCCTGATGCTGCTTTTCTATTGATGCCTTTGTAATGGGTGTTGATGCTTGACTCTCGGATAGGGCCTCCAGTGTATTATTGTGGTGTTTGGTTAAGGAAACTAAGTCCCAGTTTTATTATGATTTATGGGCAAACTGGGAGAGGCTGCAAAGACATGTAAGGACACATTATTCAAACATCTGAATCACTTTATTCACCAAATGTATTACATTTACTTGGTGACACTGTTGCCTGGCATGTGCCAAGCCATATAAACTAGAGAAAACAAAGTCTGAAAACGCCCTTTGATGTGATTCACATTTGCAGGGAGATATTTGTACTATAATTTAGACATGATTAAAAGATAAAACTCACGAATGCCAGATTTGTTTTCATTTATTTTAAGATAAATTTGTGATATTTGTCAATGAAGACCGTCAACCTCAAACAGGCAAGAATTATGAGTTTAAAACTGAACACAGAGCTGCGTCATTAGCATCGAAACGCAACATTGTTTTTTCAATTACTGGAACCAAACCTGAAAACAGAAGGCCAAGGATCAAACCTTGTGGGACACCACTTTCAAGACGAACACTCCCTCTAATATGCAAGAAATTTTGTATACAGTGAAACATTTCCAACTTGAAGTTATGATATTAGTCTGAGAAATGGAAAGACAATGGTTGAAGAAATTATCAAACATTTAAAAATGCATAATGATATAAGGTACAGATAGAGAGACCCAAAGCCAAAGAGTATTATTAAAGGTTGGCCCCAATTTTGCTCTCTCTTAAAAGGACATTTTACATACAAGATGACTGGTAACGAAAGGAAAGCGATCACGAACAAAGTACTTTACACAACAATTTTTTAAAAAGTGGCTTAAACCTTAAGCAGGTGGCCACTGGGGGCAACATAGAGTTCGCTTTTAATGCCACATGTACAACATCACTGCATATTTGACATCAAACATCCACAACCATGATTCATGTCTGTTTGTCAATAAGGTTAATGAATGACATAACAGGTGAGTTTGTCATTTCGCCGGCAGACATATAAAATATACTTTGCCACAAAACCAATCCAGCTGAGCTCAATCAGACTCGCCTACTGTTTGGTTGAGTTCCCACAGCTGGAAACAGGGGTTAATTGATTGCTACTTATAAGTGAGCCACTGATGGGATTTCTAAATGCCAAATATCACAACTGATGAGAAATAATGCGAACGCTTCGGTGTTGCCTCTAACCATTAAATCTGTTCTAATCCTCAAGGGGGAAATTGCACTAAAGACCAGAGAAGAGAGCAGAAAATGTAATCTGCAAATAAGACAAATGAGGCATGGGATTCTGGCTAAAGAGGCAAGCCAGTGGGGGGGGGGCAAAAAACAACAGTGCCAAGTGAGACGAGTGTGAAAGAGAATGAAACAAAACGACGCACAGGGAGGGAGTTTTGTGTGAGTGTGAACATGACCGAGAAAGGGATAAACAGGAGGAAGGACGGAAAGATGGTAAGACAAGAAAAAAAAGAGGTGGTGGAAGTGAGTGAGTGAGAGATGGGCAGGGAGGTATAAAAAAGAGGGAGGGAGTAATATAAGAGAGGCAGCCATAGAGGGAGAGGTGACAGAGTAGATTATCCTCCTCTCCTCTCCTCTCCTCCTCTCTGCCAGCCTCATCATGTTCATGCTGCAGATGTTGACTGTTATCTCCCTGACTGTTATTCTCCTGGCATCTGTGGAAGGTAAGACACACTTTCTCCCTGTGTTTGTGTGTGTGTGTGTGTTGCATGCCTCTTGTGCACCCTGCAGGTGGACAGTGTTGCAAAAGAACGATGGCGAAGACACGGGGGGTGGGGGGGGAGGTGGGGGAAAAAAAGGAGGGAAGAGGGATAGCAGCGGCAGGAGGAGCAGGGCATCGCATGGATGTAAACAGAGGGGCCGAACGCGGGAGGACGAGCATCTGAAATCACACACACGCACACACACACACACTCAGCCCAGCCAAAAATCCAGCAACTGTGTCAGGGCTCGGGCTGCGTGATTGTGTCGTCTCCTCGCCGTGCTTCAGAGATGTGACTGTTGTGAAAGCGCTGGAAGTGGCGGTGGCGTGCCTGAGGACCGGATTCAAAATCATCTGCTGGCACAACAGAACGGCACTGTCCTATTTTTACGGCTCTTGTTGCTGCTGCTGTTTCGCATCACACTTTAATTTGTTTACACAAACGCTTTTGGATGAAACGCCGTCATCGCACGCCTTCCACATGCACGCCTTCCTCCCTCCTTCCCTCCCTCACTTTCTCTGCTCTCCCTGGCGTGGCGCTGTAGTATGTTTTGCAGCACAGTGGGACACCATTGTAATTCCTCTGACATTCTTGTGTGTCCATATGTGCATGTAAGGGTGCGCGTGTGTGTGTGTGTGGGTGTGTAACGAGAGGCCATACACGCACTCTGCAGAACTGGTACTGTTCTGCTGGCCACAGCTGAGTCTCTTTTGGCATCACAATAATCACTCCGTGGCCCGTACAAACGTGATCATGTCCAGTAATGATGGATTTATTTAATTTCTGATTATGCACATTAGTGGAAACTTCTGCAGCTGTCAGGATTTGGCTTCTGGGAAGACATTTTTTTTTTCCTGTGAGCTGGGAAATCAAAGCTGAATGTGGCAAAATCAGGCTACTTTGCTGTTTTCACCACCTACTTATGTTCTCTGATTCAGTTTTATTGATATCCTTCCGTTTTGGGGGTTTATTTGCAGGTAAAGGTGTGCAGATGCAGAGGGACGTCCAGTGCTGCATGTTGTACTCCCAGGGCAAGGTGCGCACCAAGGACGTGCTGCGGTTTGAGGTGCAGACGGAGGGGCCGGACTGCAGCATTCAAGCCATCATGCAAGTATTTCAAATATCCAACTCCTGGAGCTAAAGAGCACGGCAATCTGCAGGCATGGAAAATATGCCTCTCGTTAGAGGAGGGTAGAGCTGGGCTGAGAGGCATTGTCATCTTTCCAGGTCATGTTGTTATGGCAGGGCTCGGAGCTGTAATTGCCAGGGAAGTACGAAAGGAAATATGTGGGAATAACAAGCCCATCTGAAAATACCTTCCAAGCCAGCTGAGCCCGGCTGCAGCCAGTCGGTCAGAGCAGCAGGGTTTAGTTAAGTAAACCATTCTGCGTTTGTGATACCTATTGTTTCCAGCGGCTCAGGGAAGTCTGAGGGGAACGGGATGTTGCTTTTTCATGTGGTCCACTTTGCAAAAAACATGGAAATAATACAAGAGTTTCCTTCGGTCCTCTGCTGCATTTATTCACAACGTGTGTTCTCCAACTTTTTCTCACTTTTGATTAACGTCTCCACATCCTGCCAGAAGAGAAAGAGAAAAAAAAAATTTTACTGGACGACGGCCAGTCATCCCCCTTTGTCTCAGCTTCAATAGGAGTTGTAACACCTGAAAGAAGCCCTAGTTTTTCCCCCTCTATGGTGCAAATGCTCACTGCCATGCTATGTTGTGTAATGTGTTGTTGTGTGTTTGTGTGTGTTTGGGGGGACGGGGTGTTTCATAGTCTTTACACCAAAAAGGCGGTGAAATGTGCTGACCCCAGAGACCGGAAGGTGAAGAGGTTGTTGAGGAAGCTGCTGCAGAGACAGAGAACCAAGGCCCACCGAATGTGGCTCCTCCCACATGACAACCTGCCCGTCATGTCAGAGGTCAGACACCAACACATCAAAGCTATTTGGCACATAAACTTTTATCATCCAAATGTGAGATTTTGTTTGAGATTTTCATATCCTCTCCATGCTTTACCTTTTTTTCCCCCCAACTTGTGACCTCTAGGACAAGAAAGACAACTGGGCTGTTCTCAACACGGAGTGATAGAAATGTGTCAAATATGGAGGAGAACTAATAGTCATAAGTAAGTTTCTTTTATAACGTCCAGTGATGGCAAATAATGTGTAGCAGATGGAGGAATCAAGTGAGACATACTTTTTAAGAGCCAAAAGGGGCCGATTGCAAAAAGAACAGAAGACCTTACTTCTTACTTTATTTATTCTAATGCGGACCACAATGGTCACACGGACACAACCTGATGTTAATTTTGTTGATTATGGACTCATTAGGAGTCAAATAAAAGATAAAGAAATGAGGTAAATCATGCTGGAAGGTGGGACTACCTTGTGTTTTGCTACCATGACAACAGTTTGGGCGTACGTCAGAGCCACCCCATGCACAAACATGGACGGATAGCGAAGTGCCAAACCCAGGGCTTCAGAATTGGAGTCCAAATTCCAATGGGCGACCTTTGCTACTTCTACTGGACAACGTTATGGCTGAAACATATGCACATTCAGCGCAGCACGTTCAGATATTCTCCAATACTCCAACATTTTTGCTGTCTTTGCTCTTTTCCACAGGCCAAGTAAACTTTCAGCAGCCCGTCATCCTAAAATGACGGAGTTTGTTGAGTCTCCAGTTGTCTCGTGTCTCTTCTCTATCTACACTATCCATCTCCCTTGGACCAGACCTGGGCAGCAATACATATTTAAATGGCTTTACATATTTAAACATGAACTGTGCTTGAAATATTCCCGAACATGCGGCTGGAACAGTCTCAACAGAGGAGTATTTACTTGTAAGATAAGTTAAACTGATTTTTTTTTCAATGGCTCATACTGTTATTTGCCAGAATCTGTCTGGCAGCATCTCCCTCTATGACCATAATTTGTACGTGGCACACGCGTAAAGAAAAAAAAGTATATGTATAAACGAGCGGTGATATTAATATTGTATTTCAACAACATACCTTATGCTTATTTGTGACTTGTAAACCTTCATTAATGTGTAATGACACTGCTCACATGACTAGATCAGGTTTGTCACAGTAATATAGATGTGCAGACTATATGGGAACATTTTATTTTTAATATTGATTTGCACCTTGTTTTTGGACAATCCAGGTTTCACAGTCTTTGTTAGACCTCCTATATTTGACTGTTAGGTGAGATCAATGTGGGACCAGAGGGATTCTACCTGGTTTGACCACTCTTTGTAATGACTGTTTGTAAACTCAGTGTGAACCCCAAGTCAATCTTTTCTGAATGAGGCCCTCAGGCAGTTACCAGATATTTAAATCTATTTGCAGCTTGCATTGTCTTTTTCATCAATAGTTCGTCACTAAACTATGCCAAAGTACTCATGACTCAATTCACCACATGGCCAGGCTGTTACAACTTAGAGGGCTCAACTGTGTGTGAGACACACAAGTATTGTATTGTAGAAGAATGCACTGTATGTTAAAACACAGTATGTCAAGTGAACTATTTTATAAATGAATCTGAAATAACATCGTGAACTGCCTTGTTATCTTCCTGTGAGTGTACTTGTGTCTTATTTAGAAAATATATATATTTTTAGCCATGGACTTATAGAAAGTGATGATGGTTTGTCCGCCTACCCTATTTCTACCAGACTGGTGCTATCTGATGCATAGTAATGAATCATATCTATGTCATATCTGTTTCTCTGTGATGTGAAGTCAATAATGGCGCAAATACAACACAAAACAAACAATCATCCCATTTAAGACAATGATTTAATCTCTTGTGGCATTTTTTTATGCAGACAGAGAATTTTCGAACTCCAAATGAATTTTCTTCTAAAATGATGAACTGACAGCTTTTGTGTAAATTCATGACTTGTAGATAGATTACCATGACAATTGGTGCACATATTTGAATATTCATTAGTGTATTTCTGCACCTATGGTAACCTCTTAAGATAATTTGCCATCAGATAAAAGTTTTATCTGATTCGTGCTATTCGGATCTGTGCTTTTTGATTGATGTTAATGAGCATATTTTGAGCTACTCCATATGTTAAATGAAGCATGGGAAACCTCTGGGCAACAGCATGTTACCAAGGTGATCATGACAAAACTTTCAATGCACGAACCTGGATGGAGCTAAGTGGCAATCACTATCTCGAATTAAGAGTCTGGCTAAGTAATACTGCTAGTACGTTTCTTTCCATGTCTCCATTGCCTCTATACACATAAACGTCTGGTACCCAAACATCCTTATTTGTTTATCTGAAATTGAATATTTAGGCTGATAAAATATATTGCTGATGTTATCATGTTATAACGTACATAAGCACATGTTCTGCAATATATTGTGTAAATCTTTGTTAATCAATTTATAATTCATATGTTATCCAATGTAACTCATAGTCTAATGACCTTATGAGCTTTATCACTTACCAAATAGCAACTTTAACAACTTATTTTACATTAGTCTTTATGCTAGAAACACAAGACTTTGGTCTGTTGAAAAATAATAACTAACTGAGTTTGCAAAGATTTTGTTGATCAAATCAAATTAAAAAAAGGCACATTTTTAGCCTTCACTTGGTATTCACCTTTTAATCAAACTGCCTTGATATAATCGGCTTTGCCTTGCCAGCAAACATTTGACCCACGTTTATCTGCGGGGCCGCTGGACAGGGGCGAATTCTCCACCAGGGGTAGCCACAAACACAATTGTAAGCATCACATATCAATTCCTGAGCCATTTATTTGTCACATTTTTCCTAAGCTGTCCATCAAAACACCAAGCTGCTCATCCCTGTACTAACTGAAATATCAAACATCGAAACTCAAGTCATAATTTCTAAATGATTAGAATCGTGGCACAAAGTCAAAAAGGCTTTCACTTCAACCATGAGCGTCTCTTCACTTCACTTTCATGATGCACTATGCTTTTCTTCTAAAACACTCAACACAAAATAGCGTCAAACAAATGTACAATCAACTTCTCAAGGCCTTCACACCTTTCTTCACAGTACCTTAAAAATATTAGCTTGCAATATCTCACTCCATTCCAAAAACACATTATGAAATAATACTTTTAGTTGATATTATAACATAAAGTTAAATGTAGGCAGGTGTACTGGTGCAATAGAACATTGTACTGACCACATCTACCAAAATGAGAAGAAAAAAAGAAAATATGAAAAGAGGGAAATGATTCTTCTCGCATCACAGCTGAATAAAGAGTTTAGTTTAAAAAAGAGGCTAAAAAATTGCGCCAAAACTTTAAAACCTATAAAGCAACCCTCCAATAAAAAAAGCACAAAATTCACAAGAAAAATCATAGTGAAAAAGAATCTACCAAATCACTTGAAATGTTTTAACCTCAAAATAAGTAGTACAATCCAGCGTCTAACAGTCAAGTACATTCAAAATTTGTACAATTACATGATGCAAGCACATAAAAATATTCACATCAAATACAGGATGGTTGAGATGGGTAATATGATCCGTGTGTGTTCCGCCGCAGAAGCTCCTAGTAGAGGTAGTCATGATGAGAATGACAGTGTTTTGTCTTTGCCAAAAGAATGATTATTTATTACTTAGCCATGCAACAGAAAGAGGTAAATAATTCAAATGTACAAATTAACAGGGTTGGGAAATCCAGTTGGTTTGATTTTCCTCTTTAATAACACTACGGTTTCTAATACTGCTGCTGGAAATACGTTGTAAATGGGTGGTCAACTACACAAATTTTTGAAAAGGTAGAAGTTGAAGTTGAAGAAGCTTGACATATTAAAGCTTGTGTGACACTGAACTGACCAAAAAACCCCAACTGCTCCCAAAGCAGTTCAGGCAAAAACAGTGAATGAGATTGTAGTGGATGGATATGTTTTTTCCCTGTCATCACGCAGCCTTGGGCCAGGCCTATTTCACCTTGTGAAGCATTTTATTTTGGAGGAAAGGAGAGCATTGGGGTCTTCAACAGCCCAAAAAAAACCCCTCAACAAAATCACATCTCTCTGGGACCCTAAAAAACCTAAAAACTATTCTTGGATGCACGACTTCCTGTTCTCACATCGTGGTCTCGCTGTTGCAGTGGTTGTGTGTGTCGTTTTCCTGGCAGATGAGCTGGTAGGGCTTCTCGCTCTCTTCGATGACCGAGTTGCGCACCTCTTCGTCCCGACTCTGC
>CAESWR010001088.1:63778-73796 GCA_903171835.1 Mullus surmuletus | reverse complement strand
TTTTTACAGAAAGAACACAGGAAAAGTGCATAATCAAATAAGAACATAAAAAGGGCACTTTGTCATTTTGGTGCTATGTTTTGTTTTCACTCCATAAATACTGCTACAGCACAGCCCCTATCCAAAGGCCCAGATAACTGGTGTGTACTTATTCCCCCATTGGAACTGTCAACTGGAAGAAGTTATCAAAGCATAAAATGATGATTTCATTTTCTTTCACAGTGATGCCTTCTGTGCCAAAACGTAACTGTATTGCCTCCAGGTGTTAGGATACGGTATTGCTAGTCCACCGGTTTTCGAAGTGCATCATGTCTCACACACACACACGCACGCGCACGCACACTCGCACACCACGACACACTGACCGCCTCTCGCTTTTTTTTTTTCTTTTTTTCCTAAGAATACGCTGCGATACCCGACAGTAAGCCAAGCAACAACAAAAGGAATCTTTGTGCCCTTAATAAACATACTTTGTGATGGACCCCAGCCTCACTGCCACCATGTGAATACTTAAGATAGACAGATTCGGGGCTCAAATTACATTACATTGCACATCAAAGTGTTCACAAAAGGAATGGAATGTCTCAGCCTTGGAAATCGACAGAAAGACACGAGAAGAAAAGGTGGGCGGAGGACCTTACAGACCCCAATGTTGATATGATTATTATAGGCTGGCAATGCCATTTTATATGGTGATTAATTGATATATTTACATGTGTCTATAATATGGGTGTATACAAAGAATTTAGGCAACCCAGTCAGTACACACACGTTGGACAATAGCTCCAAGTACTCAGCTGGGAGTGTACTTCACCTTGGAGACAAAGGGTACACTATGGGACAGTTTCTTACAGTACATTAAAATTCAGGAAGCCCATCAGAAGAGTATTATGGAAGAACGCTGTGGGCTACTTTTGATAATAAGGAAAAACGGGGAAGGGAGGAGGACATGTCAAGATTTCACTGGACAAGGACTTTCCGAAAGCTAAAAAGATTATTGGCAGTAAAGGTTTGTTCGTTTTTCGTGTCTCACTAGGAGGCAGCCTTTTTTAAAAATTCAATAAAATGTACGGAATCAAGGTGGAAACTGAATTTTAGGAATAAATGGGAAAAAAATATTAGATTTTGTTGTAACAGAGGAGAACGTAATTCCACTGACACCAAGTGTGGACTGGTAAACCGAGGGAGTGAAAAAACCTTTTGTGTTTTTCCTACAATAGAGAAGCACAGGACAGTCAGACGAAGAGGAGGAAGACGAGTGAGGAAAAGTTGAAAGGGCGATCTGAGCGTGCTCTGTCCAGTTCTGTCCAGTGGGGGACACAGTTAAGGCGATGGTGGAGTGCCGACGCTCCCGTCTCCTCACAGGAGCGTGCAGCGGAAGAAACTGCTCTTCTTGGGCTGCTCTGTGATCTTTACTCCTTGACTGCTGCCCTGTGGGTTGTTGCCCTCCTAAAACACACAGATAAGGGAGCATGTTCAAATAAGAGCAGCATAGAAACAACATTCTGCTACTGTTACTAGTGCTCTACACACTGGAATTGAAATCATGTAGATGCTATTCACACTATTCTATGTTCTTACCAGCTTCTTGTCCATTTTTGCTTTGATGTCTCTGGCGAGAGTTAAGAAGGCCTGTGGACAAAAACAGTTGATGCTTCAACTTGAAAGTGAATGCTGCCATTTCTTTTGTCAATGACAAAAGAGGAACAATTAGTCATTTCCTCTCAACACGTGGCACTCGAGGATGAGGTTTAAGCTAAGAAATGCTGGAATCATGCTTGTAGAAGGGAGACTAATGAACTGATGGTAGCTTTCAGCAGACAGGAATCCTTCTGTGCACAGTTGTGCTAGAAAAAAGTTTTATGGAATTTATTCTGGAGTACAAGTCAACTGGCACAATGTCATTTATTCATAGAAAAAGTTGATGTATTATCCAATCAACTATGTGATGAATTATTCTATGACTAGGATTCAGCTGAGTAAAAATCGTGATAGAAATCAGGTGAACTGGAAGAAAGTTTCAGAATACTTTGTTTCTAAAAGGCACCAGCTGGGCACACTTACATTCTCCACATTGATGTTCGCTTTCGCGCTTGTCTCCATGAACTTGATGCCATATTCCAGGGCCAGCTGCCAGTGGGAAAGAACAAGGATCTTTGTTTACACCAACGTTCGGTGATTCATGTGTCACAAATGTTGTCAAATTAAGTTGTCGCTTCATTGTCTGTCGCCGACCTTCTCTCCTCTGTCTTTGGACACCTGCCGCTTGTCATTGACGTCGCATTTGTTACCAAGGACCATCCTCTCCACATCTGCTGATGCATGCTGCACACCCAAGCATGGCAGAAAAAGAGAGACATAATCAGTGACAGTATGTCCCAGATTTATACTGCACTTCTTATACTTTGTAGGATGAGTGGACATAAATGCATTCATGCAGAGAGAACAGGGGAACAGCAGCATCTGAAGAGAGCAGACGCATGGATAGAAATCAGTGATTTTACCTCTTCTATATTTCGTATCCAGTTCTTGATGTTGTCAAAGGACTTCTCGTTGGTAATGTCATAGACTAACATAATGCCCTGCAGAGTTCAGAGAGGAAAAAACAACCAAGCGGTTACATAACAATGAGTATGTGCCTTAGAATTCTCCCTAAAACATTCTGATTGCAAGTGATGTCAACTGTTGTTTAAAATAGACACTTGATTCAAAGCACTGTGCTCGAATACCAAAGCAAGATCAATCAATTAGACCTCTCAACTGAAATATGCAAACAGAAGCATCCAGTAGAACTTGAACTAAAAAGGAGAGGCTGATGAGAATTCCATAACAATTCACTGAGCACACCTCTTGTTTTCCTATGTGAACAAAAACAACAATGGCGGGTGTGGTTCTTGTTCAGGATGCAGCGCTCACACCTGAGATGAGCATCAAAGAAGCTCCCAGATACACTCTGTTGTGTGTATTGTAAAGCTGACAGGGTGACCTACCATGGCTCCTCTATAGTAGGCGGTTGTGATGGTCCTGAACCTCTCCTGTCCTGCTGTATCCCTGAATGGGAAAAGGAAAATAAAACAAAAACACACCTTTTAGTCTTTCAGTGCCTGGAGCCGTTAATAACAAACACCTACTTTCTCTTTCATATTAGTGTGAACAGATGGGTCTCAAACTGTGGAAAACAACATGTCTCACACTGAAGATGGCCTTATATACAGCAGTCACCATTGTGTTGGAGGGATTAAAAAAAAGTGACAGATTCTGTGAAAAATATAATGCTGGAAAAATTTACATTGTCCTTTTTTATTGGCTTGGTATCAATATTATCTCTTCTAAGATCATTATTATATCATTATCAATAATATGAAATTAATAAACTGTCAGGAGGGGATTAAACCCTTAGCAAAGATATAAAGAACCATCACAAAAAAAAACAACACCAAGAATTGGGAGGGTTTTATACTGCATTCTTTGTTTGCTTTAACACACCTCAAAACCATGTGGCTCTTTTCAAAAGAAGACGGCAAAAAACGGATGCCAAGGACACAACACAATGACTCGAGAGGAGTCGAACCCTCAATGTAGATATTCAGCTTTGGAGTGCTTGAGCAGACATTTCAATATTATCAATGCCGATCTTGGTGCTACATGGAAGCTACCTCTTAAAACTGAAACTGAATCTTCTCATTAAATGGCGCATCTAGGATACGGGTACTTAAGTAGTTACATCCGTTTATACTCAACACAATCTTTCGAACTTTTATAGACAAACGTCACGAAGACCATGAAATGTCTCTGAAAGGAAACCACCTACTCTGCAGCAACCACAAAAAATGTCATGAATTTTAAGCAAAGGAAGCCTCTGTGATGTCTTAAGAGTGCTTCAGATTACATCCGTTGGAACAAAAGTTATTAGAGACTGACAGTTGTTACGACTTCTTTGTCATTTTCAGGTCGGTTTGAGGTGGTTGAAGTTTAAAAACAGGAAGCCACATATATAAGGCATATTAAAAGGTTCACACAGCCTATCGATTGCAGTTCTTTTATGGAATCTAAATAAAAAAACAATCTGTGCACTTAAGCTTTCATCATGGGTTTACAGAATATTTACATCCACAGTAATTCATGTATAGTATCATTTAATTTGTACAATATTTGGGCAAACTTAGGCTCAGTTACAGCTACTGTGCTGCTGTAATATATGAGCATAAAGATGTTGTGAATGTTTATAAAAAGGTGTTAATCCAACTTCACAATCAAAATTCTAATAAGTTGTATTGAGGACTTTCTAATATTCAGCCCAGCAAGGCATGGTGAATGTCACAGCCATCATGTGATTTTCTTTTAGTACGTGCAATACTTGCAGAAATGTGAATGTATGTTGTTGTTTCTTGTAATGTGTCTTTTATCCATTTATTAATTTATAGATGTTTTACCTGCACCTTGAGGACTGCGTCCAATTTTGGTGTACTTTTATAATGACAGTTAAGACATTCTATTCTACTCACACTAAATATACAACCATAGAGTGGCAACCATGAATCACTGTCACTATAAATAAATGTCACCTAGTTGGACAAATATCGATTTGTCTACTTTTATTTCGAAATTAAAAAAACAACCAAGGTTTTACCATTCTTTTGATCATATTAACCATCATTTTAATAAGGGCTCATAGCAGGGGTCGGGAACCTTTTTGGCTGAGAGAGCCATGAAAGCCACATATTTTAAAATCAATTTCTGTGAGAGCCATGTCATATTTTTTAACGCCCAGTACAACTAAATGCATGTACTTTTTTTGAAGTAAGACCAACCATTTTAGAGCATAATAAGTCTCCATTTGGAGCCGGATGCAGCCACCAAAAGAGCCACAGGTTCCCGACCCCTGGCTTATAACAACACAGGTTGGCATTTCTTGTCACCACTCAAGACATTGCAATTTATTTATTACATTTAAGAATCCTTCCTAGAGCCCCGATCTGTCAGCATCCCTCTAAAATCTTTTATTTATTTATTTTTTTTAAAACTGCACAGAACCATTGTTGCAAATGTTATTGTTAATATGTATATGTTAATCTATTTTAATCAAGCTTTGGAGTGAACGCATGTGATTCTCACCATATCTGTAGCTTGATCTTCTTGCCATCTAATTCTATTGTCCTGATCTTGAAGTCAATACCTGAGGGGGGAAACAACAACAAAAAAAACAACATTGTTCATTCAAATCAAACACAATAAACGTGTAAAGCTGCGCCTATGTCAAGGTTATTGACACTTGCAGATGACAGAAGCACACGTTGTCTGTGGACTAAGTATGTGTACTTTCTGAGGTGTTGGCTAACAGTGCGAAGTACACGCAGCTGCTCCTCTATGACAAATGACACTGCTAGCCCAGCTAGCTAGCTAGCTCACTGACAGCGTTAGCTTGTTAGCTCCGGCTGCTACCAACACAAATACAGCGAGTGTGTGTTCGCTGTCACGGCACCGGGAGCCGAATACGTTCATATTGTATTTAAACGGGTTCAAATATTATGGAAGGTGCCGGAAAACCCCCCCCCCGCGCTGTCAAGCCGGCGGTGCTGCTTCCTGACTCAGCTACTACAACATGAGCGCTAGCCAACAAGCTAGCACGACGTTAGCACGACGTTAGCATGACGGGGATGGGCTGCTCCGGTGTCACTTTTCCGCCCGGGCGACACCGACGCTTCGACCGTCGCCTACCTATGGTGGAGATGAACGTCGAGTTGAAGGCGTCCTCTGAGAACCGGAAGAGCACGCACGTTTTCCCGACGCCGGAGTCGCCGATTAAAAGTAGTTTGAACAAGTAGTCGTAAGTCTTCGCCATGTTATTAGCTGTAGCTCGCTCCTGCGGATATCCCGCCCGTTGTGAACGACGGTGACGTCACGGCGCGTGAGCCCGCCTTTAGGTCGAGTGAGCTGTCACTCCGCGCTGTCCTCGTGGAGCCGGAAGTCCCCCGAGGGTGCGCTGGATTTATGTGTGCGGTCGGCCCGGAGTGACGCGGGCTTTCATAATCAATGGTTGGATCTGCAGAGAGAAGTGGGCCAAAGTGAGGGCCTCTTTGTGCGGAACAAAACACTAACTACCACTTTCTTCGGTCCAAGAGAGGAATGCTCAATTGTTTTATTGTTTTGTTCTGTTTTTTTCAGTTGGGCGGAGTCATGACTTTTCTGCTTCTTATATCATGGAAATCTACATCATTCGGTTTCTGTTTCATCGCCACATGAGGAGTGACGTTCTTATTAGGACAAGTAGCCGAAAAAAGTATTCACAGTTACAGTTACAGTTGGTTACTATTACTAAATATATAGGTGATTTCAATTAGAGTTATTTTTAAGGCCCAAGCTTTTACTGACATCATTCGTGATACACCATAGATTAAATTACATAGATGTAATTTAATCCATCAAGCAATTTATTTATAGTCCATTAAAATCGTGGCAAATTTCAAAATAAATATGTTTTGATTGGATAGATGGATAAGTAGATAGATAGATAGATAGATAGATGGATAGATAGATATATACATAAATAGATAGATAGATACATAGATAGATAGATATATACATAGATAGATAGATAAGTGGATAGATAGATAGATAAATAGATAGATAGATAAGTAGATAGATAGATAGATAGATAGATAGATAGATAAGTAGATAGATAGATAGATAGATAAGTAGATAGATAGATAGATAGATAGATAGATAGATAGATAGATAAGTAGATGATAGATAAATAGATAGATAGATAGAGTACTTTATTTATTTTTTTATTTATTTTAGGAAAATCATATTGTCATAGCAGCAGTCGGGTATAATAATAATAAGAAAAGAAAATACTCAATAATAATAAATAAATAAATAAAATAAAACAGGATGTAAAGAATATATACATATATATATATATGTAGTATAGTAATATAGTAGGTGAAGACAGTAGATTAAGACAGATGATTTCCTCTTAAAGAGACAGTAACGTAGATGGTATAATGTATTGAATGTATTGAGTCGATATTGGTTCCTCAGAGATGTGTCTTTAAAGGGAGGCTCCGCCTGCTCGGTGCGTTCCGGTACCGTCCGTCAGCTCTCTCTCCAGTTCATCAACAACAACCTGCAGGAGGAGACGAACCCAGCCTTTACACCGCAGATCCCACACTGCACTCAGAGCAACATGTCGGTAAGTGTATTTCTCACTTTATTCCATGAACTTAAAAATGCTCCACCATTGTTAGATCGCCCTTAAAGTGAACATGATTGACGTAAAAGCAGAGAAAAGATTGTTTTTAAGTTAACTGGACAACTTGCAAACACACATAGTTTGCATTTGTACATAAAAGTATTGTACACCTGAGTGTGTGCATGTGTGTTCAAGAGATACTGGGACTTGCCCGGACTTGTCTGTATGTTGCAGTTCACTCAGCTGACCACAGGGGGCGTCAGGTTACAAATATGAATCAAAACAAAGTTGAATCATTTGTCATTCCCAATGTTCCAGCTGGCCCAGGACCTGATGCACCCCAGCTTTGCTGCAGAAAGGCGCAGACACAAGAAGAAGAGGCTGGTGCAGAGCCCCAACTCCTACTTCATGGATGTGAAGTGCACAGGTAACTGCACTTCATTCACATCACCTTTCTGCTGAACTTCTTTTGTTAAAACACTGACATATTATATCCATAACTCAGGCTGCTACAGGATCACCACCATCTTCAGCCACTCCCAGACAGTGGTGCCCTGCTCTGGCTGCTCTGTGGTCCTTTGCCAGCCAGGAGGGGGTAAATGCAGACTAACTGCAGGTGAGACTCTCATACGTGACAGATTTATTATTGGATCAGTAAAGGCAACACTATCAACAACTTTTTTTCTTCAACTGGATTGATGAAATTCCTAAATCTTCAGCTTTATAACCTAATCGGTGGTTTTCCTACAAGATATTAAAATCAGTGATTTCTGCTCGTCTAGGATGTGCCTTCAGGAAGAAATATTCCTGAGCGCACACTGCAGGAAGGATCGTGGATAACTGAGCAGGAGCCTTACTGTCATCGATCTTGATACCACGTGAGGCGCATCATCGGAGAAGCCTTCTCCATCTCGGTGATGTGGAGTGAAATTTGAGTCCTCCATTGGGGCTTAACACAGCTGATGAAGAAGGGAAGAAACCAGTAGCAAGACTAATGCATTCATGTTTCACTATTCTTAGAGTAAAATGCACTTATAAAAGATTGCGACAACAAAGGCACTTGATGTTGGGGAGTTTGGATTGTTATGATGTGTTTAATGATAAAGAAAAAGGCAAATCAGACATCATTTCTGTAAAACATTTATTAGGTGACAATAGAGATTGGGGCAGGTGGTGAATGAAAAATTTCATGCTCTCTGATTAAATTTGATGCATTTTCATGGCCCTGGCATGAGATGAAACCATGATGACCATCACTGAGAAAGAAACAAAAATAAAAACACAAGAATTTATTGGATGTGTGTTCTTTGGTCTTGAGTCCCCATGGCATAAAGTGTTGTAAAAGAAAAAACAAAAAAGGGGAGAAAAAAATAAATCAAAGCAATACAACTTCTCACATACCTAACATTCTACTATATACAATAAGTATCCATGGTTGATAAAACTTGACGGAGCTTCCAGTGGTTTGGGCTTCAGCTCACTCATGTAATACCACATATTGTAAATCTAGTAAATATTCGGCTAAATTATGGCATATTGTTCGCAACGATGCGGAGGGTGTCAATAGCCAGGTCAAGCTAAAGGAAAGGTAGTACAGTTTAGATATGCTGCACGAGTTCCCACCACAGGCAAAAAAAAAGAACTAAAACGACTAACTATTCAATGCATCTTCAACATGATTATCGGCAATGAAGAAGCTTGAAGTAACTGTGCGTCATTGTGCGATTCACTTACACCTTTCCGTAAAGGTCACCTGCCCATTTGGACCACCGTGCTGTGCAAAACACAACCAGGTGGACTCGGAACACTGCAGACCGAGGAATGTCTGAGAAGCCTGTAGCATCTGAAAGTTGAGGAGCGCCATCAGGAAAAAACCTAAAATCTTTTGACTAACTTCATATTGTCACCACCGGGTGGCGCCTCTGAGCCACACTACCATAGAATTGAGTGAAACCAAATGTCATCTGTAGCCTATATGCATTAGAAAAAGAAAAAAAAAAAAGGCTTCATGTGCATGTAAAAAAAGAAAAAAGTCAAATTGAGTGATCAAATTGTAACTTTGTCATCATCTGCCAGTTTCTATTCATCAGTGGTCAAAAAATAATTTCCTGGAGACAATTTCGGCAATCACAGCTGGAGATATAAAGAGATATAAAGCGAAGGCTTCCCATCTTAAAAAAAAAAGAAAGAAAGAAGTTGTGCCTTATAAAAAAAAAAAAAACATCAAGGGACAAGCATTAAGTTAATCCCCATTTTCACAGGGAAAAGGAGATTTTTACTGCTCGAAATGTGGAATGGAGTCGAACATTAATGGAATGTTGCATGACGAACTCGTCCTCTCGTGTGTTTATAAGCTGTTCAATTCCTGCAGGGTCTGGTCCAGGACTTGATGCATACCCAGGTTCTCCTCTTTGGCAGTTGATAGTTTCTCTGTAAAATAGAAAAAGAGGAGAACACATTCAGTCTTGACCCTTGGTGACGTCCCGCAACCACAACTGTGGCACAGTGACTCCCCCTTGTGGGTTTCTTCCGACGGCACTCCGTGCAAAACGGCACAGCAAACCCATGTCCCCCCCCCCCACAGATGTTTTGCATAACTATTTTGGTTGAGTTAGGCCACATGCAAAAAATAAAATACAATAACCACACTACTGTGCCTTTCATGCGCAAAGTGCTTATTCCCTTGCCAGGGGACTGTTAGTGGGATCCAGAACGGACCTCGAATTAGAACACACTCCGCGGAGTCACGGACTCGAGCAATCGGGAACACAAGAGTTAGATTTGAAACTCAAAAAAGGGGTTCAAAGGTGAGGGGAAAATTAC
>CAESWR010001088.1:32512-49973 GCA_903171835.1 Mullus surmuletus | reverse complement strand
CACACACACACACCCCTCCCTCTGCTCTCCCTGTCCCGGCTGGCCACCACAGCCTAGTTTCCCCCTAAAAAAAATGTAATTGTTTCCACCAAGAATGGTGTTATCATTACCTGAACTACATGGTGCCGCCCTCTTCCACTCTCACCCGCTTTCCTTCTCCGCTGTGTTAATATTGTAATCTAAAGCCCCCCCCACAGACACTCATTACTTGGGTTGGCAGTGAACTGTAATGACCCAAATATCTATCTACTAGTAAATCGTGCTCGGATAATTCTCAGTGAATCACAACTGTTCTGTGGTCTCTCTGCTCTGTCTTCCCCCCCCCGGCGCCAGCCCTCGCAAACTAGTCGTGCTCTCTGTGTGAATCTGGATGTGTAATGACTTGACTGCTGCCTCTAATAAGTGACATGTGGGAAGGAGGCTCCTGGCGAATCGAGCGGATCGACCAACAAACAGCGCCGGACGTCACAGTAAACATCCGTTTTTCCTGGTAAAAGCCAAGGTGCTTCGTTTCTCTTTCCACACACTGCGGTGCGCACGGCTCCGCCCCCCTCGGGCTGGAGGCTCAACTTTTCCAGGGGCCCCGCTTGACCCACTTTATGTGAGGCGACTCAGAACTATTCTCAGAGTTTATTTAATCACTGTGTGAGGATAATCCAGCGTGTCTCAGCCGCAGTCTCTGTGTCTGTTAAATCAGACACTTCCCTTTTCTTTGTGTGTAGTACGGGGCTGCGTTTCCCTGGGATATCCTCCGCAGGACGCAAACAAAAACCCGCATCACGGTGGAACATCGGAGGCTCTTTGTTTGTGACACACTGTGACACACACAAATCCCCTGTGATTTCACGGGGATGACTGGATCCTCGTGTGCTGCTATCAAAGTGTGACTTAACTCGTAGTCTGGGACTGTCTTGTCATCGCAGACGTAATTTCAGGGCCAACCCGTGACAGGGCCGATGACTGCAAAATGTCAAAGGGGTGATGAAAGTGGTAACATTAAAACCTATCAAAGAATCAGGCTGTTAATTGAGATAATAAACATAATAATGTCGGAACTGTCAGTCAAAAGTTGGCAACATAACAATAAACACTAGGGATGATGACGTACCCATCATATCCGCTCTGTGATGTCATGCAATATCACAACTATCCTACAAAAAAAGGCAAAAGCTGAAGGAGCAGAAGAATTTTGAGATGAAAAGACATTCAGTGATTTGGAGACACAGCACTATTGAGTGATACATCGCTGAATTAGGGCTGACAGTCTCTTTTCCATTGTTTGAGCTGCTGCAAATATTCATCATCCTCACTGTTGTTGTCCCAAAAGAGTCAATTTAACACATTATTGATCTCCTGTTGTTTATACCTCAATATTTTTACACGTAAAATTAAGAGGGCTCTGCTGCAGTGGGCTCCAAACTGAAACGTTGCCAGGAGTGCCAACATTGTGCCTGCCAGCGAAGTTACTTCCCTAATAAGGGCATTTATTTTCATGCTTTAATTTGATCAGAGCCACCCCTCCCACTCTACACACACATTCACGCACACACAACACACAAGTACTGAAGCGTGCCCGAACACACTCAAATACTGGAATAACTACCACTGACAGATATACAGCTATGTGGTTTGTGGTGCTGCCAACCATCTAAAATATGGTCTTTTTATTCCCAGATTGTAGCCGATTAGCCACAGAGAAAACCGACCCGGCTAATGTTCTGCTACATTTACTCAAGTTATTTGTGTATTCACAAATGCTTCTCACAAACACGAGGATCGGTTTGGGTTTGGCTCAGAACTCAAAGTCAGCCTTTGAAGGAGGGTTATGCATGTGATTATTGTACAGTGCTGTCTATATGAGACAGGAAGTGAAAGCAAGTTTGCAGTAAAAAAGTCTCAAATGAGCTCACGTGACACCGAATTTCACATTTGCATGAGCGTGTTTGGTGTCCCGTCCCTCCATGCTGACTGGAAACACTCAGCTTCTGCAGTTCCAGTGTTTAATCAGCAACGTAAACAGTAGTGATAATGAACAGTGGGGTTTGTTAACCCTTTCCAATCTGAGCACAGACAGCCATCAATGTGTTTGGGGTGTGTGTGTGTGTGTGTGTGTGTGTGGGGGGGGGCAGTTTATCCATGTGCTCATCTTTCAGGAGTGGCCGCACAGGAATGTAACAGTCTCTGAAGTGCTCCAAACCATTCACAGTGGATCAAAGCAAACCCACAGCTGGTGCTGGCTTAGGAACAGTCCAGCTGTGGAATAATTGGCTCTGGTTTTCAATACTGCCATGGCAACCTGCGTGTGTCAGGAGTGGAACCACCAAGTGATTAACTTTAAGGAAGCAGAAGCCTCTTCGCATAAACACTCGGAAACATCCTCAAACTTGATGCGAAACAGAGCCGCTCCATTGTTTCTACGTATGGGCAAGTTGAATGAGGTGACGCCCACCACCCCCACCCCTCCCCGAATGTGTGCGTGACCCCCTCACTCACGTCTGCAGCTTTCTTCTCAGACAGTTCCAGTTTCTCCTGAGCGTCCTTCAGGCCCTCTGAGAATTTGTCCAGTTCGTCCTCTGTCTGCTTCATCTTTTTCTGGAGGTCCAGCAGCTCTTCCTCCAGCTGCACAAGAAAACACAATTAGATCAGCACACCATGCTGCATCCACTCAACTTCTATGTTACCCTTTTGGTAGCCGTGATTTGCCTCAGGTTTTGTCCCAATTCTGAAATGACACCTATACATTTCTAGTCGCTACTAACTCTTGCGCACAAGTCATCCATATCAAAACCTTTTTATTGTACATTTCTGTCCTCTTCTGACCTCACTAAAACCCATCCTGAGAGTACTGAACTGAGCCAAAAATGTATTTCACAGTGGTGACCAGTATGCTGTGCACAGCGCTGGGGTCAACCTTCATCATGATAACTGCATCACATTTGTTAACTCAGTCATCCAACATGCTATTGTCTCTAAATTCAGCGATCATGTTACAGTTGCTAATCAATTATGTTACTATTTGTCTTACTTAAGTTCTTCAATAGTCTGTGTAATGGGCGGATACAATATAAAATCACCAAACATGCCTTTTCATGCACACTTGCGCAATAATTCCTTGACGTCAGTGTTTGTAGGACAAAATGGCAGTTTAATATTGTTGATGCTCATTTCCTTTAAGGTGATACTTTATTGAAGAGCGTATCTGAAAGATCATGTGCATGTCCAATGCAGCCTTTATGCTAACATGTCCACATAGGTAGGTATGTTGTGTTGTTAACTGGTAATTACATCACAACCCATGCTGCAATGTTTTCTATAGCAAAGATAAATATTGAGCATAAGAACACATTCTATATGTAACTCCACAGCTCTATATTGTGTTTTATCAAGTCATCAATATCACTTCCACTGAAATGTTCATTCTGAGACAGAATATACATTATACATAAAATATAGAAATGATCAGGCAATAGCAAATGTTGAAGGTCCAGGGAAGTAAAGAGAGCATTAGGCTCTGTGATGTGATCAAAATGATGGATTGAGTTCATTTCTTTTTTTTCTTTTTTCTGTCTCTTCAGTGTGAACTTAAGTGGTGACCTGCACTGAAGCAACATTGTTTTAACAAGGTGTTTAAATTCTGAGGGCCGATAAAACAGCAGCGGCTCATTTGTAAGTCTAATTACCTGAATGATGTTTGGGAACACTTAAATGGTAACGGTTTACTATCAGTCTCCCATGACATGAAGCCTGGTATGCAGACAGGCACACACACACATAGCACCCACACACTTTGAGTTAAGTGCTTGCCCCTAATCAGTGTTCCCCCTCTGATAATCCAGCTGAGCTCCACACTGTCATTCTCTCCTGCATTTAAAAATATAGCCGCTATCACTGAGGACACACACACACACACACACGCACACAGGGGACCTTGAGTCAGTGTGTGGGGGGCTCATATCTCATTTGTGTGTCTGCATGTGTCCAGTTGGTTGATGATCATGTGCCTGCTGTCGACTCTGTGTTGGGTACACCTGTCGAGTGGGCTTTATGATGGATGTCCACCCCGGTAGATGCTCCATTAGCGCTTTCCCATGTTCCCCTTGGAGCAAGGCCTGAACTTGGGTGGTCTTATGAACAGAAGTGCTGGGAGTGTGATGGTGTCTTTTTGAGCGTCAACGTAAAAGGCATCGATACATCGTCCAAGTATTTCAGTGTGTGCTGTCAGATGGTTTGCTCCCATGTATGACTTGAGAATTCTCGGAGAAGGTGGGTATGGTCCATTGGATTTTTTTGCCCCCCTCTTTGCACCCCCCCCACCACATTTTCCTCTTTGGAGAGTTGCATGGCCTTGTAAGGAGTGGTAGGTGTCCCAAACTTGTCGAATTTACTATCAGAGCTTCGAGCAATGACTCACACAAAAACTGCTATTTCCAAACAGTGATGCAGTAAAGCAAATAAAATAAGAAAGAAAGAAGCAGATTAGCAGTGAGGAATGCTGTATGAAGGCACAGGGAAAGTGTTTACAATCTGTTTACTTGAAAGAATCTCTGGTATGGCATCAGTGCTTGCTATCTTAAGAAATGGATGAGGAAAAATGACTAAGGGCAGCTTATGTGACATTCAGTCTGGTTGTTTCTTCTAGGAGAAGGAAAGGAAATCAAATTTTCTCATCAACCAATCAATTTACCAACCATTTCCAACATTCAGACCACGACCTTGCTGTCAATCTGTCTTCAGTATATTACCTTTTTACACTGCTTATCCACCTTTCCTCCCCACCTGTTTGCATTTGTCCTCCGCCGCTTTCTTGTCCGTCTCCGCCTGCTCCGCCCGGTCGATGGCGTTCTCCTTGTCCAGTTTCAGCATCTGCATCTTCTTCTTGATGGCCTCCATGGTGGCTTTTCGGTTGGGTTTTTTCCTTCTTTGAGATGATAAAACGGCGCTTCGAGAGAGAGAGCGTCGGGCTTGAGATGTGGAGCCGGAGGGAGGCTGAGTCCAACAGAGCTGCAGGGGAATGAGGAGAGTGAAGGAGAAGAAGGGGGAGGAAGAGTGGAGGAGACAAGAAAGGGCTGTGAACAGGGATGGAGAGTGGAGCCCTATATGGGTAGTGAATTAAGCTGCCACAGAACCTCATCCCCTCCTCTTCCCATGTTCTCAGCCCCCCTCCCCCCCACCCACCCCTCCCTTTCCAGCTCTCCATCCATCCATTCCTTCTGTCACCCCTCCACTCACCACTCGGTGCCCACTCCATCCAAACTATCACTCACCCTGCAAAGCACACACACACTTCACCCTATCAGAGCACTCATCCGAGGCCTTTCTGTGGAATGGTCTGGCTCGCTGGCTCGCTCCTCGGCAGCGGCCCATCTCCTTATTTGGGTTGTTGTTTTTTCACCAAAGAGCAGAAGATCAGACAGGAGAGAGTGAGGTGCTGGGTCCTGTTTCCAAATTTAACCCCGCATTTAACGTGATCCTCAAGGATAAGAGCTTCGTTGGCATGCAACCTATCAAACCTTTGAGCAGGCCTTTAACCACGTTTATATGAGAGGAGAATGCAAAGGGAGAGAGGCTGCAAGAGAAAGAGAGAGAGAGAGGAGTTTCTATGTTGTAATCGCACTTTCAAAATAGTTTAGCAGTGAGGCTGCAATCAACAGGTCCACTGCAAGGTCATGCACTTACATCGCACACACTTGTGTGGTACACATTTCTAACTAGCTTGTTTTGTATTTAAAGCCATAAGAAGTAATCCAAGCATCCTCTGTAGACTTGCAGAACAGCTAGCAGGAAAAAAATGTTTCAACAGTAGTTCAAAGTGATGAAACACCCTCTGAAATTTGAGCTCTGTTCTGTGTGCCTGATATTTGAGTTTGGTGAGTGAGGGATGAAACCAGACCGAGAATCAGCGTTTTTGTGAACAATGGACACCAGTGTCCGCACACAGAGAAAGATGAAAGGCCCTGAAGGGAGAGGATCCATGGATATGAATGACAAACACACACAGGCGCAGTAAAAAAATAAAAATAAAAGCCCATGCAGGACACCAGCTCCCACATGGTCTGTTGGCTTTTGGTATCTTGGCAGATGTGCTTCAGTGAGTTAAAAATGTCTGGTAAACCGAAAGCCTGTGGAAGGACTTAAAAAAAGAATTTGTCCAATGTTGCAAACCCTGCTGAATCGTCAAACTGTTCCACTACATCAGCTTTTTCCTTCATTTTCTAGGTAGATATCTGGGTCAGGCTGTGTGAGAAGGCTGCTTCCGGGGGAGATTTTAGACCTCCAAATGGGGCAGATATACTGTAAATTGCAAAACTCTGATGAATTGAGTTGAGTTGAGTTGAGTTGAGTTGATTTCAGCTGCAATATTATTGCAGTAAGATAATTGATCATATTGTTTTCAACTATTCCTCAGTGTGTATTTTATATAGTGTATGTATTTTAGTCGTGCTACTCTTCAAACTCGTGTTACGCTACTACTAGTACCATATCTGCTGTCAGAAATGTGCTGTTAGCTGTTTTTCTTGTATCACACTGTTATTCTCTCCCCCTCTGAAAACAAAAGGCTGCACTTTAAATTAAAAAACCTTAAATCCACACTGTAGTCTGTCAATGGCAGTTGCAGTTACATAACATAACATAATTTACAGATCCCCTGTACAGTGGAATCCAGACCTGCTGGCAACGATCCATGATAAATCATCAGCAAGCATGGACGAAGCATCTGTTCATTCTGGATTCAAAATAATCTGCTAAAGAAATGCTTAACTCCTCTGCTGTTTGCCGTTGCTTTCTGCAGAGTAGCAGACGAAGGCCTGAGAAGACAAACGCGCCCAAAGAAAATATGACTCTTTGCTCCAGCGACATTTTTCTGGTCATATAGGTGATCTGTGCAAAACAACTTGGTAGTTTGGTGTTTGGCAGCTTCTCAAGGTGACTGCTGCTCAAACAATGAGGAGCAAGGGCAGTGTATTGTTGTTGTGACTGGCTGCAGCAGGTTTCAGCAACAATGGCTCAGAGGTGGTGTGATCTCATGAGATAATAAGTAGTGGGAGGATTCATGTAGATAAGTGTTGCTCCCTTTGTGCTATTTACTATCGAATTAAGGCAAAAGAGTGCAAATTAACTCATCTAAGTGAGTCTTGTATGGCTTTCTGCATCTGCGGGGAGAGTTGTGAGACAAATGCTGAGCAGTTCTTTGGATTAGAATGAACCTTCCAGGATTTGTATACTGTTTATTTTGTGAAGGATTTTGCTTCCATTGACAAAAATAGAGTTTACCTCCAATTCTTAAAGATATGAAACATAAAACACAGTATTTTCTGCAAATATCAATGCACAGATGTAAATGCAATATACAATCTCAATTGATCTTTCAACGTTTTTTTTTCCAGTATTGAATAAATCAATGCAAGAAAGGATAATATGTGTTGAAATGGCGCATTGTACAGGATGGGTGTCTCCCACAGATGTCAAAGTGTTTTAATATTCTTGGCAGCCAGTATAAATAGTACAGGTATCCCGTTTCTCCACTCTTTTCCAGTAACAATGTATATGTACGCGGCATGTCTCTCACACATACAAGCTGCCATTTTCCACCCAGCCTCTCTGTGCCTAATTCTAGAGTATAATTTAATGTTTTCAATATCCTCTGCTGAAGTATGCTTTCTTTTACTGCTGCTCAGCCACAGAAATGCTGCAGAGGCTCCCAGACTAAACATCAGGACATTTTTTATTTATTTATTTTTTGCAAATGCAAGATGTGTAGCTGCCATTGAAAGCACCATGTTTGTGTTTTCAATCACTGATGAGCAGCGGCGGATTTCCGAAAGGATGAGGAAGGAGGAGAGTGTCCTGAATCCAGAGCGAAATAGAGAGACGTCGTGGGTATTTTGTACAATAGGAGCTTCTTTCCCTCCAGGAGAAACCGACATCCTCTTTGTACAAGTGCAAGAGTGAACTCTGATTGCCTCGGGGTCGAAACATCCGTCGTGACTCACCTAGACAGGACAACACCTGGAGACTCTGGTGACACACACACACTCACATATAGACGCATTGATGTGAATCTCCTTTAGTGCATTTGGTCTGTACAAGCAGGAGCACAGATTTCCTGTATGACGACAAGCTTTTGTGCATTCTGCAATGACATCATGGTGACCCACCTTAGCTCCGTGCACACTCACCCACACACACATGCACACACACGCCTCCTCTCCAGGCAGTTTACAGGTCGCAGTGGGCCAATCAGAACACAAGTCACCTCGCAAGTTGGAACATCTCCGCACTCTGGGGGAAGGTAAAGTGTGTCATTGTCAGCGGTGTTTTGGAATCACAAACATGCACACACACCTGCTTTATAAGATGCCAGAAGAGTTCATGCCTGATTCTTTCACAACACCAGGACGTACCAGACGCCGTGATGAATGAGTCGTCGTGCGTAACTGAAATGTAATGACTCTCCGGCAAAACCTCAAATCTGTCAGGAACTTGACAGGTTCACTTTTGAATAACACTTCCCCATGCTCAGCTTAGTGGCGCTGCAATTACAGACAATAAGTCGATGGGTTGACTGGAGATGTTTGCCAGGACACCTGGCAACAGAAACCTGCACCTCAAGTTCAGATGGTGGGACTTAAATTAGTGAAAAGGAATCCGATGGCTGTCATGTCACTGCTGCGCTACATTTCTCTTTCCTGGGTAAAGGAAGTTGTTTGCATGAAATGTCGTTGAACTCTCCACACCTCAGCGTCAGTGTTGTGCAGCTCTTCGGCTCTATTGATTTCTTATTAATGCAGTCCTGTTTTGCCACATTTCACTGTGTCACTACAGCTCATGTCGCTGTAGATATGACAGGCATGGTAGGGGCGTGTGCAAATATTTGCAAAAATATCTAGTGATGGTCCAACCCACCTTACAACACCGCATTTTACGAAACAATAGCGAGTCACGATAGCATAAAGGAACTTCATTTATACTGCTTGAATATGCAATGTCATTCTTTCATTTACCACCCAAAGCTTATTTTCTTAGTTCTCCAGTACTACAACTCGTTCTTGTTGTCTTGCATGCACGGCCTTTTGAACATCCACCCACTGATTTTATCATTGTATTTTAATTGTTTATCTTGATGGAAAGTAATCATCTGTGGACTGAATTGAGCTACAACTGCTGATGCTAATGAGTCATATCTAAAAATAATTCAAACAACAGAACAAGGAAGTGAATGGACCTTCCGTTTAGCATTTTCTGTTTTGGATAGAAGAAGATAAAACGGCAGCCGGGAAAATGAGGCGGTGGGCGTTAAGTGACAAATTAAGAGAAAATCGGACTCAGATTGTGAAAGTTAT
The DNA here is from genome assembly GCA_903171835.1 of Mullus surmuletus. NCBI lineage: Eukaryota > Metazoa > Chordata > Actinopteri > Syngnathiformes > Mullidae > Mullus > Mullus surmuletus. The sequence continues at coordinate 40,632 of CAESWR010001088.1, read as the reverse complement.
GATTTTAAGCTGACAAGGAGGTGACACACGCTGTTATTGGCCTCACTGACGACCTTATAAGGAAAACGCCACTAATCCTTTCACTATCTGACTGACAGGCAGAGGCAGAGGATGCTGGGAGCTTTGTGACTTCAGTCTGAAGGAAAGTTGGACCCATTATCACCGTCACACATGTCTTCCCCGTTGGTAATCCCGCTCCCCTTCTTCCTGTCTCCACCCACGCTTGATTCCTCTCCTTCCTTTCTCACCTCCTTGTCTTAACCATTACATTCTGTCTCCTTTTACCTCGTTTCGCTGAGTGACCGTGTGCTCACCTCCAGTTAAGTAAGGGGGTCACTGCAGACACACACAAGTGCGCGCATACCCAAGCGCACATCTGGCTGTAGCTGGATTTCACCACTTTTCTGGGTGTGTAAAAAGGAAGTTGTGTATGTGTATGTGTGTATGTGAATGGGAGTGACTGAGGGAGGGAGAGAGAGAGAGAGGATGAGGATGGGCTTGGCCTCCAGCTCCAGAGTCAGAGGGAGGAAAGCCCTCCCACAGGAAACCAGCACTCCGCTCCACATGGCCTTTTAAGGTAAAAAACTCCCCAAAACTCTTCTCACTAGGGAATGGGGCTAAGATATAGTCACGTTTAAAGCTACAGAGGGAAAGCAGGGTGGAAGCCTGCGAGTGAGGACACACACTATAAAAAGCTACACGTCGGAAACTCCAAATGCCATGAATGAAAAAACTTTTTAAAAAATCATTGATGCGTCAAACTTGCTGCTACTTCTACACAGTGTAACTCAATGGTAGAACTGGCGACCTGCTGTGCAGACATGAGAGACATTCTTTCTGTCTGCCTGCTGCCTTAGTCATATTAAGAGGAGGGGGGGTGTGGGAAACAGACCTCATGCATTACTTCCTCATGGGAAAAAAGTCTGCAATTTACAGTAATTGTAAACAAAGATGCATCCACATCTCATTATGGCTGTGTGGTTTTCAAAAATACTGACAGAAGACATAGGTTCATTTCCGTGCACACAACACCAAGGGCAAAACAATAGACATTTATTGATGAATATTAAATTAGAAGCTTTTATCACGGAAATGAGTGATGTGTTTTACAATGAAATGATGAATACAAAATCACTTAGGATCTATAATATGAGATTGAATGAATAAATCTGGGTTCCCAAAGTTATATGGTTGATGCGGTGTGTGTGTGTGCGTGTGTGGGTGTGCGCATGCGTGCATATGTGCTCTACAGACACACTGAGTAACTCCTGCTCTAGGCGCTGCCCTGAGGAGGCCATGACAGCATGTTAGCTCACCCTTTTATTGCTTTCACCATCAATGTGTGTGTGTGTGTGTGTGTGTGTGTATATGTGTGTGTATGTGTATGTGTGTGTGTGTGCGCCCACGATGTTATCAGGCCTAACATTTTCCTCTGTGGCGGGCGTTCGCAGATGTTGTGTAAATAAAGATTCTTGTGGTTGAATGGATGTTAATGAATGCCCGACTCGTCGCAGTTATTCTGAATGTTTATCACCTCATCGCACTCATTCATAACAGAGGCTCTGAATGTGCGTGTGTGTAAAAGAGAAGAAGGGGAAAACAAAACAGACTTTACCTGTTTGATGGAAAGGATTAATTGAGTTTATTTTAAAAATGAATAATCAGATGTGCTCTTTGTAGCTCCGCATGAAGCATTTTAATCCTCCTCGACATACATCTTTCTGTGCTCCCTTTGCTTTTTTCCCCCCATTAAGTCTTGCATATTTGACATTCCCTCACCAGTCTGTCGAGCTGTTAAATGGTGCGATATGGTCACTATTTCTTGCTATATCAGTCCACCATCACTGTGCTCCCGGTCAGGTTGCACACAGTTGGTTTATAAGAGCTTTTCAACTAAGTACAGCTGTCGGCTGCTGCTGGGAAGTTGGTGAGAGTGATCCAAAGTAAGCAAAACTGCAGCGCCAATTAGCTAAAGCAGATTATAAAGCTTTGAGGTGAGATGCAGAGTTGGGGTGATAATTCTTTGTGGGTTTGTGACTGTGAACCACATGTGCAGAGTCGTACCTATGATTATTTGACTGGTGCCACTTTGACACTGTACAGCACACTCGATAAGTATCTCTAGAAGAGTATATTGTTCAGTCAGAATACTTTTCTTTGTTTACACGCAACTAAAATAGACGCAAGGCCTTTATCGAACATTGAAGGGCAAAGCAGTTAGCAGAGTAACAAAGCCGCGGTGCCGAGGTTATCTAGGTGCTGCTCTTTAGAGCTCATGTGGGAAGAATGCGTGACGTTTGCCTGCAGCCGCTCCGCTGATAGGCTGCTGATAGTCGCCAGCATATTCCTGCTTAGTGAACCGTGGGGCGTTGCCACTGCCAACTTAAAAAGGTCAAAGATCACCGTGTGCTCGGTCGACCCTCCCGCAGCCCAGCGAGTAAGGCTGGTTATCGTTTAAAAATATTAATCACATTTACATAAATACATTTTGAAAGTGCTCAAATCCCGCTTGCAGTAATTGGCTGCAAGTAAAACCATAGAAACAGTTTTTTTTTCTAAATCTGGGTACAAAAACAAGCGATTGCAGGTATCGTTTGACAGGCGCAGTTTTGATACTACTTGGTACTGGGTTGTTTCGGTACCGATACCCAGCCCTACCAGTAAGGGACAGTTCATTCTGTGTGATCTGCTAAAGAGGACTGAAAGCTGACATCAGGGAGTCGAAATCGAAAGTTAAACTCTTTGATCCAGATGTGACTTTTGTTCTGACTCCCTCTCTGGCCCGAGCTTCCCTCTCTACAGCCCAAATCGGCCTGTATCCACTTTGGCCTCTCCTGCCGCCACCCTCCCTCGCTCCCTCACCACTTGGCTGCCTGCTTTTGAATCTGGAAATCGTGATCCCGATGCAGAACGCGGCTTGAGGAACTCCCTCTGACCGTGGACGGCCTCCCACCAGTTGCACGGCCCCGATCTGTGACTGCTGGCCGCGGACTCTTCCTGCCCTGCGGCAACCTGGACGGCGCCCCACCCAGGCCGGCCCCAAATCCTCCCACACCCATGTCGGGACAGAAGAAAAGCTCCCTCGCTTTAAAGCTTGTCTCTCACCCTCTATATTCATGTCCCAGTAAAAGCCCCTCCATCATATCTCACTTCTTCTAATTATCATACTTGTGTGTCAGATTTATATGTATTTGGTACTTCAGCTTGACATACCGAAGAAATACAACCAACATACACACTTGGAACCAAGTTTAAACTCCACAGAATTAGCAAAAACACCAAGATTCAATACGAGAAAGTCAATGAAAGGTTACATAGGTTACATCATTTGCCAAAATGTCACTTTATGTTTTCATAAGGAGTTGATCGGATGTGTGAAGATGTTTTCTTGAAGTGAGGAAACTTTCTGAGATTCCTACACCGAGTTTAGGTTCAGTTTAGGTTAAGTGTTGGTCTTAAAGACGTCTAAGCCTCAGGCAAGGGGGCTTGGTTATGTCAGCGAGGGTCCTGACAAGGATAGAAGTGTGAGTGTGTGTTGGTTCTCAGGTCTGTTTCCCTTTGCCTCGCCCACATACTGTCGGACATATGGCTGTGTTTAGTGTCTAATAGAACGGGGTCATTTGTCATCAGCAGTATAAACAAGCAAGGACACACACACATATTTATATGGTCTCGTTGCCTGTTATTTGGCTCTATCTTCTCTTTCAAAACCAGCTTAATTGTTTAAATATGAGTCTTATTTCACAAATGAATCTGTCTAAAGAAGCGTTGTTGGTTTTCTTTTCTTGCTGAGTCGCCCAACCCCCTTCTCTCAGTCTCCCGGCCATAACTGTTTCCATTTGTGGGGGTCCCCCTGTCCCACCTCCTCATTTGCATGGAGGGAAACCAGGATTGAAAAAGTTTGTGAGCAGCTCCCTCTTCTGGATCTCCTGAGAAAATGTGAGTGAGTTGTGGATTTGTCTCTCTGTCACACACAGTAGCTGGCAGTCGTATCATTGCTGACTGGTGACTTTCCATTGGCAAACAAGGTGTGAAATAATATGATATCAAAGGGTTTAGGCTATCTGGTAAAAGTCTTATCCTAGAATTTGGCATGTCCCTAATAACCAACAATGTGCAAAGAGGACTTTACTCCATCAGTTTACTCTTGAAGTCTACTCTTACACTGAAAAATAGATTGCCTTAGAATAAATAGTATTTACTTCTTTTGAGTTCTGTTTGAAATAATCTTCGGAATACTCACATCACAGCCCTGCTTCTCTTAATTCCAAACTTCTCCTTCAGGTGGAACAGGAAAACACAATTCATTTAAATAAAATTCTAATCACTTTTTTAATTAAGGTCTATTGTTTTTTGTGAATAGTGGGTGAGTAAGTTAAAGATCCTTCAAAGAAACACACTGACTTTGATGGTAATTTAAAAAAATGATGATATTCATTTAATCTCATGTAGTCTCAGGTAGTCTCCCCCATTGCCACAGTCCTTTACTGTAGTGTAGTTGTTGTAGTGTTTTGGGAAAATTACCTTTAACCTGAGACTGGCAGAAAACTGTTGCGTCATTCTGATCAAAGTATCATTGACAGAGGAGTTTTTGCATCACCAGGATATAAGATTGCACAATGTCCATTTGCATTATTTTAATTTGTAAAGAAACAAATTACATAATAATGAACACCCACAGTGTGACATCATATGTTTATGATGAGACACTACCAGTGAAATGTTTAATAGATATTACTACAAAACTGTGAGTGATTGATTACATACCCTGAAGTATTTAAATTTGTCTGAGATGTTGCGTACTAGTTGAAATAAAATTCAAGCCAATATGTGTTAGTAAAACAAAACCAAAAAACAATATGTGTTAAAAAAAAAAAGCCCAAAAGTGTCTATTTTAGACATCTTCTATGTGGTGACACTGGCATCTCGTCGTCCCCTGAATCAAGTCATTCATTCAGACACAGACTGTTTCACATTCCCTGATGTGTCAAGGTTGTTAGATGTGTTTCAAAGTGGAGCATTGCTTTCATTTCAGAGTTATATCAAACACAGTTTATCGCCAAATAGGAAGACACTGTTCCAACGGCGGCTGATAGTTTCAGCAGTTGTTCTGTCCTCCCCCCTGCTGTCCTCATCTAACCTGTTGTTTTGGGTAGCTGCTTATGTCACGGCCTTGGAAAAAAGATGGCTGAGGCACAAAAGCGGTCAACTCAAACAAGGCCACCAAAGTTTTGTGTCGTTTAGTGTGTAAATAAAACATTCGAAGATTTAATCAATTTTGTATGATTCAAATGACAGGCAACGTAACAGAGAGGTGACTTGTCTCTCTTGGTAAACAAGTGCTAATATACTGCAGATATAATATATACACACCGTCTTTGGCCGGCCCATCTGTCACTTTCACAACTGAATGCATTACTTAGAAGTGGAGCATAGTGTTCTGTGTCTGCTTGTCAGTGTTCCCCAATGTATTTGATTTTAATCTGCTTGTGTCAACACAGCAGGGGAAGGTAACGTTTCTGTGGCTTTCGCTGCTCACTCAACGCTTGGAACTTATTCATCACTAGGCTTCATTTCAACATGTTTTTTTTTAACAGTATAACTCATCCCATGGTGGTTCAAATCATTTATGATTTATCTGAAGAAAAAGTAGTCAGCCATACCCCTTACTCCCTTACAAAACATCAATAAGAAAAATATTGTACCCTTTCATCTATTCAAAAGTCAAAGTGACTAAAAGTTTGAGAAATAAATGTTGATTGTGCATTTGGGCTTTGGAAATAAAAAGTGTGCAAGGGAAAAAACTGAAAAACAAGCCATGCAGCTACATTGTGACTGTACTCTCTGTAGGGGGCGGTATCGCACTGCCAGTGAATTGACTTCAGCTTGCAACTTTTGCTTGCAAGATGAAGAAGACCTTGAAATCAAATCTACTGAACACATGTCAGATCCAACAAGAGAAATTGAAAAGCCCTGAAATGACACCTTGCATGGTTATTTATCTGGAAATAAAACTTTTTAAAGTAAAATCTTTGCTATTATTTCATGAACTTACAAAACACCATGTTCAGTTATTCTTAAATCTGCTTTTTGAGACCCCACAACTACTCTTCAAAATGATGGGGATGAAATATAGGAATAGTTCAGGCCATGTTAATTACAATGTAAAAACATGAAGCTTTATGTCCCACTGTCCAGTCGGAGTCCATGCAAACAGATCGGATGCATCAATAAACAGACAGAGATGGATGGCCGTTTGCCTATCTGTTCAGATCGGATCTATGTCGACGCCTCGCACACAAGGCGCTCATTGTGGAGCGTGACACAGAGTGGATATTGTGCAGAGTGTGGGCACGGAGAAAGGACGGTGCCGCGGCCTTTTGTGAAGTGGGTCAGGTCTGTGAAGGGGTTAACAGTTGGCTATGTCAGCAAAACGATGAGATTTGATAATTCCCATAGCCTGTGAACTTTCGGAGAACCAAAGAAACCTACGAGAGACCTGCAGTCGCACCAATTATCCCATGGTCCTTTGTCTGGGACTAAATGCCAGACACTTGTGGGGTCAGATTGGATGTCATGCGTAGTGTTGGTTTGAATTAGCCTCAAAAGCAACCAGAGACTCTCATTAAAACATTTCAGACGGGCAACGAGCAAACCTCATGAGAACGTCACATCCTGCAGAGCCTAAATGTAGAACACATATAGAATATATTCTCAAACGCCGGGATGCTTTCCCAGACGCGCTGCGATCAGTTACAAAAGTGTGGCCTGCAAATAATTTATATTTCATCAGTGCATGAAACAATCACAGAGAGACGAATTTCCAACAGATGTGAAAATTCTAAACGTCCTCACCAGTTTGTGGTAGATCTTTAAACACGTCTGTACACAAGCAGAACTCAAATGAAATCAGAATCAGTGAAGGGAAGCTCCAATTTTGGCCGGTGCCCTACACTAACCTCTCTGCACTGCAACAGGTAACAGCGAGAGCAAATTCTTGACTAGAGACGAGTAAATGTGTGTCAGGAGTTTAAGAGCATAGTTGATATTTTTGGTTGCAGGCGAGAATGCTGTGCCGCTACTTTGCAGCGATGCGTCCATCGGGACGACCCGAAGGACACCGGTGTCCGTTGACCTTCTGCTTGTGCAAGTCGCGAGAAGACAAGTTCCGTATGGGAAAGTGTGTGTGGGTGTGCACATATTTGTGCAAGTCAGGTCTTGTGGGTGTGAGTGTGCACTTGTGATGTCATGACTCAGATCCGGGTGATCCTCTCCTGACCAATCGGTGCAGAGCAGGAGACTTCTGAGAGAGAGAGGTGGGGGAGTAGATGGTCAGTGGATGATTAAAGGATGGGGGAGGTTAAACACCGAGCAGTCGGGTTGTAAAACACCGAGTGTGTGAGTGTGCCGGTGGTGTAGTGTGTTGTCCGTCATCGTGTGTCGGGCCAAGAACCTGTCTGCAGCTGTTCGAGTCTGACATGAATGAGGCCCATCGCTGCGGTGACCCTCCGCTGTGATAAATAGGGGAGGTTATGTCATCGAATTCATTACGTTCAGACCATAACCACCAGAGATCATCTCTGGGAGCGATGGCACAGTTGTAAAGCTCCAGAGATCATGTTAGAAAGTGAAATATAAACCAACGGTTGAAGCTTCTCCTGTATCTCTGCAGCGTGCCGCTCAGCGTGCTTTAGTGGTGTCTGTCTGCCAGCTCAACACAGTTGCAAAAAAAAGACCAGTTTGACAGCAGCCCTCCAAAACATGGCTTACAGTTGTTAACACATGTCTCCACACTCATCTTTGTTTCTTTTATCCGGGTTTTCTGGATAAGAGTTGGCCGAGCGCTTCGACCGAGACAGCTGTTTGACTTATTCTCGATTCGTGCGGTTTTACGGAGGAGGCCGCAGTGATTTGCAGCAGATTTGTCAGCTTGGCAATATGTTGAGGTGATACTGTTGGCATGCTTTCGTATATGTCTTCCTGCAAGCATCTGAAGAACATTTTATGGATGTGCTGAGCCACTGGGGCACATTAATTCTTTAGGAAATATATGCTTTTGCCAGGTGCTGCCCACATCTTATGCAACACAATTGTTTAGCTCAACTTTTTTTTTTTTTTTT
>CAESWR010001087.1:81735-92373 GCA_903171835.1 Mullus surmuletus | reverse complement strand
CCCCCCCCCCCGACGACCGCCCACGCGCCCCCACTCTCCACAAACAAACGGCCCATTTTCCGAACAATTTCCGATAAAGCGCCGCATCCTCGCCGGGCCTCTCGCAGCGTCGACGGAGGCCCACGGTTCGTGCGCCGATCTGATGGACCAAGGACAGACAATAACCTCCCGGCTCCGAGACCACATCTGCACAAGCTGAACTGGTTTGACAGGAAGGAAACCGACACAAGCAACCATAACACACGGGAAACACCAATATTTTCAGTCCAAAAAATGTCAAAGTTGAACACCCATGTCAGAACCAAAATCATATTGCTATTATGAGTCATACTACACCGAGGAACAAACGCTCGGGCAGGTGCATTATGAGACTCACACGTAGTACTAAGAACCACAGAGACCCAGAAAGATGTCCTCCTCTAAAGCTTGACAGAAACCCTGTGACAACCATAGCAGATTTATCCTTATTTTCAACCTCGAAACATTCTTTTTTATGAGACGTTTCTTTCACGAGAGCTTGAAGCCGCGACGGCGGGGACACCGAAGAGAGAGGAAGTGAAGAGGAAAATGATTGCTTCTGTCTCTTACGCACACATCTACGCGCACACACACACACATTTCATTTCATTTACTTTATAATAGAGCGCATACAGTTGAATAAAACACAGGTGGAAGACCAGAAAGGCAGACCTGGATCAGACTTTTTCAAGGTCTGGTTGGAACAAAACAAGGCGAGTGCACTTTAGAAAGCTTAAATGCCTGTTTTCACTCATTCTTGTGCCTATTTTATGATTTTTTTTAAATCTCATTTTTAATGCACATTTATTTAACCAGATAAAAGACCCATTGAGATCAAGACCTCTTTCACAAGGGTGACCTGCCCAAGAAAGGCAACGGCACACGTCCACAAATAACACAAAAATGACAGCAATCGCACAAAGAAACAACAAGCGTATATTTAACAATTTGGGTATGCAATTAAATACATCCCTTAACCTTGTATGTGAACACAATATCCCATTATAAGTCACCTGGATAACATATAAATCCCTGACGATGAATATTCAAATGCACCTACACCATAAAAATATGAAGTTTATATATTTTATTTATGTTTCTCTCTGTTTGTGACATTCCTTCTATAGGTGAAAAAATCCCCAGCAATCTGTGGTAAAGCAGTGCACAGAGAGATGGGGGGGGGGGCGAGGGGGCGGGGGGTGGGGGGTGTGGGGGTTATAGGAGGAGCACGTAAGAACGGTAAATTTCCGGCGGAGAAAAGAAAGCATCATGGGAGGTTGGTGGTTCAAGCGTGTTATTTTGGGCATATCCCTCCGAAACGCAGACGTGTTCGGAAAATAACAAGACTGCAGCGATTCCCATCAATTTTCTGCCTGTGCGTCACCTAAGAGTCACACACACACACACCAACAAACACACACACACATCCCTTCTCTCCCCCCTTGTCACCTTGCTGCTGCACCATTTGTCTTCAAGTGGCTTCGCAAGCCCAGCCAAGAAAAAATGAAAGTCTGCAGCGCGTCGCTCTGTTTATTGAGGTGCATTTGAGAAGCTTGAAGTCAAACAGCTGATAAGTCTGTTTGCCTTTAGGTGTGTCATCGGTGTCATTGTTGCCAAAGTGTATAATCAGGCGTAACAGAGAGGTGTTTTGACTCGAAATTTGCCACCTGCTGCGTCTCTTAATGCCGCAAATGTCGAGTGGTTTTTGCACGATCGTCACCGTCGTCGTTCGGCCCTGTTGATTTTCACCGCCCACCGCTCTGCAACTTTTATGGTTTCCTATTCCCTCACTTTCATTCTGCGTACGCTCTTCCTCTCTCTTTAGCGGTGAGGATTAAGTTGTTACTTTGAAGACCGGCGACGGGACATATTCTTGATTTTCTTTTGTATGCCACAATAAAACGGAAATAAAACGGAAAAGCTTTTGCAGGTCCGACGTTTGGTTGGTTTCTTGGTGGAAACCGCGCCGCCGAGTGAAACAAAATGCGCTTTATTTGTAATGCACAGATTACACAGTTTCACTGAAGAGGAAATGGAAACTTTAGTTCACTCGCACTGTCCACTACTGGGTCGAACACCAACTCCTTAAAAAAAAAAAAAGAGAGAAAAAAAAGACTGTGTGCAGGCCAGGGAAATGACAGCTGGCGGGGGGGCAGCCAACCTGCACACAAAGATTTATTCTTCCGTATTAAAAAACGTTGTGTATCGTCTATATCGTGAAATCCCACTGCAACACGTGCTCTTTGTGCGTGTGTGTGTGGGTCTCAGTGATGACTGCAGCTACAACTGTTATTTTTATGGTTCTTATTTTCCGTTAATGTCTGTAAGTTTTCCCAGTCCACCTCAATTATATCAGGCTTCGGCGCTAAGGGGGAAAATATGACTTTATACTATTCACAGAAAAACCCGAGGCCCGAGGAGGGAGAAGGAGAAATACTTTTATGAATTCTGATGTCAGATGTTTTCCAAAGCGCCTGCATGTATGTGTGTGTCGGTTATTGTGACAGCACATTTTCTTAGTATTTAAAAAGAAGTGTTATATACAATCTATGGTGAGTGTAGATCATTTTAAAAGTCTGTAGCCTCAAAAAAAGGGATGCACGGCAGCGTTTAAATATTCTTGTGACAATAAAATGGGTCACATAGTTGCTCATTCTATCCAGTAAATGACACCCTCACTCACACACACTCTCGCTTTCTCCCCCTTTCTTTCTCTCACACACATGCTTTCAAAACAAAAACAGCATTGGAAAAATTATTGCTAACAACTTCAACCTGATGCTGAATGCCAAAGAACAACAAAGCAGATGGAAAAGAAAAAAAAAAAAAAATCAAGCTCATACCGTTTCTTCTCCACACACTCGTCCTCCTCCTCCTCCTCCTCCTCCTCTTCCTCTCACCAACACTCGTCTCCGTGCGAAAGATTTGTCATTTTGGAGGGCAAAGAAAGAAAAACGTTTCTTTTCACCTTTTTTGGGGGATAGTGAGTGTGGAGTGTGGTAGTGGGACACCTCTGAGGAAGAGTACGGGGAGGAGGAAACAAGTGGGGGGAGGCAAGAGATGAGTGCAGACATTCACACACTCTCTCACACACACACACACACGTCTCACAAACCACAGCTGCTTTTGAGAGACCAGCAGAACGCTCATGGGACTATCTGACTGCAAACCCCTTCACGTTCGAGCAACAATTATGCCGGAAAATAACACTTAATTAGGGGCTGCGGGCCGGCTGACACATCCACGTCTAATAATAATAATACGCGGCGTCACTGCAGGCCCCGCCCGCCCCGAGTCCCACCGGTTCCCTCCGGACTGAGCATTTGCATCCCAGCAGGAGATATCAAAACACACTCGGGCCGGGGTGAATTTGAATCGGCATTTGAATTTGTCAAAGAAGAGCCCTGAGACGTCATGATTATAATTAGAGTGGGGAAGGGGGTGGTGGGGGGGGGGGCGAAAGGAGAAGTCCAGCGAGCCGACGGTGCTCAGCAAAGGTTTTTGTTCTTTTCTTTTATTCAAGAAAAACCCTTCTCCTTTCTTAATGTAACTGGGGCATTATGTCTTTGCGTATGTGTGTGTGTGTGTGTGTGTGCAAACGCATGCGCACACTGTGGTCTTAGTTCCAAGAACACATTACATTATTCATTTGGCTGGCAGAGCGGAGGCCCTTATCCCCCTCGCCCTCCCACACCACAGCGCGGCGCGGTAGCAGCGAGCTACACCGGTTTGCACGCCGGACCTGCAGAGCGGCGTGAATCTGCCGGTGGATTATCAGCTTATCAACACATGAGACAAGACATTTGGGTGCTCAATAGATTCTCTGCCCTGCAATATGCAGCGAGGTCCCCTCTTGACTGGGCATTAAAGAGGCAGACTTTTTACAGTTTAAAAGGAGGAACCAACACTTCCATCCACCACATATTTAGATAAGTTGTGTCAAATTAAGCACACACACAATTGCTAATGTAGGGTTGAGAACACCTGGGGGAAAACTAGTGGAATTTAACAGAATAGCCCTTTAGAATGTTGTAAAGGTCATTTTGGAGGCTTTCATCGGTGGGTGAATTACGTTGGATTATGGATAAGTGTTCCTAATATTATGTCAACCTTAATTCATAAGAATGGGAAAACCAGAGTTTAGGAACGTTCTCTCAGTAGAACCCAAATGCAAAATAAAGCCTTCAGCATCTAAAACAACAAATCGACAGCTTTCTCAAATAGTTTGTATTGGGGGAAAAAGAAGGATATTACAATTGTCATTCATTGCTGTGCTGTGAAACTGGCACCTGCATTTGTATTCTCTGCACAAGAAATAAAAATAAAGAAAATCTGGTATTTGGCATCGTTTTAATCCATGTTTAAGGGAATTTATTCTTTATTTAACTCCTTCATCTGAAGGGTGACAAACACACTATCAATTTTCATTTTTTTCCGGAATTGTGAGGGCCACTTCTCTTTATTATTAGTCTTTAGATTCTGCAGAAATATTTTGCAATCACATGGAAAGGGTGATTCAGAGGTACAGAAACATGAATATCGTCACTATCATATGCTTTGGTTGTATTTTATTTTGTAAAACGTGGTTATACAACGTTTATGCCGCCGCACCAGAGCAGGAAAAGAGGTTGGAAAAAGGAAAATGGTCTGAGATTTGCGACGAGACAACAAAAGGAACATGAGGGAGGTGTGTTTTCTAAAAACACACATGTTCTTAGAAATCACACACACACATAAAAAAAACAGGAGGGTATGGGGGAGGAGAAAACACATGAGAGTGAGTGAAGAGAGAGTGTCTGAATGGGGAGTGGGTGTCGAGATGACAGATAAAGCAAGAGGAAGGTGGGGAGGTTTAAGACAGGAAAATCTAGTCCGGGCCTCCGACAATCTGTGTTAGCGAGGAGACATGAAACAAGAGTCGAGAGAGTTGAGTTACAAGGGGAGAGGAAAGGGGGGAGACAGAAAGAGAGAAGGGAGAGAGAGAGAGAGAGGAGCCGTGACATGCAGAGTGGCGGATAAACAGAACAATCGAGCGAGAGGTGAACACAGGAACTAGCAAAGAGTCCTTGCAGGTGTGTGTGTGTGTGTGTGTGGGTTGTGTGTGCAGATGTCTGCGGGAGAGATGTGGTAGCAGCCGGCTCTATCATTAGCATCACCAAAAGGGAGTTTCACCCTAAAATGGAGCGCGTGCAGATGTGAGGGAGGAGGCTTGCTGACGGCGTGGTTTCACACGTTACTCTCCCTGCCGTCGCTCCTTATCTGGTCAGCGACCCCCCCCCGCCCCCCCGGCCCCCCTTTTTAAGGTGTGTGGGCGAATCGCACTCCGCCACCTGCGTCAATTAATGCCGAGGGGCCGGGATGGGTGGTGGATTTCCACGAGTGCGGTTTGAATGACGTTTGGACGTGTTTGTTGAGATCAATCAGGTTATCGCCACCGAGGAGCGTTTCTTCTGACGGCGGGAGAACTGATTTACAGATGCGCAGGGGTGTGGGCGACCCTAAAGCCACGCCAGGAAGTTGACAAATTGAAAAATAAATGTTCTTTTGTTTGTGCTTGACATTTAGAAAAGTTGAAAAAGTAGCAATGCAATCATAGTTGATGCTTCGTATTGAAACAAAATGCCCAACTTTTGCACAAATCTAATTTTTGACGATAAAGAGCTATCCCCTATTGTCATTTTGCACCACTAATTTAGGGGGAACTTCATTTATATACATTCATTAAGATACTCCTTTATTAGTCCCACAGTGTGCAAATTCCTAACATTTTGAAAAAAATATTCATATCGATAAAAAAGATTGCAACATTAATTTGAAACACACAGAATTATGTGACTTCTAACAAGCTTGTTGGCACATTTTTGCATGTGTGTACAGGTATGTTGAGACAAGGGAGATCTTTTAAAACTGTAAATTAACAATCTTATCCTCTTTTAATGGAAAACAAACAAACAAAATATATTACAATAATTATAAGTGTTTCATCTATATTTTCCTCATTTTGTTCTTTTTAAAGAAACTCTGATTTAAACCTCAAAATCCCATATATGAGTCAATAAAAAAACAAACACCCCCCGTTTATATGGGATTTTGTCACATAAACAACTACAACAGCATATAATGTTTCATATGTGAATGTTAATAACTGCGGGTGCAGCCGAATACACAACTGTGTGTGGAGGTAGATTGGTGAGTGTGTTTTCGTGTGTGTGTTTGTGTGTGTGTGTGTGTGTGTGGTCATGTGTAGATGCTGGGAAATCGCATCTGCTTGTATTCACTTTTGTCTCTCAGTTGCGATCTTGAGTGAGTGGGCCGGTTTGGGAACAATGTAGGTAGATAACAGGGTTTGAGTGGGCCGGTAAAAGTATTTATTTACACTTTGAGATGTGAAGCATTTTTCTAGTAAACTGAAAAAAAAAAATGTAATTTGAATTGGCAGCTTTTCGACCACACATATGGAACTACCAGGCTTTGTGTGTGTGTGTGTGTGTGCGTGTGCGTGTGTGTGTAACAAGTGCATTAGGTTGCCACATCGCTGGGAGGTCTCAACAACTGCAGCTCTCTTCTCAAACACAAGTTCTAGAGGAAGACGTTGCAAAAGCGCTGGACACACACATACACAAACACACACACACGCACACAAATGTCGCAAAAACGAACTGATCCTGATCAGTTTCCTTTTCCTGTGTTCAGTAAAGATGGCCGACCACTCGCGCAGATAGAGAGATAAATGGAAAACTAACTGACACAGAAGATGAGTGGCGACAGAGAAAGCAGAGAGAGATAAAGCTCAAAGAAAATAAGAACTGATTCACAGGTCAGAGGAGGAAACCAGAGAATAAACGGGGGGGTTCATGAGCGAAAGATGTGTCACCTTTCTGATGATTCAACCCAACAATGCGACACTGGAGGGGAGGAAACTATTGTTACTGTAAATCCACAAATCGTATCAGAACTTAAGAAGAACCTCGGGGAGGGGCTTCGCGGTCCGGCTGACATCAGCGCCGCCGCGTTTCGCCCACTGCCTCGAAACGTCGGCAACCGGATCGGATAACCGACCTTTTAGAATCCCGGATGCCGGTTTCTTGAAGATAAAGTTTAAGAGTCGAGAGAGAGACGATCGTTTGTCAAATTATTATCTTAAAATGTCTTTATTCCAAAGGGAGCGACAATGCTTCACGGCTGGAGTTCCCCCTGTGAGCATCCTACATGAAAGGGGTCACTTTCAGCAGCAATGACTCCCTCGCTCGCCCGTGTTTGGGTGTCTATTCTCACTTTCCCTGAAGTGCCGCGCAGTACCTATTTATGATAACCGCCCGCTCAGCGTGTACACAAAGTTACTAGAAGAGCTGAATCACGACCACTCCTTCAGCACTATCTCGAGCCTGCCTTTCCTCTCGCTCTCTCGCTCTCTCTCTCTCTCTCTCGCGCCTCCGACTCTTTACAAGAAGAAGAAGAAGAAGAAGCCGAGGGAGCCGCGGCCACCTGCCGATTGGTTCGCGTGGGCTGCAGAGCTGGTGGTCGAGAGCGAGGGAGGGCTGTCAAATGCTACAGAAACTCGTGACTGAAAAAGGGGAAATGGCAGATACATAACTTCCTCTATTGACACAGATCAAGTGGGGGCAAGACTCAACTGTAGTGTTTCTGTAGCTGCGACCGCCACGACGCCACCGCAGCCGCCTTCGTGTGGATAAAACGTCTGATCCTGAGATGAGGAGAAAACGCTCATAAGGAGCAGAGAGAGAGAGGTTTTTTTTAACGGGAATAAAGGGATGGAGCATGGGAGGGTGTGTGGGGGGGGGGGGCAACAGCACACACTAGCTCTAGAAAAATGGTCAAATGTTGGATGCAGAGAGGGAAAAGTTCTCTCATCGTCTCACCCTCCCTCCCCCCCTCCCTCCCTCCCTCCCCCATTTCTCTCACTCAGTCGACTCATGTGAAACTGAAAGACCCATGTCTGAAATGGGGGAATTTATATGGGTTCACATGTCCTAATTAAAGCATTTCCTGGAACTGTTCACATGAACGTACATAAATGTGAACATGTGTGTGTTGAAGTGTGTATGTGCGTGTGTGTGTGTGTGTGTGTGTGCTCCTCGCCTGACAGACCACTCGATGCCACTTCCCCCCACCAGTTCACGGACACATGGCAGTCACCAGTCATAATCTAGCAATGATCACATGATTCTCACACATGTACAGACACAGACACACACACACACACACACACACACACGCACACTAAACAAACCATACAAACTCAGGTAATAAAGTAGCTTATTATCATCAATGGTGCTGTCCATAAAGTAAATCATATTTTTATATTACACACCTTCATGCGTTTTAATCAACAAATTATGGTGTAATTATTTTGCAGAAATTTGTTGCGAGATGGTTAAATGCTAAAAATAAAAATAATTAAAAATTGGTTCTACATGTGTGAGATTTTACATTAATTTTTGATATTTTCATTAGTGAGAAAATATATAAACTTCTATCAGTGACAAATGGAAATAACATCAATAACAACATTCTTTGTTGTGGTTTGCTTTCCATTTTCACCCCTAAAACTTAATAAAAAAGGAAGTTACATTCAGTCGTAAAGGGCCTGAATAAAGCGGAATGTACTGCAGAATTTAATATTCATCTATGCTTTAATTAAAGACCCAAGCTGAATCATATCTTAGGAATTTGCACGGAAAGTTTAATGCATTAATTCTCCCGAAGCAGACAGCGTTACCGGGCCTCCCGCTGCCTCTCGTCCTCTCCAATGGCGCTGCTGTTCTACTACTTGTCAATAAAGCTTTCAAAGCTTCTGAAACTCCACGTCGTGATCATTATCTCTCATAACAAAAATCTATAAATACCATGGGCGTGCTTTAAACACACAAGTTTTATTTTTGGCAGCCTTCCCAGGGCATCTTTAAAAGCCGATCGTAGCTATAGAGCGTCTGCAGCCGGCAAACCGCAGAGGAGTTAACTTCCAGGTTGCCTATAAAATATTTAGCTGCTTGACCACTTTATTCAGCTCATAGTTCTTCCAGCAACGAGGGGGGGTGGGGGGGGGGGGCGTTTTCCAGCAGGTCCGCCCCCTGAAGCTGACGCCCCCGCTCTCCCCACATAACCTCTCTAACAGCCAGTCAATGATCCTTGACCTCATGTAACAGTGCATTTGTGAACAGTGTCACCACACCAAACGTAAGTGATACATTTCAAAGAAATTAGTCAGGCTCAGTTCTACGGTTGTCTAGATCCTATTAGTCAGAGAAAGTGGGCGGAGACTCAATAACCTAAAATTAGTGAAACAAAGTGATCGCAGCCACTTGAAAAACCTGCAAGTTTGATGGGTTCGTTTTCTGTCATTGAATGAATCATGGTGATGGAGGTCTGCTTGGAAAACAGCATCATCACCTCTAAGTAAGTCAATGCACTTTTTTTAATAGTTTGTTAGTACAAATCATGCTAGCCGGCAGCAAACGAGTGACGCTCCAATATTTGGTTAAAAGCTCCCTTGATTGATCTCTATTGAATATTGAAAAGAGCTGGTGGTAAGTGAGAAAAAAAAGCCAGCCTCACATAAAAGCTAGGGGGAATAGTTGTCCCCCCCAAAAACAGGTCAGGGAAAGACATAAAAGGAAGAAAGCGGAAACAGAAGCAACGTGTGCTCCCCAGTGCGCCTCGAATCTTTACTGAAAATGTCTTTGTGATCCTCTCAAGCTCCTGCCTGCAGACATTTTTTGAATAGAGAAAAAAAAATGGGTTTGGACTAGAAAAAAAACTGGTAAATATTGTGCTTAAAAAGGGGAAGATTTGTTTTTTTTTCAATTAAATTAAATTAAATCAAATTTAATTCAATCATCGGCCTCAAGTAAATAAATAAATAAAGGTGCCTTTTAAGGAAATACAGTACTTCACTTTATCTGTGGATTTTTATAAAGGGAACTTTTAATTGCTGCGCAAACATTTTTTTTTGAGGGTTAGCCGTCTGCCTCTGGCTTCTCCTAACCAACAAACAGAACTTTAACCTTATTTCCCAAAAAGATAATTACGCATAGGTGAAATTACTGCACACATCATGAGACTCTGACTCCCCCTTCCACTCAGCACCGCCTCGCTTTTTCTACAGCTTCCAGAAAACGACCGTCACTTTCCATCGTTAGTTTGCAAAAGCCCACCTCTGCCTCCGAAGTCCCCGCCTCGCGAAAGGGTCCCAACCACCTCTCTGACATCGCCTCCGCGCCCGCTTCGCCCGGCGCCTGTATTAAAGCCCACTGCAGCCTTGAGATTCGGATTATTTATAAAGGGATAAGAAAGATAAGAAAGTGGGTCATCATCTAAATTGAACCGCGCACAGGTGAGGAACCGGACAGGAAATTCCAGTGCGCAGACAACGTAGCCCCCGCCCCGGCCCGCCCCCCCCCCCAACCAACGCATTGTGCATCTATCAGATAAGAGCTTTTGAGAAAATCAGGGTGCAGGTCTGGCTGCTTGTCAACACGTCAATGAACATTAGTGGGAGTGGGCCGTCAGAGGAGCCGCAGAGGATACGAGTCCTACCTCCAGTCCATAAACCCAGGGGGAGGATGGGTGCCTGCTTTCCTTTTGCTCCTCTTTCTGGCT
>CAESWR010001087.1:23599-33712 GCA_903171835.1 Mullus surmuletus | reverse complement strand
TTACTTCAGGTGTTGACCAGGTTGCATCTCTTACAAGTGCCATTTATTGCTCTGCGTTCAGTAATACTTTATTGATGCCAAGTTGGGACATTTTTGAATTTTGTAATGTGCAATAAACTCCTTTTAATTGAGGCTAAAACTGGCACCAAAAAAAATCCCACAGTGCGATGACAGTAAAAAGGCTATTCTATAAAGTTGAGAAAACCTCCAAAGCAACAGGCCGCGCTTTGAGAAGCTATGATTTATTTAGTTTAATTCCACGAAAGCGGCAAAAAATGGCTTCACAGTGTGTTCAGACTTGAGACAGATGTCAGCCGTCCTCTGTGGCTGCCGGCTGTGTTTTGGTTCATCTATTATTCTGTCCTCCACCTGTAATACAACACAAACCCGGTAACATCACACTGACTCCCAGTCCAGCTGCACCAGATGTGTTCATGATCCATTTCCGGCACTTCTCGCCTTATTGCCACTGCTGACCTGCTCCATGACATTTGAAAATGAACTCCATCCTTGTCATGCGCTCAATAATCACATGAATAATTAGAATAATCTCCTCCTCGGGATTTGCCAGCAGTGTTGGAGGGGTGAGAACCCCCGAGGCCGCTCTCAGAGGTGTCATTTTTTTTCAATTTGTTCAAAAGTTATTGTCACAGAGAGGCATCAGCGGCTCCATTATCAGCAGAAAACTGCCAAAACAAGACGTTTCTTTGAAGCTCCAACTCTCCCTGCACGCCGCCACGCTTCCTTGTTCAACATCACTGATTTGTGAGGATTTCAGCCCCACACCTGCTGTACCAGGAGAGGCAGGCAGGGGGCGGAAAAGATAAGGGAGGTGAGAGTGAAAAGCTCCCATTTTGAGGCGATAATGCACCCAAACCAACCAACCAACCAACCAACCAAACCTGCTTCCGCCTCGGAGCCTTTTTGATGAGGTTATCGTGCAGCAGAGATGCTCAGTGCACTTAACTGATACCAAATAATCCCGAGTCGCTAAGACCGTGCAGACTCCAGGTGCAGACAGCTTTTAATCGCTTGTCACAGAGTTAAAAGAATTTATTTTGTTTTTACCAGCCTTGTCTTGGTCCGCACTCGCAGCGCCGAACAGCAGAGTCCTCTTTGTCGGCTCCTCGGAGAGCGGCTTCACTGTAGCCGTTGGGGGTCAAGTGCTCCTCAAGGAGAAATAATGAGGGCGGTCCTGGTCTCGTAGTTCCCCCACAGTTGTCCTGCAGCAGCCAGCCTGATTGCGAAACCTTTTTGGCCCTCCATGCGAAATGCAACGAGAAGGGCACAAGAGTAAGCAACAGTAACCTCATGTTAAGAGGGATTTCTTTACATATATGTTTTTCAACTGTTGCCGGGCAGAGAGCTAAAGAATTGCCAATACATACATAAACATTGAAATTTAGGGTCAGCTTGCAGTCATTGGTCCCATTAACTTTTGTGTCATCAGTACAGCATTGACTTAATTTTCCAAAACAATTCGGAAATTTCTAATGAACTATATTTCAACTTGAGAAATGATCAAATGATGAGCACATCACTCTCAGGAAATGGTGCTCTTTCTTTATGAATGTCCTAAGGAAGTTTTTAGACCCTGCTAACTACCAACCAACTACTGTACTGCCATACCGGTGGCCATATTGGTCAGGGGGAGCAATGTACAATAGTTATAATATTTTCTGATATTTTTACGAGTTTCAAATGCTATATGTATATACAGATAGATTATAGAATCATAGTAAATTTGAATATACTGTATATTTCAGATTAGTCATAGTAAATACTGTATATCACCTGTATGAAAAAATATGTTTAGTTTGGTCAGTTTGCACATTTGTAACATTTTAAATCACACAACACGGGACTAAGGCGTGTAAGGCTTAAAATAAATGTGTGTGTTTGATGTGAGAGTGACCTTGCAGACACTGTGCTGTGTCCTATGGTAGGCGCATTCCTTGCATATGTTGCCAAAAAACAAATGAAGTCGACCGGTTCAGTTGATACTCACAAGGATAAGTGTCGGGATCCTTTCGTGCTTGAAGGAATAACATCGGTAATTAAAGTTAGTGCTTCTTTGATCAGAGCGACGACAAAAGACATTGACCAATATCTATGCATGGTAATTATCATAATTAGTTGCCTTTTATCTTGCCAGTGTATCTGACATCAAAGCCCTCGAGCATAAAATGAAAGCATGCAGGTGTCTTTCTGAATATTATGATTAAGAAATAACGGATTAGCCTTTATTTCTGTGTAAAAAGTGGGGAGCTGAAATATAAGGTGAAGTCTCCCTACTCTTAAAACTCACCTTATCCTTAGCAAGAAGCAATCTGAGATGAGGTACACAGGGAACTTTTTGCTAAACTCTTTGATTTGAAATGTTTTTCAATGTTTATTTAATGTGACGTGCTGATTTATTCGAACAATAATTAATATTTGTTGTTAATAGTGTTGGAGTGCTGCAGCTTGCAGCGTCTGATCCTCTCTCCACCTCTCTCCCGCAAATAGCATGGTTCCCCGGAGCAAGATGGCGGCCGCAGAGCTGCGCCACAGTAGCCCGGATGCAGCGTTGACGGCGCCGCCCCCGATTGACGTCACTGGGAGCCCTGCCCCGGCTAGCTGTCATCCGTCTAGCACTAGAAGGGAAGGGCATCATGACATGGAGCTAAAATTTCCGTTGTCCAGTCACTTATGCGTTGTAGTTTGTTGAAAAAACAAACTCCCACAGAGAGATTTATATTGTTTTTAGGTGTGTGTGTGCGCCGGTCGCGGCTCCTCCCGTCGTTCCCCGCCTCGGAAGGAAAAAAAAACAAAAAAACGTTAGCTAGCTCGCCGGCTAGCTTAGCTTGTTAAGTACAGTGAGTGTGTGAAGGTAACCAGACGAGAAAAGCCTCCCCCATGGCGTTAATCCTGTTTACGAGGTCTCGGGCACCTTTAATGAAAACCTCTCGGACGCTGAAGAACGACTTCCGGAAAGGCAAAGGTAAGGAACCATTTGTTTATTTATGTTTACTTTTTGCACACGCTAGCGGTTAGCTCCATTAACGTCCACCAGAGCAGGTGCTCCATGCGTTGCTGTGCATATGACGCAATACGACAGCAGTTAACACTCCAAATAGTCTGTCCTTCCATTTTTTATTTATTATTCTTTTTTAATAGCTGTTAATCAGTGTGTGTGTTGAAGCTGCGTGGAGATCTGAGGGTCTCATCACCTTGCTGATAAAGACCAGGTTTGGTGCTGAGGGATTCAGGTTATCTGAGGACAGGCCATGATTTCCCTGCAGTCAGGATGCTTGTTGCCATGGCAGCCGTCTCCCGGGCAGCCTCCTATGGATTCCCTCGCCTTTACGTGCAGCTCATCTGCTGGCGAGGAGCAGTGTGAGACGTGACGCAGAGAAAGGGATGTTTTGTCTCACTCGCTCACTGTTGCCTGACTTTTTTGTTGTTGCACAAAGCGGAGAATTGTTGATTAGCCAAGAGGCAGCACAGAGCACTGGCACTTTTGTGATTTTTTTCTAGGGCTTTTACTCAAATAGCCACACTTGAAACACAAAGAGACAGAATTTCCTTCCTTCTGTCAACGAACAGAAAAACAAAAGGGGAAAAAAAAAACCTCAACTGAAAACTTTAGAGGTCTTCAGTGTTTCTCCAGTCTGACGCTGCA
This sequence comes from Mullus surmuletus, assembly GCA_903171835.1. Lineage (NCBI taxonomy): Eukaryota > Metazoa > Chordata > Actinopteri > Syngnathiformes > Mullidae > Mullus > Mullus surmuletus. The sequence continues at coordinate 30,048 of CAESWR010001087.1, read as the reverse complement.
ACTGGATATCAGTCAGTCTCGCTCAGCTAAGATAAGCATGAATGGCAGGTTTGCAGTTATATAAGCGGCTGGTCTCTGCACGTTTGTATTGTTTAGATTATAGATGTACAAATGAGTCACGTTGGAGAGGTTTGGGGGGGTTCTCCTCCAGAATAAACAATCAGGAAACACTACAGTGATCGTGGTGCATTGAGTCCGGGCGTATAAATAGACGGAAGTCATGGGGTGATTTGTCGGTCTGCGGTGGCCGGCTGAGGCCGTATTCTTGGCTTTAGTCCCAGATTATCAGACAAATTGCTGGGCTTCCACGAAGAAAGGTCAGTGCCGCTTATAACTCCACCTGAGACTGGCTGAGCTTAATTATCTCATTCTTTATTTATGTCTGCGCTGACATTGTCATTAGCTGGTTTCCTGGCAAAGATCTTAAAAGCTCCTTTTCTTGTATTGATTGTAAACATTCCTTGATAAATTCCTGCTAAGCACCGTAGTCTTGCCTGACTTCTCTACGTGATTTTAAACCCATTTTCTGCATCTTTAACCTAATCAGTTGTCTTGTAGTGTTGGTTGTTACGCTGAGTGATTTTCCTACAAGGTCTGAGATAAGCTGAAATGAGTGATATATTTATTCAACACTGAAAGAAGAGCTTTTTCCACCTGTGGTTTCATTAATTGAGTGGTCCTGGTGTAGATAGTAAAGAAAAAGAAGCTTGAGTTCTCCACGTGACTGCGTTGAGCTTTCACTCACCACCGCAGCTGAACATTGATCCTCTTTACTCTTTGCACAAGTTTGGAATTCATAATGCAAACTTTGCAAGGCTACAAGTAGTAAAGATTAGTGCATTATCTAACTCCCTTTATTGATTAACAGGAGAAAGTATGAGTGTGTTAGCCGGAGGCAGGAAGTGGCGTGTGTCTGCGAGCAACGCGGCTGGAGGTGTGTGTTTGTTTACTGGTTTAACGTCGTTGGCTCAGCTGACACCATCACTCATGCTGGGAACTCTGAAAACGTGAGCCTCAGACTATGTACAAGGAAGTGACCCAAAAACATTTTACGGACCTGTGAAACCCAATACTGGTCACCCGAGTAAGCGGCCTCAGCTCACCTACATTCTGGCCAATCACCAGTGTGGTCTTTTTCTTTCTCTTTTTTTCGCGAGGCCATGTTTGGCTCCTTTTGTAGGCTCCGGTCTGCCGAGGCTCTGCTGTTTCCAATTCAAAGAAACATTGGTGGTGCACAGCCGATAAACCAATTATGTCGCTCCCACCATCCGGCCTCCTCGCTCCTCCCTGGTGTTTGAGCTCAGAGGTTTCACAGCAAAGACTCCGAATGCACCATAATATCAGCACAACATCACAGGCGACAGTTCTTCACAGCAGAGTAAAGTCATGGATGATGAGGATTCTTATTTATGATGCTCGAAGCAGTTCTTGAGGAACTTTTTGAGAGTCTTACTTTTTAAACTGTAGAGGAACCTCTGAAGGTGCTTCGAGGAACCCCTTTTCTTTAAGATACTTCATACTGGGGAATCTTTCCCTCTCATTAAGGCATCCCAAAATATTCTTGTTTTCCCCCGCTGAGTACAATCTGATCTGAAGTGTCTGAAACCAGTCTGGCTGGTGTGTTTGTGTTTGCCGAAGCTGCTCACACACTCGGAGGAAGACGTTGCGCCAGACAGCTGCTGGGCAACGCTCAAACATTAGCGACCTGCTGCGGGCGAGAGGTGAGGCAGAGCGCCGACCAGCAGCTTCTCACAGGCGCGTTCTGGTTCCACCAGGGAAGCTGAGGGCAGTGATGCAACAGAGCAAAGTACTGGACAGCACAGAAGCGTCAGCACACGTACTTCAGAAATACAGCAGTTTGATGTCACAGTGGTGGAGAAATACTTCGGAGGCATCGTAAAAGTCTGGTGTTTACTGATAAGATAGTAACTGATAAGATAAATAATTCAGTTAATAATACTGAGAACTGCACTGGTGATGCTCTGCACCCCGACTCAGATGTGTCTATATGATGTTATTGCACCTCCATCAGTGTGTTTCTGATATTTGAGAAAAAATAAAAGGCCAAATATTTACTTTATATGGAGCCGACAGTTTACATAACAAAATAACTGCCCCATATTAACCAGGATGAACAGAGCATTAAAAAGTGACTTTTATGCTGAGTGATGCTTTTGTCTCTAAGCTAAGAGACAACTCTAAAAACACAGCTAAAGCTTTGAACACATTTCAGAAAAGTGCCCCCTGGATGCGTCACTGGAGATGCTTCATTGATGTTTTTCGTGTGAACCCTGGATACTGATACCGCCGTTATCTTCGTTTATTGCTCCAGACGTTCAGAAAGTACTTCGCTTTTTGTTTGGTTCTCCTTGCGGGGATCATTCTGAGGACATGGGTTTTACTTCTGCTTTCATCAAGTTTCACGCATGAGAAAAAAAGTTGCTGCATGTTACGACTTGCAGGACTAAACCATAACACTTGAACATAGAAAAACAATTGATATCAACATGTTTTCCCGCCGCTAGTATGTCGCACACTGCTGCTCCTTCAGTTTAAAAGCACATTGATTTCACTAATGGAAATGGTGCAAATATTGTTACCGTGCGGTCAGAAGAGAAAGCAGAAAGCCCTCAGAGGTGAAGCTGCACAAGCAGCTGCAGGTTTGTGTCATCTACTGTATTTCCAGACTTTTCCGTGTGTGTGAGTGTTAGAGTGGCGACAGTTGCTGGCCCACAAAGGTGACACCGTTCCAGTAAACTCTGTGTCCTCCTGGCCCGTCATGCCCGGCCGGGCCTCGCTGGACTCGTTCCAGCCGGCCACGTGAGGCCCAGAGGAGGGGGCGGAGCCAGGCCATCTGCTCACCCACCATTGGTGTGGAGAGGGTCTCGCCACTCCTCCCTCTGCGTTGGAGCGGGAGCCCCTCTGTGGGGCCCCAGTGGAGGGTGTGAACACGCCGCCCTCCAAGACTGACATAGAAGCGGTGGTACGGTGCGTTCAGTGTCTGCTGGGGAAAACGGAAAGAGAAAGGAGCTCAAAAATGCAGAGGAGGCTGCAGGATTTGGTGAAAAAAGTCCCATTAAAATGATTGTGACCAATAACGTAGTAATGAATCCGAAGCGTGTTTCGTTATCACACTCTTAATTTTGAAATGTGGAATTCCGAACACAAGCATCCAAACTTGTACATTTGGAAGTTATCCAAACACCGCAACATTTGTACAGGGATTCTTTGTCAGTGAGTTCATCAGCGCTTTAACGTGAACATATCTGGGAGGGTTCAGATAGCTGCTGCTCATTCGCTCATCAGCACAGCTACTGTTACTGTCAGTGTGTGTGGCCTTGTGTGTGTGTGGGCCTGCGTGCGTGCGTGTGTGTGTGCATGCGCCTACCCATATAATGCCCCATTATCGCTGCGCATCTACTCATGTTTTTCGCTTTCCTTTACAGGGAAACTACAAGATGGTAGCTGCTTCAACTGCACAGCGTTACGACTTTCCAGTCAAAAGTAAGACAACAACAGCCAAGGAAACTATTATTAGTGAAAAGACATGGATTATAAAAGTGAATATTTGCATAGTTAGTGGAATAAAAGCACAATAAGAAATCTTCAGATTCTACGACGATGTTAGTGATGTCATGTTCAGATTTGATTGTTTATTGATACATCACCATAGTCATCCCAGACATCAGCTTTTATCGGCACGTTTGTTCAATAAGGGAAACTGTGACTCCATCTTGTTTTTGTGTTTGCAGACTGGACGGGCTGCGACTCGGCAGCTTGTCCCAGCTCTCTGCTCTCGCCCCATCCGTCCACTGGTCAGAAGCGCCCACGGGTCTCGGCCAGAACCCGGACTCGCAGCGGCTGTACTGTGCTGTGGCGCTGGCGGCCCCCCCCGCGCCGTACGCCGGCATCAGGGCGGGGCCCCAGTGGACGCGGCAGCGTGACGCAGCCGGCACGCGGTGGATCCACACCTCCAGGAGGCGCTGGGACGACTCCAAGGTGGAGAAGTCGCTGCGTTCGCTGAAGGACAAGACCAAGAAGCTGGAGGAGGGCGGGCCGGTGTACAGTCCCACCCTGGACGCCGAGCCCGTACGTCGCACGCTGCGGCAGCGCGTGCTGGACGAGATCAAACACTATTACCACGGCTTCAAGCTACTGTGGATCGACACCACCATCGCCGGGCGGATGCTGTGGCAGGTGTTGAACGGACACCCGCTGTCCCGCAGAGAGAGGAGACAGGTGAGCCCCCCCGCCTCTCCTGCCGGGTTTGAACGGGTTTGAACGGGTTGTAACGGCACGGCCGCCCGCACCCGGGAGGGAAGGTGCCAGGCACCTAATCTGAAACTGTAATTACATCCAAATCTGTGCCAAGATTATTGGCTCACTGCTTTGAAGCTGCAGAACAAGAACATGATGGGACTTACGAACACTGACTCCACCCACATTCTAAACAAGGAACCCATCTATATATCTGTCAATCAATCTATCTATCCATCTACATCTCTATCTGTTCAACCGTATCTATCTTTAGCTGTGTATGGGCGTCACACCGGTTGGCCGCGAACGTGTACGGAGCTCAACTTTCACACCGTCACAGACGCATTTTGATCATACACACCATCACCAGCTGCTGCACCATCACCTGCTGCATCAAAGACCCACGAAGCAGGTCAAACCCTCTTTGTGGGTCAGACCTTTGAAAGGAGGTCAACATTTTCCCTGACGGTCTTTTCATGGATTGTTGACGATGCGGGTCAGACTTTCACCGATTTCGCCTCCTTACAGATCGAGAAAATGCGAAATTTGCTGCCCGTCGAGCGCTCTGTGGCTTCAAGGCTACGGTGAGGTGGCAGATGAGGGATGACAGAGCAGGTCCTCCCGCCTGACAGCCCCGACGCCGTGTTCTATAATGTTTAATCTGCAGCTCCTCAGAGCTAATGGGATCAATTAAAGACACTGGCTGCACGCTGAGTGTTTACTCACAAGGTGCTCAGCAGATTGGAGCGCCTGATCAAAGCGCTTAAAGCAGAAGAAGTGTGTCGCCCTCATGCTTTAGCCACGGCCGCCTCTGTTTTTAGAGCAAAACGAGGTTTTGTTGCTATTCTGAAAGTCGTCTGCAGCCGTTCTGTGATGACACGTCTCCTTAAAAAAGGTTTGCAAAGCTGAAAGTGCAGCTTCTGGAAGTGATCGTACACCCGAAAGTTTGATCTTAAAGTAAAACACCATATATAACTATCCTGCTTCTGCAAGTGCCAAAGTGGGAAACCGGGTCTGCAGGACAGGCTGATGTTCTTTAAGTCGGGGAGTCATGTGACGGGCCGAGATGCGGCCTGGACGTGCGCCCGGTGCTCGCTGCAGTAAGCCGATGCAGGGAAGGTCGGCGGGTTGACTCGGGTCATGTATGGACCGTGAGGACGTGAGCGGCGAGCTGAGCGCGCTCCCTCAGACGTGTGAATGTATAGAGTTTCCACCGTCCGAACAGTGGAGTGCTTTGGGTTGGTGACAAGGACAACATCTGCTCACCAAGCTATGCTGAAAAATAGCTATGGTTCATCCTTGATTCATCAGCCTACATGGGATACAAATCATGCACAGGGAAATACAAGTAGACGTTGCACGCTCACAAGAGAAAACAGCTGGTTGTCCATGCTGAAGCCAGGATGCAAACCATGAAATAGTTCATTAAACAGCTAACGCTAAAGCCCACACAACAGCTGTGCTTCATTTCTAACAAAATCACACAGAATCCAAGTGTACCAACACGCCTGCTGGCAGGTGTGGACTCAGACTCTGTCATTTGTCTGAGCCTCAGCAGACGTGAAGCACCAGATTCCTGAACTTGAGACAGTCTGCCCGGACGTTAACTTGCGAAGGTTGCCAAATACCAGCAGGCTGTGAAACCTGCCTCCCCGTTCCTTTACGGTCCACGTGCAGGTGTTGCACCTCCAGGTTCGTCTGCAATCCGCGCCAACGACCTTGTTAAAGACAAAAGGCTGCCGCCACAGAGCAGTGATGCAACACAAAAAGCTACAGCGAGTCTGTCTGCTTCCTGAGAGCTGCTTTTTCTCCGCTAACTGACGAGAACATGGCAGATGTTTACAAAACCGGTGAGTTGATCTCACTGAATCTGCTCGAAAGTCAACTTCCCCAGCAGGACTTGCTGGTATCTGCTGCTCACTGCTGGTGACCTTCCTCTCCGGTTCATCCCACATCTGCACCTTTTCAGATGCATCTGACTCCCTCGGAGCGCATCATCCAGCCGCCCATTCATCTAACCTGGCCGGGCTTTGCCTCCTTAATCTCCTCTTTTCATATTCACACACAAATACCCAGGCCTGCGCTTAAGGCTCCTTCTATTTTAATCTGCCCCCACCTCCTCCTCCTCCTCCTCCTCCTCTTCCTCCTCCCCCCTCCCCTCTTTGATGTGGAACTCTGGGAGATGATATACA
>CAESWR010001086.1:349377-369607 GCA_903171835.1 Mullus surmuletus | reverse complement strand
TCCACCGTGGCGTCTGTGGGACTCTCCTCCTTCTCCATCTTCTGCATCCCTTCTAAAGACTTCTGATCGTTGGGATCCAGGCTGAGAACATAACATAAAACATTAGAAAAAGGTGATAAATGACATTACATACCAACAACAGGGCAGAGGACACAATTGATGTAAATGGTGGTATACTGAACTCTCCTCTGAAAAGACTAGCTCACCTCAGCGCTATGCTGTACTGATCCATGGCTTCTTGGTAATCATTGACAGCTACCAGGAAATCTCCCAGCATCCTATGCAGGACACAGTCACTCTGATTGGCCAGGGCATTCCTGAGGAGAGCAATACCCTCTTCGTATTTCTGCTCCCGACCTGTGATCACAACAAACACAAAGCAAATCATTTAACACAAGTTGAGACAAATGTTCAGTATTTATTTACCCTTCATGTCAGAGAACCTTTTTTAATATTAAGCAATCAACTATGAAGGAAACACCAGTATTAACACCTTGTATGAGGACTGCATTGCCTAGTGGGAAACCTTTTCATGTCTGCTACATAACCTGTGTGTGTGTGATCATCGCACTCAAAAAGTCTTGCTTTACAACTCTAACGATCTCACAAACACGTGTACATACTGAGGAGTTCAGCCTTCTTGACCACCGCCTTGGTGTAGTCGGGCCTCTGTGCCAGCGCTTTGTCCAGAAGGGTTTTGGCCTTCTCCTGAGTCACGGGGTCTTCCAGACACACCGTGGCGAGGATGGTCAGAGTCTGTGCGTTGGCCCCCAGAGTCTTATAGATGTTATTGGCCATTCCCATGGCCTCTCGGATCCCATTGGAAGCCAGGTAACAGTCAATCAGACCTGTGAGGGGACAGCGGTTAACACGCTGGAGAGGAGAGGCAACATCTGGGGAAGATAAGGAGGGGCTCGCCAAAGTTCACGTGCCTTCGTAGCAGTCGAGTCGACAGGGCGCCAAGCGCATGGCCTCCCTGAAGTGGATGATGGCTTCCTGAACGCGGCCCATGTTCCTCAGCGCCGCCCCCTTCAGGAGAAGCGCCTGCACGCTGTTGCTGTTCAGTTGGATGGCCTTGGCTCCCAGGTAGAGGGCTCTGGAGTAACGCTTGCTGTAAAAGCTGTGACAACTGAACCACAGAAACACCAATGAGACTTTGACTGAGCAGAAGAAGGTTCACAACGTCCCTCCTCAATAAGATTCTCAGAGCACAAAAGCAATTAGGTGCTTCATCAAAGCTTTATCTTGAATTTGTAATGAAACACACAGACACATACCCAGAAATCACCCATGGTTCAGCATGCTGGTCTGAGATATTGAACAATCGTCCTCCCAGGACCTCAACGTCCTCCAGATGTCCTTCACGGGCCATGAGGTAACCATACACATCCATCCCTGCCAGGGGCAACACAACAACTGACATTTTAGTCAACCACACAAAGCCCAGTTACCTCGACAGAAGAAGAGACAACTCTGAGCAAACCAAATGTATCCAAAAACAACGTGTTCATGTCCTGTCTCATGTCCCTGGTGAGGGATCACAAACTTCACTTTTCTTATTCATAATGAAACGCATCTTTTTGAGCCAACTGATGACTGACAGTGATAAACAGCAAACCTTTGATGAGATACGGATCCAACATCTGGGCTTGTTCAAATTTCAGGATGGCGTTCTTGGTGTCACCAGCCCTGAAGTAGACATCTGCCAGGCTCACCAGGAGGTCCACGTTATCCCGCAACAGAGACTTCTTCTCGAGTGAGCTAATAGGACAAGGGATAATATAATAAATTACATAAACCATTGAATGTATCTTGAACATATTTTGATAATTTTGTGTCTGAGAAATGTAAACAGACTGATGTGGAATATGAATCTCAGCATTAACATTTCACTGAAAATATGGAGTTTGATTACAAAAACGCTGAAACCTCAGAATAGCACTTTAACAGATGATTCTTGCAATATAAAATGGCAGGAAGATCTTTTGCCGGATTCAAAAAGCACTTGTGAGCTGTGATATCCGTCGGAGGGGGTGTGAGTCAGATTTCTTTTTTCACTGTGCAAAGCAAATAGCCCATCTTTCAATATTCATCGGTACCCGTTTCATTTCTCACCCAAGGATCATCTAAACCCAGGATTAAATTGTTATAATAAACCCAATGCTGGTGTCCATATGTTCAAAGTAGCATATACAGGCTGCAACAATACAAGAGAAGAAAGTAATAATATTCGGGGTGTGTTATGTATGTATCGTATGCTCACCAAATGGTGTTGATAGCTCGCTGATTGTCCCCCGCATGTATGAAGGCATAAGCTTTTATCCAGACGGAAAGCCAGTCCAGGTTTGGGATACTCTGGATGACGTCCATGGTCATTGACGCCACTTCAGCTCCTTTGACCGATAAAGAGAGAAGGCCTGTGGGGGGGGGGGTCCTTATTAATATGGTGCATTTAATGTAAAGGTCATTAAGCCTTTACAGAGAGTTTTGTTTTTAAATTCAAACACTATATTCCTATGTCTCAAGAGGGTGAATGTCTTCCGTGAACATCAAACACACCAATAATGGCATCCAGGGCGAGGGGACACTGTCTGAGGACTTCTTTGTAGCTCGTCACCGCGGAACGTTCCTGACCGGCTTTCCTATACAGGTTAGCGAGCATCATGTTGATCTAAAGCAAAAGAGGACAGACACTTCATAGAACACCTTAAAGGATTCAAGTTTGCATGACTACTGTTATTTCCCCAAATGTGTCGCTTATGTGTTTCAAGTAAGTTGTCATTACAGTCCTGCGAGGATGCAGCAAGCAGTGATGAAGCATGCAAATCACAGTCTGCATAAAAACATTTTTAAAACTGCATCCTTCACTGCAACCATGAATGAGGGAGCCAACCTTTGGAGTCCTCTGTCTGGAGGGAATTCCATCAAGCACGGCGATCGCATCTTTATCCAGTTTCAAGATGGTGTAGCATTCAGCTATCTTGTACTTGACTTCAATTTCTGAGGGTAAACTCTGAAAGAGAACATTTGTTGTCGAGAGGAAACAATGATGCCATTATAACAAATCACTGTGTATATACATTTCTTGGGTTAAGCAACAACAGAAACACCGCTTTGTGTATTAAAAGGTCCCTCAGAGTTCTAAATATCAGCTGACGTCATAACAGAATCATAACAAATAAAGATCCAATTCATGTGAGCCACAGGGTGCAGCATGGCCCACCTGTGCCTGCAGGTTTGCTGCGGCTCCACCGGTGGATGTTCGGACTTTGGATGTCTTGCTGAGCACCTTCTTCTGTTGCAGAGCCATGCTGTACTTGCAGGCAGCGTTACGATACTCTTTGTCGTGGAAGATGGCATCTGCATGGTAAACCAGCAGCTGGTACTTCTGGGCTGGTGAGAACAGCTCTCTGAGGTCCAACAGATAAGAGTCATTAGGTCAATGTGTGATGTGCCATGAACAGGAAAAACATATATAGGATTGAGGATGACAAGTCCAATGAGGCAAAAACATAATGTCAAACATGAGAGAAAAAACCCCAATTGGTTCAACTCAAGAATAACAACACATTTAGCACATTCTGGCCCAAGCAAGTCACCTTAGGTGCACACAATAATGGCAAATCGTCTCCAGATTTGAGAGTCAAATACTCAGGTAACTGTCAGCAGCACTGAGCTCCCAAACACTGGGCTATTTGCTGGAAACAAGCGTACATTCACGTTACGTTGTGTGATTTACAGCTGAGCGCCCCTGGCTGCACCCATCAGAGGGAGATGTTTGAGAAGCTGTCTGCGGGTCGTGCTGGTATCTCTAAGGTAATCTGCTGCCTCCACGGCCGGCTGTAATGTGCTGTGCTGTGCTGCGAGCCTCCAGCACATAGACGGCTCCCGCGGCGGCGTTACTTACGGGTTGTTATTGCTCATCGTCAGCAACATGCTGCTCAGTATCCGCACGTTGGAGTGGAGGCCGGCGGCGGCCATGTCCCGGACGTGGTCTACGACGTTCATCTCCGCTCGGGCTGGAGGTCTGCTTCGGGTCACTGTGTGGAAAGTTTCAGCCTGTAAACAGCTAACGCTAGCTCGGTAGCTTCTGCTGTATCAAACATGGCGCCCGACACCCTCCCCTTCCTTCCGCGGGGGGACGCGTTCAGGTGCTCTCCACAGGCTCGGACTTTGGACGACTCGCAGCGCACATGACATTCCTCAACAACAACTCGAGGTTGGAGCGCAGAGCTGGCTTTATGTGTGGCTCTCTTACTGTTCTAACACAAAGAGTGACGTCACAGAGCGACCTGGAGTCTGACGATCGACACTGTTTTAGTCGCACCTTCCATCGACTGTGTTTGTGTGTCAGAGTTCCCACACTAAAACGCACCTTGGTGTCTTGCTGCAGTGTATGCGTTAATGGATGATTTCTAACATCAATAAACCGCTCACAGTTCACACACAAATAATACCAAACATAAACATTACCAAGGATTTTGCTCGGTTTGACCCCTAAAATGCACCCGTTTGATTTGTTTTTGTTTTTGTTCAAACACACCTGGTTTGGCTTCTTTATCGATGAGAAAACTCAATTAAACGCATGAACTTCTGTAACCAAAGCTATGTTGTGTAATTATAATAATTATCATTATTATTGGTGGACACGAATGGCACCGAGAGACACATTGAAGCTTTGCGCAAAACATGGATTAAGATGACATTTGAGGACATGGACATACACAGCGTAATGCCCGGTTCATGTTAATTAACATATTACTCCTATTCCTGTTTACGCCGCCAGTTTTATAAGGCAGAATTCTTATGTTCCTCACCCGGCATGTGCTGCATAAAAGGCCTGTTTTATGACACCTGCTTTATTAGATTATGTGCAGATGTGCAGCGTGCATGTTGAAATCATGTACTTGTGTGCACAGCTGGGATGCTGACAGACAAGATGCGTCAGTAATCGGATTACAATCAAATTGTGATTTTAATCAAAGAATGTGTGAAGGATGAGGATGGACAGTGTGCATGTTTGATTTGGCTCTTCATTTGTCGGTGATTTTATCTCAAATATATATATATATATATATGTGTGTGTGTGTGTGTGTGTGTGTGTGTGTGTTCCAGTGTTTTATCAGCTCTCTTTATTGCCTGTTGATGTCCATTGACTGACATGCACACGCCAGGGCTCGCGCATGCACGTTTCTCTGAGCGCGCATGCGCACAGCCCGAGCCAGCAGCTGAACCTGGTGTCAAAACACGGAGGGAAATCGGCAGCAGGCGGCGAGACCTCCAGTCGGTTCCAGTCGTAGCTCTGCTTCTCCGGGGAGTATTTGTCGACTAAGAGTCCTCTCTTCCATTCGCGCCCGCAGACCATGACCGAACAATCAGCGCTGCTTCTTCGAAAACAATTGGCAGGTAAATATGACGAGGGAGGCAGGCGGTGGTGGTGGTCGTTAGCCACATGCTAACGCTAGCGTCGCCTCGGCGCTGCGAGGCTGTGTTTACGCCACAGTAGTTCCGCTGTGGGAGACTCCTGCGAGCCCCCCGGGGTCCTCAGCCCCCGCTGGTTACAGGACGACAGAGAATAGGACAGTGTGGACTGTTGGCGTGTCAGAGAGCAGCGTGTCGCACAGCTGTTAGCCGCTGGCTGCTAACAGGCTAGCGAGGTCCACGTTAGTCAGCGGACGGAACAAAGGAATAATCAGTCCGGGGACTCGTCTGCTCCGCCGGCTGCAGCTGCCTCCTGACGGCCGCACAGACCTCTCCGCACGAACACCGTGCTCAGCGGCAGCGGCAGCAGCTCCTGCACAATCACAGCCTCGCCGCAAACCACCATATTCAGCGTTACTGGAGACAAATGTAACGCAGAGTGTAACGCGAGGAGCTTCAGCACCTGTAACTGTCCGCCTGCTGCCTCTGAGTGGCAGCTCTCAGTGAGGAGCCTCTGACACAGGCTTCCACGGTGCTCACACCTTCTTACAGCTTCTTCAATGGCCAACAACACGAGTGGATATGGTTTTAATGATTTATTATTGCTGAGCAGCTGTGTTCAACTGTTCCTCAACTGGAACAGTCAAATGAGGACAAATTAACGTTGGATTCATCCAATAAGATGATGTGCAGATCTAAGAGAACACACATGTAAAGAGTTGTTTTCTGTTTTTGTTGTTGATTCTGTCTCCTTCACGCCGTCTTTGACACATTTACAATTATGCAAATGATTGAAACATGGTCCCACCTGAAGCAGCCAACAATATTATATACACTTCAGGTTATATCAATAAAACGGTGTGCTACTAGAAATAAGTCTGTATGTAAACAATGCAGTGTGGACATTCACCAGCCGTTAACCAGGGTCACAAGGTCACGGGGTGATCATCGCACACCTTCAAACCAGGGATGATCCCCGATACTGGCTTCTGTCCAAGTGGCGCTCTGTACATTGGATCATCCCTCACACAGCGCGGATCGGGCTTTTGTCAGGGTCAGGAAATTGACCCTATATTATTATCTATCCCGTTCACAAGCGTTAGTCAAAGCGACCTACTTTGGCAGCTGTAGACCCGCTGCTGTGTCGCTCACCATAACCTCTGCCTGTGGTCGGGATTCATTCTGCTGATGGGATGGAAACAAGCTGCACTGCTGGAAAAAGTGTTCAGATCTTTTATTTATTTTTCTATATAATGTGAACTTTGGCTTGTGAAAGTTTGCTTTCTTTGAACTTTGATCACAGTTCTTTAGTTCTTATTTATTTATCTAAACTCTGATTTGATTCACATATCTTCTCCTCAAAATGTACTTGTGATTCAGTCAACATCAATGTCTAATTTGACTCCTCGCTGAAGTTGTAAGGCACGCATTCAAAGTAGCTGTGATTTCAAAGTGTTCCGATGACAATATAATGACACTATAATCTACATTTAGATGAGTTCCTAATAGCGTGTTGGTGGCAGACATAAATAAATAGGGATGGTGGGGCTCAAACTAGTCTAAATGCTGATTAAGTTTCACTTATATAAAATCTATTGAAACGCTGAACATGAGTGGTATCGTATCAATTAAAAGGCAACTGAACTTGAAATTCATAATGTTGTTCCGCTCACACCCGAACCCTCCCTTCAATGGTAATTGCTGGGTGGGGAGTTTCGGGTATTTGTCTGAGTACTTGAGACCGATATTTTTCAATGTCAAATTAGTCTTACTGGCCGAACTTGTGTCAGCAGCTCCTGAACAAGTTGTGCAGTGGCAAGATCAACTGTATGGAGGGGCGTCCCGATACAACTTTTTCACTTCTGATGAGATACTGATATTGCAGCCTTGAGTATTGGCAGATACCGATATCGATCTGTTACGGTATCAGTATGAGTCATACATGCTTTTCTTACTTACTGTATTGTATGGAATGTTAGAAAAGGCTTGATCGAGTGATATTACTCAAACAGAGAACAATAGTCAGCAACAGTGCATATGAAAAAAACTGACCCATTTTTTGTTAACCAATGGCTTGCATGCATTTTAACCTTAAACATACATAAGTAGAAGTGCTAGAGTGGAGTCTGGAATGGCCTGCTTGCATTGGAGCGCTTATGCCTCTAATTTTAGATGCAGGCCAATATAATCTGATACTTGTCCTTTTTTGATCAAATCACGTATAAATGTGAACCACAAATCTACTCTTGACTCTCTATGTTAATGTCAAAATAAGCATCCTTGGATGCTGACCTTTGTGACCTTTATTCTCAGCGTGGTTGGTCCAAGCACCAGGTGGCTCAGATGTAAAGTTCCGTCTCGCTCCTGTTGGAGTCACTGCTGTGAATATGTCGCTCTTTGGTTTTATTTCCAATTTACTCTCTTTTTTTTCTCCCCCTAGAGCTCAACAAGAACCCCGTGGAGGGCTTTTCAGCTGGTCTGATAGATGACGATGATATTTACAAATGGGAAGTTGTGATCATCGGTCCACAAGACACCCTCTTGTAAGTGAGGACTCAGTATAACTCCATTGATTGAAGCATTCAGGTTCCAACCCAAATGAATCGATATGTTGGCAAATATGTATTCAAACATATTTACACATTGTCTGTGTTCTGAACTTGTTTTGTCTTTCAGCGAAGGAGGTTTTTTCAAAGCATACCTTACCTTTCCCTATGATTATCCACTACGGCCACCAAAGATGAAGTTCATAACTGAAATCTGGCACCCAAATGGTAAGCATCACCTCATCCTTGTGTTTTGGTTTTTCACCTCAAATCCTGTAAACAAACAGTATTTCTCATCACTGTGTTGTTGCTGGCTGGCAACCTGATCCAGACTCTGGCTCAAGGTTTCCTTCCTCTCCTCACGCTGATCGCACTTTAATGTTTCCTTCATTCACAGTTGCTAAAAACGGCGACGTGTGCATCTCAATCCTGCACGAGCCCGGAGAGGATAAGTTTGGTTATGAGAAGCCCGAGGAGCGTTGGCTGCCAATCCACACAGTAGAGACAATCATGATTAGCGTTATCTCCATGTTGGCGGACCCCAACAGTGATTCACCAGCTAATGTAGACGCTGCGGTGAGTCCCACCTCCTACTAGGGCCGGGTATCGTTCAAACATTGTCGATACCAGTACCAATACCAACACCAAATTCAGTACATCATTTGATACTTTTTGTTACTTCATTCAATATTAATCATGCAAATAGAAAGCAATCGGTTGTGCAGATGTCATCACTCTTCCCTATTCAAAAGATTTTTACACAAATTTTTTTTGAAAGTGCTCAAATTACGCTTGCGGTGATTGGTTGCGATTGAAACCAGAGAAACAGTCTTTTTTTTTTTCTCGATCAGGGTACAAAAACAACCGATTGCAGGTATCATTTGACGGGTGCAGTTTCAATACTATTGGATACTGGGTTGTTTTGATCGATACCTGAGAGCTATTGAATACCGATACCCTTCCCTACCTCCTACCCTCTTTGTTCATGCGGACCCGTTTCCTCTTATGGTATTTTGAAAATAGAAAAGGATGTGTCATCTCAAACAATCTGCTGTTGCTTCTACAGAAAGAGTGGCGGGAGGACCCAAATGGCGAGTTCAAGAGGAAAGTGGCTCGCTGTGTAAGAAAAAGTCAAGAGATGGCGTTTGATTAGGAGTCAACGGCTAATTCCAGGGTGAGTCTTTTAGCGCAAGCACGTAAAACCTCGCTTCTTTGACATGGTTGAAATTAAATGTTCTTTTTCTCTTTTTTTTTTTTCAGTTCAAGGAAATATCTTCAGAGGGAAAATTTCAGCAAAAGGCTTTTGCACCCCTTGTTTTGCCAGTCAAAGGAATTGGTTGGCTCCAACCACGTCTCTGTGAACGGTTGTCATTTTCCTCAAGAATAGCCAATTTGAAACCCTACCAGCGAAATTCACCTGTTTCCTACCTGGAATTGTATATTTAATTTTATTTATTTTGAAAAATTAATGATGTAAGATATGTCACTACTGTAAATTAACTTGCTTTTTTATCTGCTGCTGAACAGTTTCTACTTTATACCAGGTTTCTTATGCAATTTAGTGGTCAAGATTGTGTAAAACAAACGAAAGCCTGTTACCTTTAGGTCATCACTTGTCCTCCCTACTGCATACTTACTAAGCGCCAGATTATCGTCAACCCGAGAACTTTCTGTCAATGGATGTCATTATTTTCAACACTGTCACTGAATCACCGTTGCCTTCTTTTGGCGTCACTTCCTCACCGCCTGCTTGTTGTTCAGAGAGACGGGATACGAACATTCTGAGATAGTTTTCGCAGTCTATTTCTTTTCTTTTTTACTCTGAGAACTGGTCACCCGTTAGCATTTCCTACCAATGCAAGTGTACGTTCATTGGGTGTGGAACCGATGACTCTCAAACCCGCATGATCCCCTCAAGCTCTTGTCTGTGATGTTGCTAGCTGTGGATGTAAAAGGAATGGCTTACTCAGTGCTTTGAGAGTTATTGTTTAATAATATATTGACTTGCACAAGCATGGCTAACGTGAACAGGAGGATTGTGCCAACTTCTCAGGATGAAACTTAAGTACAAATTCAATTAGCAATCGGTGTGATAGACCTCGAACATCCCCGACCGCCCTTCCCTTCCCCAAACGCTCGGCCTTTTAAGGTCTGTGACCGCAAAAGCCCACTGAGTTGAATATCTTCTCTCAACGTTCATTATAAATCGCGGACGACCACGAGCAGTCTGTGGAACAATAGGCTGAACTGTGGTCATTGTGTTGGCGTGCTGGTTTAGGGGGATCTGAACTCGCGTCGGTTTGAAAGGCTAACCTATTTGAGGAGGATTCTGGGTTGTTTGAGTCCATAATCTGTTAACGCGGAGAATTTTAGGGTCTTCATTGTACAGTTAGGCTAGTTGTTCTTACTTTATTGTGGCACATTTGGCTTTCTGTCAGTCTGTGAGTACATGATGTGTGAGTCACATTCACTTGTGGGTTTAGACTCCGAGGAGTCTGGGTAGATTGTAAAAGTAATGCTCTTAAATTCAGTCAACATCTCGACTTCTGACTGCTGCATATTTAGTATATCACGTTTGCTTAACGGACGAATTTCGGTTGTTCCTATTAGACTCGAATTTAACTCGCCCTGTAGTGAAACTTTTGGATCAAACACAATCCTGCAAATAGTTTTGGGTGGAGGCTGGAAAACCTTTGGCTTTAGTTCAATTTCATGAACGGCGTTGCTGATCAGTAAGCCATGTTATCTATTCTGAATTGCAATATTATCGTATATATATTTGACCTGTGACTGACATAAAAAAAACAAAAAACTGACTGACCTTTGGCACATGCAATCAGGTTTGAAGGAGCTCAGTGCGTTTCAGTAGGATGCCATGTTAGTCCACTCCGGGTGAATGTGATGTGTACAGTCGTCTCTGCACACTTCTGTAGACTTGATGGTCACACAACTGCTGTTGACATTACCTTTTTAAGTCAGAATTTTATAACCTACCATGACCTCCTCTGACCGGTGTTCACTGTATTTGCACAGATTCAGTGCGTTTTGAAACGTCATGAAGCAATACGCTCTGAAATTGGTGTGTCCAGGTAATCCACCCTAACGCCATTATTTGTTTTTTGTCCGTTTTGTTTTCCATTTTGTGTCAATGCAATGTATATTGGACATGATGCTCAATAAAGTGTGTAAACAGAGTGGCTTGTAATTGCGTTTGTGTTTTACATTTTGGATGAGAACAGGCTCCGGGTTCAAGTGTATTAGCCCCCCTGCTCTGTAATTGGAACCCTGGGAATAGTGCCATATTTCTTGACCGGCTCCATTTCACAATAAGAAGATCGTCTGCCTGCGGCACACATGCTGAGCTAACAGCTGAGTTATGTTATGACCATGAGGAAGCGGGTCACGTTTGTTGAGCACCTGAGAAGAGAGAATCTGTTAAAGAACGGAAGTGGTCACATTTCATCAAGGTAAGACCACAAAAAGACAAAGTCTTGGACGGCTGATTGATTGTGGGATTTATCCGTCTTATTTTTCATTTTTTAGCTCCGCAGGAACCGACGAGAAATGCAGAGACGGTGAGTCAAATATTGAGAGGGACTCTTATGAATAAAACGGGAATGAGCACATTACATCAGAGACTTGCATTATGTAAATGTTCCAACCTTGATGAAAGAAGGGATTAATTTGAATTAAAGCATGCACAAAACAATGTCAATATTTAGTATTTATGTGCACTAAAGCCTATAGTATATTCACATTACTGTGTTATTGTTTCAGGTGTACTGCAGGGAAAGACTTTTGTTACTGATCAATATGAGCATTTTAACAATATTTGGCAGTCAGAAAAATAAAAGCACAGACATGAACATCGGTGTAAGTGCAGATGAAGTTAAATGTTTAAGTGTCCTTTTCCACTCGGATTCACACCACAGCGTCAGCTGAGCTCGTCCTTCTGATTAAGCTATTATTGCTTATTCTGAATAAACTGCATCACACCAGGTCACCATTAACTATGTTTGGATTAACAGTGTGGAGACATATTCTTATTAAAAGTATTAAGAATTTTGCCATGTACTATATTACAACCCGGCTGGAAGCATCAGTGGAAAAAAAGCCTTTAATCTAAGTTGGATCAACATTCTCCACATGCTCAATTCACACCACAGTGGAAAAATGTAGATTTGCAAACCTAAAACATTAAAACAGAACATGTTCCATGTTACCGTTGTCAGGCTTTAGGTTCTTACCGAGGCAGCAAGAGCAGGACGTGCACGGAGGAGCACACTGGCCTCCCTCTGCTCGCTGCCAACACACGAGGGCCACACACACCCCCAGATCTCTGATGTCGGCTCCTTTCTTGCAGGTTTGCGCCTCCAGCTGATCAGATCCTGAGGGTGAATTCTTTCCTGCCGTTTGTCCTGTTATTCCTCGGTGCTTTAATACGATTTAAAAGAGATGATCGGGACATTCCTCATATGTAATACGGTTACAGCCCCTCTCGCCTGTATAATCACATCTGCTCTTATTTGCGTTGCAGCATCCAGCCCTCACGGCCGGGCACAGACGCTATCTGTACAACATAGCAAATGTTTACAGCACGGAGCCCATGAGGCGGCGGATGAAGCAGCACTACCTCAATGTGCTGCACACATGCATCCAGTCAGGTGTGTATCCACAGTGAATGTCCTCAACACGAGGTTTGAACGCTAAAAACAATCTCATGTTGTTCAATTTAATCCGCCAGGGCACGACCCCACCTGCAGAGGAAGGTACGGGGATAACCAAGCCAGAGAGAAGGTCGCGGAGGCCGGAGCAAAGCCTCGGCAGAGGAGGGGAGCAGCTCCTGGGGTCAGACTTCCCAAAATAGCTGAGAAATGACAAATGAGATATTAAGCAAGTTACATCAAGTCGAGTGGATTGATATAAGTGTCAGTATATGATCGTAATTCAATGCTTTTTGTATTTCAACTTGTCTTAGTACACGCAACGTCATCATGATAATGCTGCTACCACAATGATCACGGTGTTACTGACATTTAAGTGGATATTTTGTTGTATGTGAGCTTTAAAAGGAAGGATGACATCGCTCATCCATGTTCTCGGGAAAGTCATCCATCAGTGAGGTTGTCTTTTCTCATTTACTTATTCTTGCCTTTTCAAAATAAAATGCACTAAATGAGATGATCATTATCTATATTTAATTTAATTAACAGCGTAAATGACTGTTATTATTACTATTGCTACTACTATTCTTATTATTCTAATTATTGTCATTATCATCATTATAATTATCACTATTAAAAGTCTTAAAATGTTGCCATACTGGTTATAAAAAAGTTAACTGGTACAGCAATTATACTTGCTGTTCCAATAAATGAAGACGAATATTTAGATAAATGTTTCTTTGTTACTTTTAATGTCCTGAAATGTCTAAAACCTTTCTTGGTTTCACTCCTTTGACCTGCTGAGGGTTAGTTTGGTGTTTTTGAAGCACGCGTGTTCCCTCTCTGCCCTCCCGGCCCACCGACAGCAGAAATGAACTGTACCCTTGAAGGAAAATGTGTCAAAGGTAAAATAAACGACTCCAACTATCATCACCAAGCTGTAGTTACTATTAAAGTAATTTTTATTTGATGAAATTTGTAACCAGTACATTTAAATTTGCTGAACTGCACCAAAGGCTAGTTCACATACACACACGTTATGCTAGTAGCCTACATTAGCCAAACTAGCAGCTAGCTTAACTAGTTTGGCCTCATGCTGGACCTTTTAGTTTGACATTTTGACAGATTCTCGGACCCCGTGTAGGAATAAGAGGCTGATTATGTTCTCACAGGACGTGAAAGCAAATCACAGTGTTGTTAAAACATTTTTGCAGCCTTCGGAAAAGCCGTCCAAGCTTTGTCCCGGATCAGCAGCGAGCTGTGGCTGGACCCCTCGGCCCGCGGGGTGAGCGGCCTCACTCTGATGCTAATGGGATGAAAATGGTTTGACCTTTTTGTAACACAGCAGGAACTGTGTCATATAAATGAAATAATCAAAATGGAAGAAGAAGAAAAACCATTGTAAAAAGGAGAAATATTTACTTTTTTAATGTAAAGTCAAATTTACTGTAAGGAATGAAGACAGCACTGCGAAATTTAAACTCCTACAGAAGGCTAAAATTTACTTGGGGTGCAAACAAAGTGTAAAAGATCCTTTTTGTTTTTACTTAAAATTATAAACCAAAGATTAGAATTTACAAAGGATTAAAACAATACAGAAACGGGCCTATTTACATGCATCATTGTGTGTGTGTGTGTGCGTGCGTGTCACAGCTGTCGCTCAGGGCAGTAAATGCCGCTCAGTCCGCGTACGCCTGCTTCTTCTTCTCCCCGACGTTCTTCGAGCAGTACCGGCTGACCCCTGAGCCGAGCCCACCGATGATCAAGTGCAAGCTCCTCATGAAGGTCGACCGAAAAAATACAATTAAATCACACACTAAAATAACATTACCATGACCACAATAACTAAAATATGTATTTGCTTTCAAGTCTTTGCTCCCAATTTTCCGATGTTTGACCTCCATCGAGCGTAACGTGGAGCGATGCCAGATCTCAGTGGGTCCTCCTGGTGACCGAGTGGTGATCCAGTTTCACTGTCGACATGGTGGGAAACTCTGCAGCTTCTACACAACTGTGCTGACGTGATGTTCTGTTTTTACTATTTTCACCTTCATCTATACACTTGGAAACAGTTTAGACATTTGACTCAAACTCTCGAACCACAGAAGTGTTGTTGTGATGTTTTCACGAAGGCCTCAGTGAAGATGCTGCAGGTGTTCTTACATGCACTTAACACCGGGTGGCAGTGTGCTCCAAATATCTCCCTCTGCTCCTGTGACAGGCCTCACCAAAACCCACAATCTTTGCTACCAAGAGAGCGAGGCTCTGCAGGCGGTGTTCGCCTCGCATCTCTGCCCCAACGTGCTGAAGGCCCCGGCCAGGTTGGTGATGCAACATTAGCTATGAGGGTTAGATCCTGGACACACACACACACACAACTGCTCACGAGGAGCAACGTCTCAGAAAGGTCTCACAAATCCATCTTTCTTCTGATTTAAGATGGGGAAGTGATAAATGTAATCAATAGAGTTACAGCCTCCTGGATCTTCACAGTGTTTTTATGATTCAAGATGACACTCTGGAGCCCCAAATACACACATCGATGGAGCTCATTTGAATATAACAACTCAGAGTGACAAAGAGGAACCAAAAAGAGCGTGAAAAAGGAGGCACACAATCATCTACAGCAGCATGGCAGCGTAAGAATTCTGCTTTGCATTCTACCCCCGCAGACTTTTCGGTGACATGGTGATGCATTTTCCCGCATCTCAGGAGGAGATCACTCTGTCCATGACGCCTCTCCGAGTCAGTCTGAGAAATTACCACCATGGAGGGAATGGTGAGGCTCAGATTGATGCACCTCAGCCATAATATAAACAACAAATTTGCACTTCAAACATCATCTGGCTTGTTCTTGTCCCAGATAACATGAAGATGATGCTCACTGAGATGTTCTTACACCCAGATGAGTTTGACTGCTTCCATTCCGGAGGGGACTCGGACATAACATTCTGTCTGAAGGAGTTGAGGGTATCAGGGTTATTTTCGGAGGTCGCTCTTTTAATGTGTGTGCATATTTCTCAGTGTGTGTGTGTGTGTGTGTGTGTGTGTGTGTATGTGACTGAGGGGTCATATTTCTGCTCCTGTAATATGGATACCGGATAGTGTTGTGTTGCCTCCGTATCTGACTGTATCATTTTCATGTGAACTTTCCCTTCAGCGCTGTGAATCACTTTCATGGTGCGACTGATTCCACTCCATAGAAGATGTAGTAGGAGGTTACGCAATGTCCTTGTTAGTGGCAAATTGGCAAAGTTGGGGAAAATGTGCGATAAAGCAAATCAATAAAAGTTGCCCCGAGTTAGAGGAAGCTATATTTTCTAAATGTCAGAAAACAAGGTCTTAGAGGAAGATATTAGAACTTCCTGATTGCTTCCTAATCCGAAAATCTTTGTTGCCGTCTGGGCAAAACACACCCCATCCCCACCTTAGAGGTCCATGCTGTGTCGTTGCTTAGGAAACAAACTGTAAGAGGACTTGGTCGCCCATTTGGAAATTTGGATGAACCGCTCTCGGGTCGCTCAGGTTAATGAGACTTGACCTGCATTATAACGCCCACAACTCTCCATTGCTAAAGTCTTGGAATGTGCGTCTGACACCCTGCGGGGGGGGGGCCTCATTAGCCAGGCTGCCAGTCTGCCGCTCCCTGGGGGTTTGCTCAAGGGTAGGAAATGGTCTACGGGTTGGTTTAATGATCATATGTGTGCAAATCTGTGTTCTACTGTTCCAGGGTTTGCTCTCCTTTGCCGAGTCACATGGTCTCCCAGTGTACGTCCACTTCAGTGATACTGGGAAGTGAGTACCTTTGCCATCCTGATCAGCTTGAGTCCCATCTTATCACGGGGTTACAGAGAACGTTGGCTTGGGTTGTGCTTCAAAGCGGTCACCCAAAACCAAGCATCTTCAAACTTCAATCAAGTCAATGTCAATGTCAACCAATTATTTCATCAAATAGTCTTTCAGTGGTGTTTTTCTTTTACTCTTTCTTGCAAAATCGATCTCTGGGACAGATTCTCGTTGATGTGCCGTAGCCCACTGCTATGCTGTGTTTCCTCTCTGCTTTGTAGGCCCGTGTGCTTCTCTGTGGAGGACTTGCTCCTCGAGGCCACCGTGGTGTTGGCCACTGTGACTGGCAGCGAGCCCTCTCAACCCACAGACCCTCCTGCCCCGACATCGCCCAGGTAGCGCAGACTGATGTCGGCATTTGTGACGCACTGTAGCGCTAACGGAAGAGATGTATTACACCCGGGCAGGGTCCTCGTCGCGGCTGCAGCCTTCGTAATTCCAGTTTCTCGGATCCACGGTGACGGCACATTAGTGGATATAATTGATTCTTCCCACAGGGCTCTACCTGAGCCTCTCTCCTGGCACTCCATCAAGACAGTTTGCCCTCATTGGCTGTTTTTAGCTTCCTAAGCGGGCGTAGAGTTACAGCAGCTGGCCTTGTGTCTGTAACGGAGATAACTAGGGCAAGCCAAGGGACGTGCGGGGTGAGGCTAGAGACTAGAGTGGCCTGCCGGGCCGACGCTCCGTAATCCCCTCATGTCCACTCAGCCGGCCTGCTTGGCTCTGGTGTCGGTGTCACCGCTGGGCTAACTCCCTCTTTGTTGTATCGTGAGTGTTTGGCGCACCTTGTCTCACCAGTCCCAGGTGGGTCGCGGTGGCAGCAGAAGGCCCGTCCCCGTCCACCGTGGTTCCAGTTGAGTCCGTTCAGATTTTTCTGCTCTCAAGAACTGGTGGTTTGTAGTAATTTGAGGCCAGTCCCTCACAAAGCTTACTTGCCTGCTGCCTCAGGGCATCATGAAGTACTTTTTCCAAGCAGCTCTTACTTCCCACTGTGGTGTTCCTCTTTATTACCCTGTTGTATTTTACAGCGTTCAGACATTGAGTCTGCTTACACGCAGAGTCGTAGCAGCTTGCGTGACCAGATTTTCCCTCTCCATGACATTTATTATATTTGTTTGTCTGATTGTCAAATAATTCAAGGTTGATTAGTGAAAACAATGTTGACACACGCCTCAAATCAAACCGCAACGTGTGGCTCTACCCCTTTTGCATACACATTACATTAGCACCATCTGTACCCGTCCTCACCAGACATGTTTGGATAACTCACACCTCTCCTCACGAGGAACAGCACTGATCCCGAAGTGTCATATTTCACTGAGACAAACTTAGCTTTTAACATTGGAGGAATAAAGCTCCTTGCACCTTGTAAATACATTAAAAACGGTTTTATAAAATACGTTTTCCGACCCTTCCTAGATTAATGCTTTAGTCATATCAAATATCTTGGCGGGCCTAACATTCCGGCAAATTATCCCTCAGGGCCCTTAATAGATTAAAAACAGGCTTTTGCCAGTTTGGGCCCTGAGCTGCTCTGCTGTTATATGTGTTCCCAGGTGTGCAGATGCTGGACCCTCTTGCCCCGGTGAGGCCGACAGCAACAAGGGCGTGGCTGTGCAATTGGAAGTGATTCCGTCCAGCCAGGGCAGCCCAATCGTTGACCCGGCCCCTCCAACGCAGCGTTTACCTCAGATTCATGACCCAGGCGGCCATGATATGATGGATGAGGGCTGTGCCAGCATTGCAGATATTCCTGCCTCCTCCACGGTAACAAGGACTTCCTGTCACTTTTTCATTTTTACTGCATATTCACTCTTCAAGCAAGGCAGATGATTGAGATTGTCATAAAGACCCCCCCCCNNAGGTCTGCTCCCTCCTTTTCAGGGCCGTGTCCTCAGAGCTGGACTGTGACTGCGGTGCTGCCAGGCTGCCTGTTCTGGCATGCTTCAGTGACATGGAGGACGACGTGGATAGAGACTCCTAAAGAAGACCCCCACTCTGAGCTGTTGAACATTTCTTAGTTTGACTGGTTGCTCGGAATTGCAGTTCAAATGATAAGATACAATCGTGACTCATTTCTTTTGCTTGCAGTTCTTGTGGTTTTTACACACTGAAGTTCAGATGTTTTCCTTTTTTATTTGCTGCAGTTTTCATTCCAATTTTTTCTCCTACATATTGGTCAAACTACATTAAATATTTTTTGTCAGTGAATGGACCGTATCTGTCGAGAAAACATATTTGGTCATGTCGGTGCAAAAACACCTTATCTTGATGATGCCACACCTGTCGATACTAACTGGTATCTGTGTTTGAGGAATGTGGGAGTTGTACTCACACACTGTAACTCGAACAGTGTGTTCTCGTGTGTTTTCTTCCTCTAACTGGCACATCGTGGCAAGTTCACCGAGGTAAACTCAGCCAATGCTTAGAGAACTGGGAAAATTCCAGCAGTTGGTGCTTCTCCTCCACACCTTTTCATCGTTTCCTTTGTCAACTACAGGTTTTCGCTCATCAGTCAGCCACCACAACAAGACACAGAGATAATAAATACTATCTTTATTTAAATATTGTACAGACTTGAAAATGCTTTTACACAGAGCTTAGATCTGCATTGAACTGTACACCCAAAATATATATATATGTATATATATATATATGAAGACATGTGCTCCGGTAGTAAAGTTTGCTTTGAAGTGAAAGATGGAAGATGGAGATGGATGGGAGGCAAAAGAAGAGAAGTCAGGGCAGGTGTGAGTGGGGAAGCAGGAATCGCTGAGCACACAGAGGCGGAACCATGAGTTGAGGAGGAGAATGGCTTTGTACTATTATTAAGGCTGCTCAGATTGTCTTCAGTGTGACAAATGCTTAAAGTTCATATATTGATGAGCCGCTGTGTCACTTAAATCTGTTCTTCCAGGCACACAAGCCACCTCCCACTTTCAAAAGAGCCCATAATGCCAAAATTAGCAGGGAAAGAGACAGAGCAGGTTTGTAAACTGTAGGGAATCGTCTACTGAAAGCGTGGGGTGACCTTCCCACTATTCCTCGCTTCAAGTGCAGAATTTGAGTGCAGATTCAACATTTGTTTTCAAAAAGTAGTAATTAAGACAGTAGGGTATGATGAGAAAGCTGTTTTTAACTCTTATGGCTACTTTAACAGTTTCAGGCTTTGTGCTCGGTGCCTGGCACATAGTTTTGGGGGGAATCGTGGAAATTATACTTGCCAGTATCAACAACACCTGATACAAGGCACATCATCATGAAAAATCTACTTTACTGAGATTCTTGAGGTTGTAAATGCAAAATGCAAGTCTGTAGCGGTAAAATCTACAGTGCGGAGGAGATGAGGGAGGGAGAGGAAATGATGATTGTGATTAAATTTCTAAAGCTACTCTCACGATGATGAGTCCAGAGAGCCCAACAATCCCCATCGAGCAAAGACAAATACAAAAATACATTTGGTCACCTGACCGATTTCCGCCGCTCCTTCAGATATGCTTGTTGAGCTTGTGCGTCATTCAGCTCAGTGGACAAAAGAGAAGTCTTGACCTTCACATCCATTTTATGGACACTAATTACACATTTCAGTCGAAGCACTGAGAAGCACAAGTACATTTGTCTCTCTCTCTCTCACACACTCTCACACATACACACACACACACACGTAAGCACAATCGCACACGAGCAGCAGCTGTGAGATTAAAGGGAGGACACCTGACATAATATACATATCAGAGGTTTCTGAGCTACAAA
>CAESWR010001086.1:328247-338352 GCA_903171835.1 Mullus surmuletus | reverse complement strand
CCTTGTGTTTTCCTCTGCCGCACCTTGTTCAGGCTCCACAGCGGCTTGAAGGAGGCTGCCGGCGGCCGCTGCGCCGCTGCTGCTGCCCCCTGCTGGTGCGGAAGTGCAACGACGTCTCCGCCAAGCGGCAAAGGGAAAGTAGAAAAGGGGGGTTGCCAACACTTAAATAATCTCTCATTAAAATCATAATGACATTAACAAATTCTGCATAATCACATTATTCTTCAGTAAATTATACATTTACGGATATTGCACTACAGTTGAAACTGTCACTACTGTTTATTTAATACTGCCTATTTATGCATTTTTACATTAATGTACGTATATACTGCATATTTGTACATTTTGTACATCTTTTACATTCGTGTATATTTCCATGTATATATCTTTATCTTTAGATTTATGTTTATTGCTTAATAGGTTTGCGTTTTTATATGCCATAGGTTGTCATTGTCTCTGTGTGTAATGCTGCTGCTACGCAAACATTTCCCAACTCGGGATCAATAAAGTATATCTATCTATCTATCTATCTATCTATCTATCTATCTATCTATCTGAGAAGAACCCCTGAAATATATTACATAGTTCTGTGCGTCACACTATATTGAGAGGTGTACAAAGTAAAAAATAAAAATAACCACATGATGGTGATTGAATTGCTTAGAAATGTGTTTTGGAAATAGCCATTTTACCGTATTGTTCACAGCAGCCACTGACCTTGTGGTAATAACGTTGTGGAGTAATAACCACACATTTATGAAACATTTATGGATGGAAAGGCACATCTGTCAAATGTGTGCTAATTTTGGCTATAAGTATTTTTGCACATCAATAAAGTAAACAAAATATGTGTTGTTTTCAGAAGTGAGTTGCTGCTGAGATACTTTGTTGGTTTTACACCTGAACCACATGTTTCAACAGCTTCTTTCTTCAGTTGATACTTTAGGCCAAAACAGAAATAAAGATGACATAGTCAAACAGGATCCCTGAATTATCCAAAATATAGATCCCATCGGGTAGATCTCTGTGGCACTTCTTATTAATTCATTCATTGATTCCACAAATGTTTTTTGTGTTCACATTAGTCTTTATTTTTAATAGATACACACCAAGCAACACAATCAATCTAATCCTGGTCTTTCTCTTCGCCGTGTGTGATGATGTGGACCAAGTTCTTGTAGTCCAAGTTTCCTGCTACATCTGGTGGGAAGGCTGCGAGCATCTGCTCCATCTACGGACGAGAGGCAAATACGAAAATAACATTAGTGGTTTGACAAATATTTGCGATACATTGTGACACTGAAGCATGAAGCTCCAACCTCCTCAGGAGTGAACCTGTCTGCCTGGGTCGTCAGCATTTCACTCACACTGTGAAGAGAAGCAGAGATGAAGCACAGACTTCCCCTCATCCGGCATCATCGCTTAACTGCGTGGATACTCACAAGTCTTTCTTCAAAGTGCCCTTCCCCTCGGGGTCAAAGACTTTAAAAGCGTTGAGGATGGTCTCCTCTGGGTCGGCACCTGAAAGCAGGACAGACACAGAGGTATCACCTTTTGGCCCAGTTTTTGTGAAGTTACCATCATTGTAATGAATCTCTGCACCCTTACTCACCTTTGAGTTTCTCACCAAACATGCTGAGAAAGACGGTGAAGTTTATCGGACCGGGCGCCTCCTTCAGCATGTCGTCAATCTCCTCTTGCTTAACATTTAATCGTCCTGGGGAAAGATGGCAGATAAGGTGAAGTGCTCGGGGTGCACTTCATCAGCATTTTATCATCACTATTAAAAGGCTATCATCTTTATTAAATCAAAAGCAGGACATTTGCCTGAGAAACGGTGGCCAGCCACCTTTCACGCTCCAACACCGTCGCCGGGATGAGCTCACCTAAAGCTGCGAACGTGTCTCTCAGGTCGTTCTTGTCAATAAAGCCGTCCCTGTTTTGATCCATGATGGTGAACGCCTGCAGAGACGACCACATGTCTCCAATACGAACCTCATAAACATGCAAGCTTCATTGTGAAACATACAGATGTTTATGAGGGTGGGGGTGGGGTGGGGGGGGGCACTTACTTCTTTGAACTCTTGGATCTGGGCCTGTTCAAACATGGAGAAGACGTTGGAGTTGGCTCCCTCCGCTCTCTTCTTTGCCTTTTTGGGCGCCTGCGGGGCGTGCCACACCAACGCTGCAATTAGAGCCAATAACTGATGGCACACTCATCACCTGGCTCGGCTCTTCCCCTCATTATCGGCTTGACTTGTGGCAAACTTGGGCGAAACGCGGGCGCATTAATTGGTGCGACAGACAGGGGTTTATACGGGGGCACGCATTTCATTAAGTGGGATTACAAACACTGTCAGTTTGTGATGCAAATATTTACTCGGGCCTCCAATTTTTGTGAGAATGCGTGCTAAGCCAGAGGAGGGCGTGGTCCGCTGCCCGCGCTCCCACAGTCACCAGGATCACACGGGGGATTATTCTATAGGGCCGCGGCGGTGACAGGACGGTACACGAGCCCTGTTTGATCAGAAATCCCTCGGAGGCGCGGATTATGTCGAGTTATTTACATGACTGCCAAAGAACTGTGAAAAACAGTGTGAGGGGACGCGGAGTGACGATGACATCACGCTGCTCGGCTTGGCAGGCCTCTCGACAGCTGCTGCCTCACCCTCCTTGTGGATTAACTCTCCAGCAGTTGTGTGTATCTCTTATGGACAGGACCTCTGGCGCTTGGCTCGGTTTATTTCCCCTTTTTTTTGTTTGGTTTTGATGGAGTCATCGAGCGTGAGCCTGAGCACGGATCCACGTCAAAAATTGTTATTGCCCGAAAAGCAGAGCGTTTCTCTGACCCTCATTCTGCTGTTAACCTGTTGCTCTCCTTGATTCCTTCCATCCTTCCTTCCTTCCTCACCTTCCTATCTTCCATCTCTCCTTGATTCCTTCCCCCATTCTCACCATTTGTCTCCTCTTTCCATTCCAACAGGCAAAAATAATCAATGTGTCATCAATAAGACAGCACTCCAGATGTCCTATTGATGATTCTTTTTTTCTTTTTAAATCACTATTCAGAACCAATATTGACTGGAATGTGTTTATTCATTATGATTAGTGCAAGTGCAGCAAGATGTGTTAATCCATCGCAACACGCCACGACATGCAGAGCACACGCCATCGATTTTAGAACCTGAATGTCAGTCTGATGCTACTCTAACGGCACAACGTGGAAAAGGCAGATCCACACCAGGCAGCGTGATGCTCACTCACCATCTCTGTGGAGGTTCGACCACGACCAAGTGGTGTCCTTGTGACTGCACTCACAACGAGAGGTACATATACTCACCCACTCCCCTCTACTGGGCTATTAATACCCCATGCCTTGTTTAGGCAGAATCACAGGTAACACCCCCCCCCCACACACACACACGCACAAACACACACACGCACAAACACATCCCTGTCAGGGCTCAAACTGCGTGAGATTGAGGGATAACGGCCAAACATACGTGACACATTACCGAGACCCAAGAATAACAATAGAACATAACTCAGGAGTGACAGCTGTGGCTGTGACGGACGGCTGCAAATAATGGTGTCCATTGTCCGGCGGTCCTGTTAACGCCCCACAGGGACCACCACTATGCGGTGATGGGAGGCGTTTCTTGGTGGACGGATAAACGGAACTGTCAGCCAACGCCTTCCAAGCCCCAATAAGTCTCGATAATAGAGGGCAGCGCGGCCGTGCTGTGGAAAACACAGATCTGAGGCGCTGCTAATGTGACGAATAATGTCTGTGGAAGTGCAGTTTAACCAGTGGACTATTTTTTTTGTAACCTGGCACATTAGCAAAGGCAATAGGCCTTCTGTGGGTGTGAATATGCATGCGTTGTTGCTCTGGAGCCACCGAATGTCTGTGGAGAGCCACATATCTAATATCTC
Organism: Mullus surmuletus; assembly: GCA_903171835.1. Lineage (NCBI taxonomy): Eukaryota > Metazoa > Chordata > Actinopteri > Syngnathiformes > Mullidae > Mullus > Mullus surmuletus. Next base: position 334,416 of record CAESWR010001086.1, on the reverse strand, counting down.
AAACTAACAGTGGACAACAGCTCACCTCAGGAACTCTTGGCGTGACAACAGGAGTGTAGGTTTCATTTGGCGTGTTTCATTGCAATGAGGTTTATTATAACACTAAAATCACAGCTTCAAACATGCCCAGATCCGTTTTTCATCACTTGAAAGAATAAATCAATGAAATATTTCCGTAACTGCTGTTGAAAACCCTGCAGATGCGCCCGGGTGTCTAGGTGGTTGCATCTCAGTGCCCCTTCACAGAGTCTGAGAAAATGTAGCTCTGACTTGATTTCTACAAAGCCATTTTGAGAGGGTGTGTTATTGTGACACTAGAGCAGATCATGGCGATGCTTTTCATATTAGAGTCCTTGTGATAAGGGTTTGATGATAAATAGAAAGTACTGGTCAGTATTGGAAGAAACACTTTAGTCCCTGCTCCTACACCATTCTGCCAAGTTCTGTGAAGATCTTCCCTGCACTGCTCTCTGGTCTCATAGTATTGAAATAAATGCTTTCCTGGTTGCTGTAATGAACTGAATGCAACTTTTCTGAGCAACCTTTGTCTCTGTTGCCATGAAAGGGAATTCTATGAGTGTTCAGTGTTCAGTGATGCACCGATATCTGAAAAGAAAATCTGCTACAGTCTGTGTAAAGGTTAACATATGCTTTAGATGAAGATGAATTTACCAAAACATTTGGAATATGAAGGAGTTGCTGGGATATGATTGGAACAAAATCTGGATTCTAGACACTTTAGTTGCCACTAATGTCAGAAACGGTCAAAAATATTATAAAAGAAATATAGTCATGTTGGTAGAAGACACAAATGGTGGCGTGTGATGTTGAACCATTTGTTTATATGTGGTAAAATAGTTGGATATAGTTGCTTTAGTGATAGTATTTATTAGCAACCTGTTGTTATTTTTGTAAGGATCTCATTTAAACATTTCTAGTTATTTTATTTCTATTATTATCTGAACTTCCCTTAATGGGCATAATAGGTGAATCATTGTAAAGATGAGCACCTACACTTTCCTTGAGTAAAAAATCAGCACCTATCATTTAGACCTGTGGTTTCCTGCTGTGACATTGCTCAACTGAAAATTCAATTGAGCAAATTCTCACAGCTGAGTAACAGTGACAGATTCTGTGTTTCCATCTGTTGATGAAAGTTGACGTTTGATGTTAAGGAAGTGTTGTGGCAGAGCATCTCCTCCCTGCTCAACCCTCATTCTCTCAGCGGGCAGTTACCCATCGTGTCCACTAGGTGGTGTTCTCAACCCACAGCTTGACACATTATCGTCAAATCATTTAAACCAAGTGTTTCCAGTTTCTGTTTTTATAACACTCTGCATATCTGCAGCCTTTAAAAAAAATAAATATATATATATATAAAATAATTATAACCCAAATAAAACCTCTTCAGAAATCGTGCACCAAATGAAGAATTTAATTATGATGCTATCACTTCAATTCATAAAAATTGCACGATATTATCTCATTTTCTAATGAATATTTCAAGGAACCTTTGTGTGTTCCACTAATCACCGACCACGAGAAGTATTTGTTCACACAGCTGGTGTGTAGATATAGTTAACTTTTGTTGAACTGCGCAGGACATAATCTTATCTTATGAAGGTAAAAATAAAATAAAGTGGAGAGGTTTTGCAAGCAGTGTTTTCCCATGATGATTGAATGACAAAGTGGAAGCAAAGTTTGAGGTTAAAATACATCGTTAAACTGTTTTTGTAACAGTATTGTGCAATTTTACTATCCACTTTGGCTTCACATCCAGTTAAATCAAGACAATCATTGCTGAAATTTACAGAATGAGCAAGATGAGTGTGTGTCTGACCTGAGTCGTCATGAAAAAATGATTCCCTGTGTTCCTTCCAGGCAATAATCTTTACACTTTTTCCTTTACTGATTGCACAAAAACATTGAAGTACTCCATTACACTTGACAGTTAAGTCTATTCACATGGTATCAGCAACATTCTCTGAAAACATCTGAACTAAAAGGATTTTTCTCTGCGGTGGACAGTGACTGACATGTTGTTGCCTCAACCAAGGACGCTGCGCTTTCATCACCGTGTGTCGGTCAGTCTTTCAGCTGCAGTACGCAAAAACGACTGGGGTTGAACCGCTAAATCTGTGGCTAGATCTTCACACTAGAAAAAAAAAGATTAACCTGGAGTTATTTTATTAAATTCATTAAAAAAAAATCATTAAACTCGTCAGAAATCTGCGCTTTCAAAGGGCACTTTCTCATTCTGTAGAAGATTCTGCTGGTGACAAAGTGTACGTCTTCCCAAAACTTTATTGAACAACTTCTTTCAAACATATGAAAATTAAACCAGAATTAACCTTTGCAAAGTGTGTATTCAGGGTTAAACAAAATTGGACTCAGATTAGGATTAATTTCCCCACCTTGGTCCGTTTAACATGAAACATATATTCAAGGGGATTTCATGGATAAGAATGTGCAGTATTTAAAATGTCGCCCAGTCAGTATTGAGCGTGGCCACCCGACACGGTGGATAAAACCAGGAATTTGTCTGAAAACAATTTTATGGGCAGCAGAAATATCTATCTTCTATATGTGATGAAATATGTATTCCTTAAACGCACCGTGCCAGACATTCAGTATGACCTGACTGTAGCAGCAGCAGCAGCACAAACCTCAACCTAGAGCTCAGATAAATAGACTGAGCAGCCACATCACTGCTGTTTAACCTCACGCTCGGCGGGGCTGCGATCGCCCCCCGAGTGACGTTTTGTGGAAGACGATGTCAGCGTTTTCTCCCCAAGAAACACACACAGGTGTTTAAATCCCTCCACCAGTGAGTTCATCGAAACAATGATTTTCTTCTTGCTCCTGGAATAGTGTCTGTGCTCTCCTCCTCCCCGATTCCACCTTACAATAACCTTGCATTACATTCTGGATTTTTTCTTTTCTCTTTTTGAATAAGTATGAGTGGATTGAGGAGGATTGTGAGCGTTTTTGTTTGTGTGGGTTTACAAGGTTAGCGGAGAAGGGCGGTGGTGCTTTGTGGACGAGGGTGGTGAGATTGAAGGCATTATATCTGCATTTTTTAACTTTTATATTAAAGAAAGTTCTGTGTCCGGAGGTAGACGTTGTGTAAATTTCGACCCGGGAGCCCACGGAGGCCGTGGAGCGCCGCACTCCTGCCGAACCAGAACAAAGTGTTCCCGCCCGGCACGCCAAAGTGTCCGTGCTTACAGAGGTTTTGTTGGCTGCGGTGAGCGGTGGGTGTGGGTTTGTGCGAGCGGAGAGCCCTGTCGAGCTCATGGACAAGGTCAGGTTGAGATAGTACTTCATGTCCTGGACCGGCATCACTCCTTCCTCCCACTTTACCCTGACCTTTGACCCCTCCGCTTTGCAGTGTGCATTATAAATACAAAATGTGGTCTACAGCGAACATGCTGTGTTCTCTGCTAAAATAGTAATTGGTATCAATGAGACAAAGACTTTCTTAATCTACTTGAGGATTGCTTTGAAAATATCTCATCATTGTGTCCAAAGTGTCTTCAGATGGTCCTTGACATCTGATGTGACGTTCCCTGATGCATCACTTCATTGCTTCTCTTATTTGACACCAGCCTGGAGCCACAAATAAAACATAATAAGCGCAAACTTTTAATAATTTGCCTTCACCCACCCCTTCGGTGTTTGTCTGTGGCAGAGGAATATGTCATTGTCCCCTGAGGTAGTAAAAATATGACTCATGAGGATATTATTTTCTACCTGAGAATGATTTTCATACGGGGGGAATCAGCTGGGAGCGACTGCACTTGGCGCGCGCGTGGCCAAGAGGTGGAACGCGAAGGAAACCATTGGTTTTTATGGATACCTTCGCTCTGTGATAATGGTATAATTAATGGAGGTAATCACAGCGAGCTCATCTGCACACCGCCTCGCCTCTGACAGCGAGGAGGCAGCAGGGGGAGCAGCGAGCTCTGGCGTTTGCATCGGCGCAGCGGCCATATGTGCCCCCTGACCAGAGGAATGAATTATTTTAAGCACACAAAGACCATCCGCATGCTTGATTAGGCTTGATGGAGTGCAATATTTGGCAGGTTACCCTGCCGCCGTTAAATCAGTTTGACAGTCTTAGCCATTTCAAGAGATATTTTTCGATGCAATCTGAAATCATGCTTTTTAATCTTACATTTCCTCCATGCATATGTTCCCAATATGGATTATACGGATGCAGAATCCAGGACGTGACCAACAATGCTGCACAGGCTTAAAATAGGCTAAAACACTGATTATTCTTTCTCCCCCCCCCAAACAATCTAAAAAAATATATGATTGAAGCATTACTGTTTTTACTATATTTTGGCTCTGGTTTGCCTCTTTGTTGGGTATTTGCAGAATTATGCAAAAAAACTACCTCTGGTTTTTGAAGTAAACTGTGCAGGGAGGTGAGATTTTGATGCATAAAGTCTTGTCACACCACTTATGGGGTCTTTTGTTTTAGGTTTTCAAAATAAATAGAGCTTGTGCAATATGATTGCCCGAGTGTGTGTGTGTGTGTGTTTGACGAGGAGAAAAAGACTAAGTGAGAGTGCAACAGCGATAATCAGGGCACACTTGTCGTCGATAATGTGTTTTATTTCCTCCCTGCCTCCCACCGTGTCCTCCATGTGCTCCAGCAGTAAACACGCTTAAAAAAAAAGTAGGCTTGGCTAAATTCCCTGAACTCCACTGATCTACACATCATCGCCTTCCCCCTCTTTTTTCCCCGGTCGTATTGATCATCCCGGGTCTTCACGTCAGTATTGATAACTTTGCCAAAGCAAAATCAAGTGCAATTGTCCAGTGAATGTTTGGGACGGAGGCGCGGATACAGTCGCTCTCTACTTTTTCACCCTTTTTTTTCTTTTAAAACAGACGCGGGCAGTTCGCCAAAAAAACATCGTCTACTTTTTCCCTTCTTCATCTTCAACCATTCTCTTTCTCACTTCTACGAGAAAAAAAAAAAAACAAAACCCCCCAAAAACATGTTGGCTGACTTCACGTCAAACACATCGGCGGACTCGCGTGTTAAGTGCGACTTTTTTCTAAAAGTGCGAGCTGGGATCGTAAACGCTGCCTAACGAGGGGGAATCCAGCCCACATATTTATTGCAGCCGCTGAAAAAAATCTCCTCAATATCCCCCAAGATGGCCGCCGATGTAGGATCGATGTTTCAATATTGGAAGAAATTTGATCTACGGCGGCTCCAGGTTAGTGCTATTCTCACCCTTCTCGCCTCGTTTTCGCAGCGGTGTGCCTCCTCATCGTTCCCCGGCGTGTGTCGCCTGCTCTCGGGGCGTGCGTGCGGACGGAGCCGGCGGTGTTTTTGTGCATTGATACTTATTAGAAATTGATCCCTCTTCTGCCTTTGTTCAGTTCAATCATTGATCAGCGCTGGAGCGACCGCGGAGCAGCGCAGCCTCCGTTAGCCACACCGATCTGGGATCAGCACCGCGGACAGCACTGGCTGTTTACACGCCTTAGCTTTTCCCCGCTGCTTCGCCGGCTTTCTGCCCCCTTTTTCCCGCGGGGGGGAATCTCTGCCGTCCGCGGCACGCAGCGCCGCACTCACACGCACGGAAACTTTTCACGCGCACAGAATCGCTGTTCTTGGACGTTGCAACTTTTTCCTCCTTTTTGCTCATGTTTTATGCGGCTTGTGTCGACGGCCGCGGCGGCTGCTGCTGCTGCTGCTGCTGCTGCTCCCCCCGCTCCTCTCGCTCCGCGGCCACGGAGCGAATTAGCTAAAACATTTCTTTTTTTTTTTTTTTTTTCACCGCACATCTTCTTGCCCCGACGGGGAAGTTTTTTTAATCCGTGAATGGGAAAGTTTTATTGTATTTTCTCGCTCGTTCCTCCCCACGGAAGCCCCCCCACGGGCGCAGACGGCGCAGTTCACAGCGGCCGTCGAGCGACACGGAGCAACATTAAAGCACTTTTAGCTCTAATGTTTAAGCTAGTTTTTTTGGTAGTTGTTGTCGTTTGCCGCCAAGTCGTAAAAAAGGAGGGAAAAAAAGGGGCCGTTGGAGGCGTCACGTCGCTGCCGTAAACATGTTTCTAACTGATAGCTCGGGGAATGTGGCAGGTGAGCAGTTTGTTTGTATCACATCCGGAACACGCACACACACACACACACACACAC
>CAESWR010001086.1:307187-319687 GCA_903171835.1 Mullus surmuletus | reverse complement strand
CTTCCTTCCTTCCTCTGCCTCTCTGCCTGGACTTTATAATGTGTTTGTCCTCAGCACCAACGATGACGGAGTGTTCGGGCGCTACAGTGATTGTGTGTGTGTGTGTATGCGCCACCTCTATTAGGAATCCTCCAGGTAGACGTCATCCACATCACGCACTCTTGCTGTTGTTGACTGGATCATCTCTGCTGCACCCAGGGGGTCTTCTTTTTTTTTTTGGTCTTGTCTTCTACCAGTGTTTACTATTGTGTTTACATCCTCAAGAGACACATGGCGGATGCACATGATCGCCGGGGTGATCGAACACATGGCAACGGAACTACTCCCAAATGCAAGTTGCCACCCTGAACTCCGCCGCTGCTCTCTGGGGGAGATGCCCTGATTACTGAGTGACTCCGTGGTGGAGTTGAGGGCCCTCTCCAGCTGTTGGGACTGTTGTTTTGCGCGGTGATGAGGGGTGGGGGGGGGGTGGGGGTTCTTGTGCGTAATCAGTCTGGTTGGTTAGACAAATCTTAATTTCCCTATTATGTAGTGTTGCCCGGCCATGCAGCTACGTTTGAACCATTTGTGATAAACATTCCATCCTTTTCATTCAGCAGTTAATGATTGGAAGGCTCAGGAATATAAAACAACATCCGGTCCGACCTGCGGCCTCGGAGACGTTCGCCGTCTGCTGTTATTTCTTGGGGGGGAACCTTGGGTCAATTGCAGATCACGGCCAAAGTCAACAATGTTGGTCTTTCATAAAGCCTGAAGACTTAATATCGCAGGGCTGCCTCTCCTTGGAAAAAAAAATATTATTGCATCCCATCCCCCACCCCCCCCTCTGCCTTTTGGGCAGGGTTGTGTGTCCAGCGTCCGTCTAGACGCGCAGCATCATTAACCTGCTGCGACCTCAACCCCTGATGAATTGGCTCTCACATCCCCTGCAGCCTGGCGTTAGCAGCCCTCCTCCCGTCCGCTGGGAGATGGGGCTCCTCCGGACCGGCCATTAGAGCCACTAGCCTCCACCGGCAGGCATTAATAGGCCAAGTGGCCGGAGCGTCTCTCAGACTGCTGAATAATTCAAACCGTCTGGGCTGTGTCTGGTCCCGGGGCGCAGGGGGGGATGTGAACTGGGGAGCAGGGTGCAGGGGGCTGCACGGAGGTGCAGGGGTTAATAACAGGTCTGCCTCTCTGTGTCAGTGACGCCTCAACCCCCACCACCCTCACCTACGCACGCAACCCCTCCCCATGTATGAAAGAATCCTATTCAGTTGATTAGATTTTTCAAAATGGATCAATTTTTAATCAGCGGAGCATCTGACTCTGGTCAATACCATCGTCGTTGGGAAGACAGTTGCCGGACAGCCGTCTTTATTTACAGGAATGTTTGTTTTTTACTGTATGCAGATGCAGGAGGCAGGAGAGCGCCGGCTCAGAGCACTGCACCACTGCGGTCCTCGACCCGCCTGGGCAGGGGTCCGGCCTCCCCGTGTGCACCTGCAACAACCAAGGCCGCGACAAATCTGGCATGCTCTGATCACAGCCACGGGAACATCAGCTGCGAATATTTATTCAGATTCGAGCAGAAAGGTGGATTAGTGTAATGTCTCGTCCTCTCCGAAGAGACCTTGCTTACTTATTTGCATCCGTATAAGTAGTGAGTAGGAGTGAGGAGCCGACAAACTAGCTGTAATACCACCATCACAATTTGATTGGGCTGTGGGGAGACCCTAACATGTTAAATAATGAGGAGCCCATAAACTTAATGTCCAGAACCTCTCCACAACTGCTGACGGCGTGTAGTTATGACTCGACACGTAGGCGAGTTATGAGAAGATAATCCTTCTTCAGAGTGCTCCTCGTTCTCACACATCTGGTTTTTAAACGCTCAGTTTGGGAATTTTCGCTTGAATTGCCCTAAAAAGTGCAACGTACACTGCAAACACCAGTGAAAGCTTGAACACACCGAACAGTGTTGATCTTTGATTTCTCCTCACATGTTTATTGAATAGTTTAATGTTTGTGTTTGGGACATCATGTACTTGTGTGTATGAAAAAGACATCTAATGAAAGCGGATATTAGAATAGAATCACTGAACGCGTGTCCCTTTTTAAACACTAAAATGTGCCAGTAAACAAGGTCAAACGGTGCAGTACGCTGCAAAATCAATACTGTTCTGTCCTGATGGGGTTAAATCATTTATCAAAGTCAAAAAGATAAATCAATACGATCACTGCAAAACACATTACGTAAATCTAAAATATCACGCCATGCTACTTACACCCACAGCCCTGAAAACATTTTCCGAAATGTGCTGAGGAGGAAACCAAAAAAATGACAATAAATTGAGGTTCTAAATGTGGAAGTGGAAAACGGCAGTGTATTAAAAAGCAGTTAACACCAGAGCATCTGTTTAAACTTATCGTCTAATTATACATACATTTCCACAATCAGTTTTTTTTTCTGGCTTTCATAGCTTTTATAACAGAAAAAAGAATAAAAGCACAGAAACTGTGAGTTTCTGGTGCTGGCCAAGCGATCGTTGTGTTGCCCATTTATGTACATGGAGCCGTCAAAGTTGCAACAAAATCTGGATGATACAGTGAAAGATCAAGATTCAATGTAAGATATGTCAAATAGAACCCTAAAATAGAACGCAGGAAGAGCTCATACTGTAATTGCAAAACATAATCAAGATGTCATTTGTCACCAGTGAGAGGATGTAGGGATTGGACTCTATTAAGGCTTTTCAATGTCTTACAATACGAGTAATATGTAGCTGCATCTGTCACCATAACCTCGGCTCTTTTAGTAACATTTAACGTAGAAAACACATATTACAGACTAAAGGCGAATCTGGTTCTACAAATATTGGTTTAGTCAAATGGAAATATTTGTTATCGGCATGCAGCTCAGAAACTTCACAATTTCTTTTGCTGCTTTTTCAAAAGCTACGCCCAGACTTTACCTCAGACATATTCAAACATTTTTGAGAAAGAACAAACGGAACAAAGCGAAATCCGAAAGAAAAGGCGGAAAAGTGAAGAATGCTGCAAGTGATTAAAAAGACTGACCAGATGAAAAAGATTAATGCTAACAGAAGGACGCTAAGACAGTGAAGGGTGGGGGGGGGAGAAATACCATGAGGAGAATGTTCTGGCTTCAAGGATGCTAAAACAATCATCAGCCGCAACTTGTACTCTTTAAGAATACACAAACCAATGGCGGGGGACCGCATGGGTGCACAAAGGCTTTGTCGGCTCAAAACGGAATACTTGTCATAATTAATCTGTTAGAGAATCTAATATTTTCTTTCTTGCTTTGGATATTAGGGATGTCAAACTTGACTATTGCTGAACAAAAATAACAAACTAACACCATACATTAACAAATTCTCACTCAAACCAATAAAATAGCGATCATGGCACAATTTTTCGGGAGAAAAAATTGCAATGTCAGTAGTGAAGAAAAAAAGTACAACTAAATTGTTTTTGCAGCAGACATCCTCATATTGGATCAAATGTAGAAGGCTGTTGTAGATTATAGTATTTTTGATAGTTCTTGTCGTTTTCTAGGCCATTTGACAGCGAATGATTTGGCCAAAAAGCAAAGAAAATGGATACATGTAATTTACAATCGTCATAAATCTCGTGATGCGGGGACCATGGTTTTAATGCATTACCGTTGCTCAAAAATAACACCATACATGACGACAAAGTGCAGGGAAAAACTTTGGAACATTTTTTTATTGTTGTCAATGAGGAAAAAAGAAAAATTACACAAAATGTATAACTAACATTTTTGCAGTGCGTATCCTCGTATCTCATCAAGTGTTCAAGGTTGTTTTTAGATGACAAGTACTGTATTTCTGATGGTGCTCGTTGTTTTTTTATGCCGACTGACAACGAAACGCTGAAAACAACAAAAAAATCCAACCCACATGGTGTAACTTGTAAGAAAGACTTTTGCCGAGTCGAGGCTTCACATAAAACAAAACAAAAAAAAACACACCCCTCCATCCACCGTCTAATTTTTCGCTCACACACATCAAACTTATGCAAAAAGAAGCAATCCTTCCACTAAGGAGTTTTTATTTCTTGCTCACTAATGAAAATGTTTTGAATCCCTTTGCTACAGCGCCGGTGGTGTTGTTTTCCGTCTTTGCTCTCTGATTATAGAACTGTATAAACTCGGCGCGATTTTGAATTCTTAGCTGATTGCACGCCTGTAGCCATGCACTCCCTCTGCTTCCCTCCTCCTCCTCCTGATAGCTTTTTTCCCCCCTGGTTCAGAGACATGCCGTGCACTTTATATGCAGTTATGCTGAATAGGTGCTGATGTATGTTGAAAACACTTTTGCAGGTGCCTTGTCAGAATGTGCAGCGGATCGGCAGCAGCACAATTCAGTTTAATATGCTATCAATCAGACGGTGGATTCCCATTTGTCCATGCAGCATTATGAGCTTCCTGCTCCCCAGACCACCATGACACTGCTGGTGTTTAGCTGCTCTCATGTCCTCCAACTGCGTGTCCCTGTTGTCTGTTTGTCTGTTTAATATGCAAAGGCGGTCATTCGGGGAGTCGTTGTGGACCAGTGTAAACGAATCGGCAACAATGATTAGCTGGCGCTGCAGAGGAAGTGTCCATCATTGTGTTAGTGCATTTGGAGACCATCGCTCCTCCCTCAGGTCATCTCGCCGCCGATGCTGCTGGAGAGACGCACTCTGAAAAAACAAAAAACACACACACCCCAAACAGCAACCGGAGTAAATACACTGTAAGTGGAGTTACTTAATGGGAGATTTTGCATGCTTAATTGCGAGTATGGATTGAAGGTCCATTAAAAGACATCAGTGTCTCTGAGTCCGGCGTACAGTTTGAATATACTTGAGATGGATTGATCCATTGACTTCCTGGCTTTCCTATTTGAAAGAAGTAATTAGAAACAAAAGAGTGCAGTACGGCTTTGGAGATGATTTAAAAAAAAAAAAACCCCAAAAACCAATCCAAAACATTGTTAGCGTGCAGACAGACCTGCTCCCGGGTTCCGGGCGTTTTTTTGTTGTTTGTTCAGAGTATGCAAGCATGCTTCAGGGTGGCACCGCGGACGTCCCGGGGGAAATATCAGCCCTTATTTATTGGAGCCTTTTTAGCCCCAGCTCAATAGTTGCAGTCTGATGGCCGGGGTACACGGGAAATATCTGGCAGAAGAGGAAGAGGAGGAGGAGGAGCCGGACCTGGCGTTAGCCCCACTGACAAGCTCTTATTTACCGTCCAGATCTATGACTCATTTTATGTACCTAATCGTAAAGCACCAAGATTTATCGGACGTAACTGGACAGCGGGGAATACCTCAGGAGACCGCTCCCCCATCCCCACCCCCTCCACCACTGGGCCGGGCTTCAGGTCCGCTCCACCTGGCCCCCGTGCGCTCAAACACCTTCTCGGAAGAGGGTGGTGGAGGGGCCCAGAGGAGCGTGTCCATATTTCTGCCAGATATGGACAGCTGATAGCTCATCTAATAAAGAGAGGGGTCATAAAAATTGGACGGGCTAATGGATGACTCTGTGAGGATTAATAACAGCTTATTGGTCAGGTGCAGTGACCTCTTGCAGAGCTAACAATGCGCTGACTGGGGGGGTTTTGGGGGGGGGGGCTCCAGTAGCATTCGGCACAACACAACACAACCCCGTCTGACGAGTAGCAGAAATTGTAACTTTAACTTGTAATTTATTATGTTCAATAACAACCAACCCCCCCCTCGTGTTTTGGTTGACTAGATCCTGCCCCGCAAAGTCTAATCTATAAATAACACCTAAACGAAAGGGGGAGAAATCTTAAAGGTTGACATCCTCACTTACCGTCACTTTTGCTCGTGTCTGCAGCTCCGGTAATGGCAAAGGCAGGAAAAAAAACAGAACAAGAAGGCATTGTGCCGCCGCCTTTGTTCTGACAGGAGCGCTTTCAGAGCCTGTTTTATATTCCTGCCGAAAATTAAAATTAAACTTTCATTGTTGTGCATGCTGTTTAATCCAATAACGATCTGATGTAACAAACTGCCGTAATATCTCCCAGCATACTTAATCGGGGAGGACTTAGCCCTGTCACTTTATATTAACCTCCGCTGCAACAGGAGAAGGGCTTCACTAATCTGCCATTGTTGGCTTTGGCAGTCTGTGGCTGCTGCAAAACACATTTGGCAGTCAGTGCCAAAGTAAAGGCTTTATAATGACAGCAGGGCTTCGCCGCTATTTGAGCTAATAATGTCAGAATCTAATAATGCTGTGGTCCTCGGAATTAGAGGGGAGGTGAACGGGTGGGAAAAAAGGCTTCTCTTTTTTTTTGTGCAGGCTTCCAACAGCATCTCCTTCATGTCACTCATTTTTTTAGACTGCAAATTGGCAAACAATTTAATCCCTAATGACCTTCAGAGAGAGAGTGGGTGTGTTAGGCCTCCTGCACATTTTGTGCTCTTATTAAAATGTATCGGTGAGCTTGTGATGCTGCAGTCGTCGTTTTAGCGGGGATGTGAGGTTTCAGAGCGCGGGACCCTAACGAGCTTCGGCTAACGGGCTGACCTCACACTGCTCACATGGCGAGGCAGCATCTGCAGCGTCATCAAAGCGTTTGACTCCTGTGTCCCCCCCCTGCTCCCTGTCCCCACACACACACACACACACACACACACACACCCTCCGAGCCCCTGTAACTTAAAACAAAAACAGCGATTGGCTGCCGTGGTGCCCTCCCCTCATCCCCTCCGCCGTGGATGAGGTCTCAGCCCGGGAGATAAAATAGCAGTTATTTCTCATGTGTGGTGCCATTTTGTCAGTTTGACTGTTCCACTTATTCTGTGTTTTTTTGACTTGCTGAGCTTGAGGGGATGCGAGTGCCATTTCGCAGCCAGATCTGAGTTGTGTTGATTGAATTAGACAAAGTCGGAAGATAATTAAGAACCGCAAGGCGCTGCAAAACTGTCTGCTTCCAAACTGGTGAAAATGAGACGCTGCCACATCAATGAGCGAGCCGGCTCTGCTTGATGTCAGCGGCGGGTTATATCAGTTGACACCCTTACCTCCCAGTGCTGGAGCCGGTTTCCTCCTTTCCCTTTAATGTTTCTCCAAATATGATTAATCACAAGCTGTAAAACCGTTGCTTCTGACAGTGCGCCGCGTTTGCACAGCTTTGTTTGTTTCTTTCGTGGTGGTAATGTGATCCGTGGCTGCCAAGTGTAGTTTATGGCGTAAACACAAACCGGAATGGAGGCGTGTCTGGGAGTCAGACGCAATCTAGGCGCGGTTCATCGCACCTCGTGTCCGCCTATCGAGCTTTTTAAGTTTTCAATATCCCACGTGCGCTTAACTATATTGTCACAATTAGAAGTCCAAGTCTTAATTAGAGGTAAAATCTCATTATATCTGTCTTTTGTTTAAATTAGTTTGATCAGCGCTGAACACATTTTAATTCCTTCCATTTGCATCCATAATGTGAGGTTAAAACACTTTCCCCTGTTTTTTTTCTTGAAAGTTCTCTAGAAAGTCACTCCTGAAACTGTAGGGCGACGGGTCAGACGGTCGACTCTGTGATAATGTGCTGGCAGCTCCTGTGCATTCAGGCAAGCCCCCNNNNCCACCCCCCCCGCTTTTCTGATTCACCCATTGTATTTTTCATCCCATTTTACGGACGTTGGTCATGTTGGTGCTTCTCTTCCCTTTTCGAGCGACACATAGGTAATGTAGCTGTGAGGTTAATGTTGAGAATCGTATAGCTCAGGCACGATAAAATTGACACCGTGAGAGAGAGCCAGCCAGCTATGTTTATGGTAGCGCCCGGCTGTGTGTGCGCCTTTGTGTTTGCGCAGGCCAGAATGTGAAAACAGGGCTGGGACTGTTCCGAGGGCCCCCAAAGGGGCTGGACTGTAAGCCGGGAGGGTGGGAGCGCGGTGGAACACGGGGTGTCAAAGGCTAATTTTCAAAGCCACTCACGGGCGCTCATCTCTCACTGTGAAGAGGCAAGCGTGGCAAGTGGCTTGCACGTTGTCATGGATACTAAAGCATGGTACCCCAGAGATGGGGAGCGGGGGACGAATGGCTGCCCTGTCTATAGGATTTCTGTCAGCTCCGGCCTGATAGATGGCATTGACGGATCATTTGTCATACTGTAATTGTTCTCAGCAAACACAGAATACCCACCAGTATAAACAGTAGTGTGCTGCCGGGCTAATAAAGCGGGAAAATGGAAAGGGATTCACTGATCCACTGCCTCTTTCACTTAAAGAGACAATGGCTCTGTTGTCCGGGCGAGGCGGCCTGATTAGAGCTGCGAGGGGCTGAGAAAAAGCCAGGCCGAGAGAATAAAACAAGGCAATCATAAAGCAAACGGCAGTCACTTCTCAGTATCGATGCGGCTAGGTGGGGGTGAAGCCTGTGAGCGGTGTTGACAGCTGAGGGAACAACAGGAGCAGGTCCGGGAGTGATTCGTTCTACCCCCTCTCTATTTGGCCGCTGAAACGGCGAGGGAGAACGCTTGTCCGAGATAACAAATACAGCGCGAGTGCAGATGCATGGCCGGGACTCTGAGTTCTATCTGCCAGCCTCCGAGATAGCCGAGTGCCTGAGCTGAGTACAAATGACTCTGGGTACAAAGGTAGTATTTGTTCACCCTTGTTTTGGTATGGGTCTTGTATCTCTGCTATTACTGTCGGGATTGACCTAGTGGCATTACTCTGCTCCGAGTCCCCCCCCCGCCCCGGCTTTGTCTACATACAGGGGCGCTCGCGGTGCATGACTGCTGAGGTGTGTGTCGGACACGACCCGGGATTTTCCAGTATGAACCGGAATTATCCATGCAACCCTTCCACTTTCATCGGCGGAGATTGTGTGCGAGTCCTCCAGGAGTTACAGATTAACGCGATGGCAGGATGCCAGGGCATCAGCTGTTCATGACAGTTGGGGATTGTAGTACTAGAAAGTGGTCTTGGTCTTCAGACCGTTGTCCAGACCACTTTTTGAAGGTCTCGGTGGACTCTGGATGTTGTATCCAGACAGAGTGGCGGAGACCACCACGGGCAGGCTTTCAGACACGGCCTTGCTTTCCACAACAACCAATCACTTCCAGTCATGGTAGATTGATTATTTCCCGCAAGTTGCAGCCTCTGCGTTCTTATTAAATGTCTTCATCACATTCACTTGACAAATCCACATCTGATTTTGGTAGTGGAAAAAGCCTCAAATGAGTGAAAGTAGCTACCGATGCACCAAACAACATGAACTCGGGGTTCTTAAGCTATTTTCTAGAAAATACCTTTGTTTTGTTGCATGGGGCTATTTGAATAAAAACGCTGCAGAGGCAATTTTTGTTGAGATTGATTTAAATTAAGAAATTCTCTCTGTTCTGTTTGATGATCATCTTTCACACAGTCTCTGTCTTGTCTTAGTCTCGAACTCCAAATTTCTTGGTCTTGGCTTGCTCTTGGTGCCCTTGTGGTCTTTGTCTCAGTTTCCATGGTCTTGGCTACAACACCATTTACAATTCTCTACATGATGGTAATAATGGCGGCAATAATCCCTCCTGTTTGCTCCCTTCACCCAAGTCTGTTAAAGAATTCCGGTCGTTGGTTATTTTTCCATGTAGGTGGTGGCTGGTGTGTGTGAATGTGTTGACTAATTTGTGTGGGCACGGAAGGAGGCCCGCCGATGTTGTGTGCTGAAGCGAGTCTCCCTGGCACTCATAGCGGAGCACTTCACCCCTCCGACTGTACCTTGACACGCCGTGACGCCTGGAGCACTTTAGGACGACCCGGCTGCTCACCTCCTGCCTGATGGACAGATTAAAGGACCATTAAGCATAATTACTGTTTCAGTTGGAGAGGCCAACTCATCCTGTCAGAAATAGTTACAAATTGCTGCACCTTTGCCCCCCCCTGTATGGCTCTTAAATTCTGAATTTCATTACATTCGTCTACATCCGCCACCAACAGTTTTGGGGGCCTTGATAACAAAGGTGGTAAAAATGTTTTTTTGCATTCTGTTGTTTTTTTTTCTCCCCTCCTCCCTGAAACTCTCTAAGCCAATCAATGGCGGTCTGATGTCTGTGGAGAGGACTGTGACAGGTAGTTGATGTGATCTGGAGTGCAGCACTGCGACTGTGTGGTCTGCTGCGCTGTCTTTCTGATTATGTAAAATGTGGTGAGCTGGTGTAATATTGGCTGGCTGTTGCAGCGGTTTGCCAGCTCCGGAGGGCCCGGCGCCAGTTTTACATGAGAAATGTGCAGCAATGCAATGTAATGTTCTCCTCTTGGTATCCATAAGAAAACCCACACAGCTGCCCAGGGGAAATTGGTCGATACCATCAACCCAGCTGGAGGCCTGGGCGGTAGACAGAGTTTTCCCATTTTTACATCAACACTGATGTTTATTATGAGATCTCCCTTTACTGTAACCTGCCCCTCTCGCGCCCCTTCTCTCCCTCGTTTGGCCAATTATTACACCCATGGTGAGAACAAACAGTTTCCCTACTTAATAATTCACATCACTTTCATCTGATACTCAGTTACCATGGGCAATTTAGTAGTTGAATAATTTTGTGAAAAATTCATTTATTATCGCCGTGCGTTATGAATCTGGAGAGACGGCAGAGTGGAGTGGTGGAGGATTTTAAATTGCGTCTGTGGAGCGAGGGATCCGAGGGTAGGTAATGTGTTCTAATGTTCTCAGCCATATGCATTGTTTTCAGGGCTCATCGGTTTTACATCGATTCCCACTGAAGTGTTTAATTGCATCATGAATATGATCTAATTCTGTCCTTTTCACTGAAACTGGAGCACTCTCTGCAAATGATGTACAGCCTTGACAGCGCCACATCAGGATGTATTTTATATGGAATGTAAATTATAGTGTTAAATTAGCCTGGAAAGATAACTAGCTGGCACGGGGGAATGGACTCAACAGTTTAATTTAGTGTCAAAAGGCCGTGAAGGGATAAATCACCTCTCTCTCCCCTCGCTACGATGGCATATTAGGCTTTAATCATTCTCCTTTTCTTGTAATATCACTTGTTTCTCACCGCTGCCTCAGGAGTTCTCCACAAGTACACTGCGGCATTAGTCGACTGCTTATGAATACTTCAGTTTGAGCATATGGAAGACAGTGTTTGCCACTTTCACAGGTTTTATGTGTTGAAAACCTGGCTTCTGAAAATCCAGAAGAAATCATTTTCTTTCGGGCAAAAGCGCCGTCTCTTTTCTGTTTGTCTCAGACTGGCAGTCCGAGCATTCACGGCACTGATGAAAGCCGCCCGGGTCCAGGAGGAGAAACCTCTCCCTGTTTCCCATCCTCGAGACTCCAGTGTCGTCTGAGTGGTGGCGCCATTATCCGGAGTTACCCTCCATGACCCAAATGCCTGGGAGAAGCCCCCTCACCGTCCCGCTCCATCATTGCGTCCTTGTCGGCCACCAGAAGAAACCACCTTGCTGAGACCTGTGGTTGTGAGAACTCTCTTGGTCTTGTGTTCCCATCGACCACATTTCCCTCCTCTCTGCTTGCTGGGATGGCCTGAAGGTTTCCCCCAAAACATGCTCAGCCAGGATGATGGTTGGATACCTACGTGAAAACCAAACAGCACAACCAGGGTGTCTTCCAGTTCTTGGAATTCCTCCCAGTGTACGAGTGGTTTTGACAGCTCTCAGGAGAAAATGGCCCTTAAATTATCAAGTGGGGCTGTAGTTGTTTTCCTTGTTGTTTTCCTCTCCACGGAGGGGGGGTAGGGTGGGCTTCAGGGAGGAATTGGTATGTTAAATGAGCTATGGGAGGTCTACTGAGGCTTTTTTTTTCTCGTAGGGGGGAGTTCAGTCAGACAAGAATTGCTGCGCTGGGCGTTTGAGGCAGCTGTGTGAAGTCATTTTCCGGGAGTGCAAGCGGGAGAGAGGTGCGGATTAGGCAGCGCCTCTGAGCCGGAACAAGTCTGTCTGGGAAGGGATGAAGGCTGCAAACCATAGATCTAATTCCCGCTCACGCTGCTCGACAGCGGAGACACTCGCACACAGCCAGTGTGAATTAGGCCCATTTGCTCCCCTCAGTCTGAAGCGAGCGAACATGGGAGCAGACGGGGGGAGAAGTTGACAGACTTCCTCGCATCTCGCCCTCTCCGACTCCCCGCGCCATTCCCGGCCCACCTCAGAACGCTGTCTGCTGCCCTGGCTTGTTTTTCATTGTTTTTTTGTTCTGCAGGTCTTTATTATTGCTGACATTAACATGAACACAGCGCACAAACAGGTTTCCATGTAATCCTGGGGGGGGNNNGGGGGGGATGAGCGGGGGGATTCCACTGGCTGTGCAGAAAATGTTTGCACCTGTGGCCCCATTGATTGCATGCTGGAAACTCCAGTGCTCTGAAGTTCATGTCTTTTTAATGTGTGTAATGCTTTGCCTCGGGTCATGCGATTGCCCTGAGGTTAAGGAAGGTTTATGAGGCCGTGCGCGGCGGCAGATTAGCCATCCTCCTGTCTCCCCCCTCT
>CAESWR010001086.1:295490-307168 GCA_903171835.1 Mullus surmuletus | reverse complement strand
AGACGAGACCCTGAGGAGCCATCTTGTTGGCGCATGCAAGTCCGACCCCCCCCGAGTGGCGCAGTGCCGGCCCGAGATCAATGCAAATGACCCAGATACGTTGGCCCTCGTTGCGATTAGCCACAGTTTGCTCGTGGGTTGACCACAGTTTTGGAGAGGCAGGGGAGGAAGATGCAGCCGAGACCTGAATTAACCTCTGAACGCCGCCCGTCATGTAACCGCTGATCTCCTCGGGCCCGCAGACTCCGAGGCACTTTCATCTAATGTGTGAATCGCATGTCTGGGTTTCCTCTCCCTTCCATTACTGCTATAACTCTCACATCAGAGGACTTGCAGAAATCAATCGGATTGTTGGTTATTAAGGTTTTAGAGCTCTGTTAGTTGGAAGGGAAGATGGAGATGTTGGTGGAAGTTGGAGCCCCCCCCCCCCCCATTCCCCCACACCGCACTTGTCTCTCCCATCACGGCCCTCAGCGCCCTCCGTGCCCAGTAATGAGTTGTATTACATGCTCCGTGGTGGGCATGTCTTGTGTTTCGGCGGCTGTGTTCAATCTTTGTGCCGTGAATGGAGGGGGTGGGGGGGCGGGGGGCTTCTTTGTGTGTCTTTGAGAGGCACTGGGTTGAGACGGCGCGCACCGAGTGGAGCTGATGAGGAGAGCCGAATCCTGAGAGGAACATGTGGACGCCTGGCAGGCAGTGGAACTACCCTTGTATGTTTGTGTGCACTTGTGCGTAGACGCGATTCTGCGAGTGTTGGGCGCTGACGGGTGTCAAGGAAAAATGCGTCTGCGATGCTGCGGCCTGTTGAATTAGCTGCAGTTATTCGCTTTACTTATCCGGCGTCTTCAAGTGGCCGGCCGAGAGGTAGTGCGTATTATATGAATGAAAATTTTCTCCTGCCGGCTCATTCATCACCCGAGTCGCGCGTTGTGACCCTCTTATAAGGACCGGCGAGGGGCATCGCTACGGGCTAAGTGATTTTATGAGGCAGCATCATGGTGCTCAGGTATTCCCTTTTTGTAGGAATGCATTTTCTACTTAGATGGCAACAAACTGCATTTGCACTTAAAACATATTCTGTAATCTTCTGTTATTTTACATACAAATTGCATCCTAGGCGACGCATTCATCATTGCTCATATCCAGCCCACTCTTAAATGAAAAATGTATCTGAGATGAATAATGGATCCCTCCGTAGTATAATTTTGTGTTTTTTGAATATAGTTGAGTCGCTCCTCTGCCTCGTCTTCCGACGGTTTTCCTCTTCACTTGAATGAAGTTTTCGGGGGTCGGGAAGATATGAAGAAAAATTAGTTATTTACCCGGTTATTGTTTACCTGCGAATCTTTGGCGATATGAAGCCTCTCGGAGATGCACAATATGTAGAGGGGGAAACAGCGCTCAAAAAAAGCTTTCTGTCTCTCTGAATCATGGCGCCGCTGCTTCAGGACCCTTGAACGTCTCATAGCATCTCACAGGTTCAGATGGTGTGGAGGTGATGGGGTTGGTGGCTAGCTGGTGTAGAGGCGGCGTGGCATCCTCTGGGGCCCACAAGCCTTTATATGAAGCTGCCACAATTCAGGCTGAGCGGTGAGACCCCCCCTTCCCACGCCCTCTAATTACACGGTTAGGGGAGATGGGGCAGGACTCCAAAGCTCTGGTAGATGTTCTCCTTGCTGTAACTCAGTAGGGTCTTGGGGTGTGAAGCAGAACCAGGTCTGGTGGGGTTCTAATCCCACCGCAGACGTTCTCTCAGGGGAACCCCCCCCCATCGCCCGCCCCCGCTCCCCCTGCTCGTATTCTCTCCTCAGCTCGGCAGTCGCCTCCATCCCACCCGCCGCTGGGGGAGAAGCATGCCGAGGCTGTGGCAGCCCCACTCTGTTGTGCTCTACTTGCTCCTGTCGGTTTTCCGTCGTCCCCAAAGTTTCCCAGCCCGTCCTGGGAGACATCCTGACACCACGTTACAGATGGGGAGCGTTGGACCGAAGCAGCTGGTGTCACAACGTGGATTGGAATTCACAGTTGGGATGAAATATGAAACAAATATGTCATTATACATATGTTTTCCCACAGTTTGCTCATCCAGCTGTTTCTTTGCCGGCTTCCGCTCGCCTCGCCACATAAACCTGGCCAGGGCTGACTGATAATAATCTATGATTTGTCCCATTGTGGCCAGTTTTTTTCTGAGCAGCTCCAGTTACTTATTTTGATCGTGGCTGCGTGGATCTTTGTCGCCCCAGATCTTCACGTTTTACAGCTGTTTTCGAAGCGGAGGAGCACAGAACATACTTAACTACAAATGAAGAAGGCAGAATTATCCTCAGTCATTTAAGTGTCTTTGATTCCTTTGCAAGTTTAATCTGTGCGAATCAATAAAAGGATGCGCGTTGAGCTTGGGAGTCAACAACGGCAATGTTTGATGGGTAAACGGACATGCGATGGATGGCGCAGGGGGGCATTCATCTTTCTTTAGGCAAATTGGGCTGCGAGGTCCCGACTAATTGATTGATCGCGTGACTTGCTGCTACAATCAAAGCTTGTCCTGATTTATGGCGATAAATCGATTGATTAATAAGGTTTTCCCCGTGATGGGGTTCTTGTCGGTGGGGGTGGTGGTGGAGAAGCGGGGGTGGGTGGAGGGGGGGAAAGACGCCTCCTAGTCAGCCATCCATCTTGGCGCCGTCAGCCTTGTTGGTTCAGCGTGGTAATAAGAAAGGCCCGGATCTCCCAGCTGACATTTACAAAGAGCCAGCCGGCTTTGACCCGCTCCCTAGATTAACCTCCACTTGTTCTCATAAGCACCACTGATATTAAAAGATGGGGAGCTCCGGCGGGTGGCGGGCGGGCGGCGGCAGAAGCAGCCGAGGAAAAAATGAAGTGTGACTTTTTCCGGTTCACCGTTTGCATACATCATTAAAGCGAACAACAAAAATCAATTGCACATTCCAGAGTAAATAAAAACAAATATCTTGAGCTGCGTAATGCGAGGGCCTCTTGTTGACTCTTTCCAGATTACATTTAGCTGGGTGTTTAAACGCTGATTTACAGCAAGATGGACTCCATTCCCTCCACTCGCCCGCCCGTCTGCCTGCCTGTTCGGAATATGAAATGGAAGTTAAACACTGTGAATCTCCAGCACGGGGAGGAGGGTTGTGGACGCGTGGGCAGTGTAGCATCAAATAGATTGTGTTTCCTCCCGTGTAAACGCCTAATGTGCACCGAGTGCTCTGACACAGATGAATGTAAGGAATTTGCTGTAAAGACTTAACGGGCCTTTTGAGAGACAAGGCTGGGAGCTGCTAGGGTGGAACGTGCTCCATGCCCCCCTGAGCACACGTGCACCTACACATACACACACACTCGCACACAAAGTGCTTACACATGCACACATGTCGAGGCACACGGCCCTCCGAGGAGAGCGGCTACATCACGTGGATGTCGGGGGGAGGCTTTTTTATTTGCTTTGGGTCAGAAATGGCGGCCCTGATGATGTGATGAGAATCACCTCGTGCCTCCGCCGCCACTCCACACCAGAAAAAAAAAATCTCTTGACCGGGCACATCGTTTAATGTACGGGAGCGGCCGTCTCCTGCAGAAGAGGGCAAATTATAAAATGATTCATGTATAAACTGCCCTTTTGAAGAGGAAGATCGTGTTCCGCAGCTCGTCTGCAATCTCGCAGCCTTTGTGAAGATGCTCGGAGCTCTAAGCTGCTTGTTGTCAGCACCAGTTTTATTCCCACTCTCACCGCTCTATTTAGATTAATTTATTTTTGGTTCAAATGCTGTAAAATGAGACTGTGAGAGAGAGAGAGAGAGGGAGAGAGAGGCAGAGGAGGCTGGTGAAGGAGCGTTCCCTTGCTCTCAGACAGGTGGCCCAGGTTTTATGTCACCAGGCCCCAGGGGCCCCGCTAACCGAGTCTGAGCGAGAGGAGGGACCCGTCTCTCAGCGCTACACAGGTGGTGTGAAACGCAGCCCGCTCTCCACACCTGAAATATTCAGATTCTTCCAGCGGCGGCGCTTTGATCTCGCCGCAATCGACAAGGGAGTCGGCGCGGGAGTAGGGGGGGAGAAAACAACAAAAACAAGAGGAAGAGCAGCACACCTGAGAGCGAACAGATTGACATTTCTTAAGAGAGAATAAACAATCGCAGGTTAGCTGCAGCGTGGCGCGGCGCTCCGGCTCGGTGTCGCGGGTGAAAGTGGGCCATGGCAGGGATGGCTGCATCTACAGGGGCTTCCTGCTCTCTGACGGGCCGCCCTGGATGGTGGAGCATCAGAGAACACGGACGGGAAAACAAACCTCGGCCCTAATTTTATTGTTCAACATCAACATCTCCTCTCGTGTCTTTTTTTTCTTCCTCTTGTCCGTCTGGCTGTTTTTTTTTCGTGGTGTCGATGGCGGTGGTGAGCTCCCTGGCAGTCCTCCACGCTCGCATCTCCATTTGAGACGATCATTTGTCCAACTGAGGTTATCATGTCTTCTTTCAGGTTTCAACCCACTAGTCTGCTAATGAATCATAGGAGTGTGTAATTAGTCACCCTGCATGTAGCACACAATGACAATAGACACCCTGATTGTAACCACCGAGTTTGAAAGGAGCAGAACAATGGTCGACCTTAATGATGATAAATAAGGTGTTGTAATTGGCCTTCGTTTGGAGCATTCAGTCATAGATTGTAATTTGAAGTTTCTAATTGGAGGACATTTAAAGTTATTCATCGGATTGAGAATGGAACTGGATTGTGCAAAAGGATGCGTTTCTATGATTTTTTCCCCATCCCTGATACCATTTGGATGAATCTCCAGAGCCACTGCGATTGTCTCATGATGTGCCACCAGTGCATCAGTGAGACGTAAAGGAATGTGTGTGTGTGCACACGCGTGTGTCCAAGTTTACGTGTTGGAATTAAAACGGGAAGTGTTGACAAGTAGGCTGTGCTCTGGTGCATCAGGCGCCAAAAAACTCTCTAAATGAAGCCGGGTATGACGAATAATGGCTGACAACACCAGTCACACCTTTTGCTGATGGTTGTAACGCTCGTTCGCTCCTGCTTCCTTTTGTAAGATTTAGCGTGCTGTTTGAAGACAGCCTGACTGACTGGGGATTAATTATTTTGGATGATTTATCAGACTTACCAGTCCAGAGTTTAGCGAGGTGTCAAAATGAAATGTAATTCTCCTGGTTGGTAAGTCCCCACCATCTATTTGCTACCTGCGTGTTTCTACGCTCTGTAGTCAATATTGCCGCCCCACAGTGGACATTTGTGGAGCTTGCAGAATAATTCATTCGGCATTATGAACTCTCACTCCCACCCCCAGCCAACACCAGAAAAAGTATATCTAATACTACAATTGTATAATTTTATTAAAATGAATGGGGTCATGAGGCGTCCATGATTTTTATAAAGGAAATTTGATACTTAGGTTGGGAGAGATTGAGCAGAAGTGAATTGAAGTTTGGTGCTAAAATGGCTGTATTTGAGCTAGTTATTTTTGACTGGATTATGATGGATTATGGAGCCTGGTAGGTAGTTGTTAGGGATGTCATGGTTAACGATTTCACGATTCCACGGTTGATTTTTAATTTCTGTTTGAATCTATTTGGTACGTGTATATGTTACTGTTCATATATATGCTGTGTGTGCTTATGAAGAAGAGACGATGCAAAAAATAAATAAATAAATAACTTGAAGTATTTATATTAATCACAAATCGGAACCAAAAACAGATACAAATAATCTAGTTCACATCCAGGTGGAGGTTGTGCAATGTTTAACTTCTGTTTTCACTGTGATACATGCATAATTATAAGCATTGGACACCTTTTTTCCCTCTAAAAGAAATCCTGTTTATTGTTTGCAGATTAGATGTAATTTCTCATTTAATCCCAACAGGATTGCTGTCATTTTATCCTGTACTTCACTTTGAGTGTTATTAGATGAGATGCAACTTTGTCATTGCACGTCATGTACAAGGCAACAAAATGTAGCTTGCATCTAAACAGAACTGCAGACACAGTTTGATGCATGTTGGCATGAGAAAATCTATAATGGTGCACAGTAGTGACCTTGTAGTAGTAGTATGACAGTTTAGGTTTAGGCAACAAACCGGCAAATTGCTTCCATGTGCATAAAGTGGCAGTCCTTGCTCCGCCCAAAGGTGGAACAAAAAAGTAAAACGTGTGATGTATGAGCTTATGCATTTGTTGGTGATTGAAATCAAAGAAAACCGGCTGTCTGACGTCCTCATGGTGGTGATGAAAGATTTTGTCTGCAGTTACACGTACACTGACTACGTCTTGAATAGTTCCGTATTTTACAGTCCCGCCTATTTCTGATGTGAAAAAGCACATGCTAAAAATGTGGGGCTCCTTTAAGTCGTCACAAGCGGAGGTCCAGGTAAGGTCTTACTAAGAGCAAAGCAACACTGTGCAACTCAGAAACCGCTGCCTCTGCCATGAGGAAAGGCGATCGTACGGTGCTGGGAGATGATCGGAACACAATTTAGATCTATGGACACATAACTTGCCACTGATCTCACACATGGTAAAAAATATGCAAATCAAGTGCAGGGAGGACACAAACAGTGGCGTGGGATGTCAAACTATTTGATTATTTACGGTAAAATAGTTGCATATTGTTGCTTTGAGAGCGATTTAAGCACCTTGAGCGTCTCAACTATAAGAGTGACAATTGAATTCAATTTAAATTTGTCTGTATAGCTGCAATTCATAAGAAACCGTTAACTCTAGGTGCTCTGGATCTAGATCACACTCAGCAATGATTGTATTTAAGAGACCCAACATGTCCCCCAACATAACCATCATGCGTGTAGCAAACGGATTAAAACATACTTTTTTTTTCACTGTGTAGTTGAAGCGCGTTGTGACGGCGGCATGAACTGAAAGCCAAACTGACAGAGAGCGAGAGTGAGGAGGCTGCAGTCGGGGGTAAACAGATGGAGGGAGATACCAGGTGATAGCAGCCCCCACCCCCCCACCCCCAGAGCTTCCCTGTCAGAGGCTGCGCAGGCGGCTCACGTTCCCCGCGCCGGGTCACGGAGGTCAGAGGCTCTTCCTGCCTGGCTCTCTCTGTCTGGACGGCGCAGCACACACACACATGTACACTCACATACACCAAACATACACACACACTGTTTGCCTGTTTTATTCTTAACTGATGCTCGGCCGAAGGAGGCCAGATAAGAGTTCATTTTGGATCTTTCATATGGATGGCCGCCTGTGTGTGTGTGTGTGTGTGTGTGTGTGTGTGTGTGTGTGTGTGTGTGTGTGTGTGTGTGTGTGTGTGTGTGTGTGTGTGTGTGTGTGTGTGTGTGTGTGTGTGTGTGTGTGTGTGTGTGTGTGTGTCATTGTGTGTACGCCTCTTCCCCGCAATACCCCTCCCTCCACCAAATGTCCCCCACCTCCCTTAGTGCCTGGCAGGAGAGGGGGGGGTGGTGCCGGGAGGTGGGGGTGGGGCCTGTAATAATGTTGAGGCCAGACTAGACTGCAATGATTGGGGCCATTGATTGTGGTGATTTGATTTATTGATCAGTTCCCCTTCACAAATGTGGCGTCTGAGATGCGGGGGCTAATCTGAGGCAGCTCTGGACAATCTTGTGCCTCGCCGAGAATGGGAGGCGATAAGGAATGTATGAAAGAGAACCACACTTATCTTAATCACACACTGGTCCCCGCACCACGCCGCAGCCTCCGTGTGCTGATGTCTGCGCACATGTGTCTCTGCACAAGCATGTATGCCCACACGTCCTTTTTTTTCCCAGAGACCCTTCGTGTGTGTGTGTGTGTGTGTGTGTTTGTGTGTGTTTGCATCGGTGGTGGTGGGGGTTGTGAGGCAGTACAGTCACCAGGCAGAACAGAGTGGATCTATAAATTGATGGAATTCAAAGCCTCCAGCATCGATTACCATTATAACAAACAGCAGCACACAGAATGTCTGATTATTTTTAGACAAAGATTCTGTGCTCTCAGCAGCAATTCTGCTGATGCTGTCACACTTTCAGACATCTGCCTATGATTGCAATTAGATGGGATACAAAAAGAAAAATAATACCCCATCTGCATTTTCCCCTCTCTCCTCCTCCTCCTCCCTATTTTTTTCCTCTTTAATTTGTGCTGTCCAAGCCCGCTGCACACAATAGTGATTTTGACTCAGTCTACCTCATTGCAGTACCTTGGTAGTTTTTTTTTTCCTTCTTCCTCTCCCCTTGTCAACATTTTCCACCATGGTTTGTCTTTTGTGAAAGGCCAGAAAATAGCTTACCACCACAGATGTAATCAAGACAAGCATAGTTTAATGAATCAATGTCAGATCCTCCTCGGCACAATACATTAGTGAGCTTCGCATTTTACCCCAAAACTCTGGTGCTTGCACAGATTGTTGAAGTACAACTTTCTCCCTAAAAAGGAATCTGCCTCTGCCGGATTTGATCATTACCCCCCCCTCCTTCCTACATACCACGCCTTCCCTCTCATCATTTTAAGTGAAACTCAACACACTTGACGTCCACCTCGCGACACAATCAGATGTCTTTGTCTAACCTCGCAGATGTGTTACTTCCATTTGTCTGACTTTGTTTATCCAAGGCGACCACTCCCTGCAGTTACCGCTGCAACGCTTACATAAACTTGAGCCCTCCTGATGCGGTATGAATAGCTGCCCTTCATGTCATGTGACCTCCGCAACAGATGTAGTTCAGGGTCCATCATCGGTCATTGTCAGAAGGGCAAAGCCTACTTTATTCTTTTTAAAGAAAAGGATGTCTGAGTTGCTGCCTTTTTAGATATATTTCAGCAGTTCATGGAGCTTCATTTCTATTTACTTTCTTGTAAAAGACAGTAATATTCTGTTTCCTTGGTGTTTGATTTTGAGTCAGGAGTCACCGAGATAGCCCCCCCCGAGACTGAGTTGAGCACACAAGGACCGCGTCCACGCTCAAAATCCCTCTTCCCCGTCCCTCCAGCCCCAATGACAGCTCTGCCCTCCCCAGGGGAAACTCATCAATTATGGCTGGATGTTTGACTGGCAGAGGCTTAATGACAGGAGCTCCGTATTGACCCGACTGCCACACATTGAAAATTTGGTCCCAAACGCCCTTTTTAAACCCTGTCAAATGTTTACAGAGAAGCTACTCTTTGCACCGCAAGTTGGGCTCGGTGTTGGTGATTGTTTTCTCCTTTAAGGTCTTCAGACATTAGCGACATGATTCTGTTAAAGAAGAAGGAAAGAAAGATTCCATGGGTTTGAGGTTGAATGGATGATGTGCTTCATGATTGGAAAGTAGAGGAAAAATCTCTAGTATCAGGAGATACCAGTGCAAAACGCTCCATTGTGGAATTTCCTCCTATCATCAGTCGAGGCAAGACAACCAGAGTAGCAAACAGTTCTGCTCCACTTCTTCCCAGAAAGACAGACAGTAGGTTTGATTTGATGGGCTGTTGCCCAGGCTCCCCTCCCTCCTAATGGTCTTGAAACTGTGGGGTGCTTTCAAAATAACCATGCTATTATGATAGCACTATTTGGCTTGCATACAGCGCGGGTATGCTCCATTCTCATCAGCTGAGCCACAGCATAAAGTGAACCTAGCTCTACGCAGAGGCCACTGAAGCACTGGCCGACTTAAAATCACCACATTTACACTTATATCTTAAGTACTTATAAAATCCACTCAGTCACTTCTAGAGGAATTTTCTCTTGGCAAGATTAGCTGGTCTGGGGCCATTTGAATCTAGTGGAGGTTGGCCGGCTTCTGAAAGCCCACTCTCTAATCTCCTGGAAGGCTCATCCCAGATGGACTGTGAGGACTAATAGGAATATATAAAGTCCTGTCGCCTTATCCTGTACAGCCGCGGCCTTTTCTGTGTGGGCGCGCTTTCCCGGGAATGACACAAAACCAACTGCGTCCGAAGTTTTGATGTTAAGTTAGAGAAGTGAGGGTAACCAGATATCCAATAATCTATGTATAAAGTACATGTATGAAGACAATGACCAGGGTGGTCCACCAACCTGTGGCTAACCGTTTCAAACCCTGAATAAGTTTGTTAATGTTCTGTTAAACATCAGTCTATATCTTTGGAAGAACCTGGTGGTTAGTTTGCTCCACCATGATCCCATAGGGCTGCCAGATTCTTTTAACCACACCTAGTCACGCTCTTTTAGTTTCAGAAAATGTTATTAATCTATTGACATCACTCACATGGTCGTGCACGATGAAATGTCCATATAGGGGTGCAAAAAATAATGTCTATAATAAAAAAATAATATTCCTAATTGGGTGATGTCCTTCAAAAGTGGGATTTTTGTTTTTGTTTTTTGTGTTGTCATTTATTAATCATATCTATGGGTGCCCCACCGAGACCCCATACTATACCCCATACATTGTTGAAAACATAAACATCCAGTTGGTCTGCTGTAAATTGCACAGGATAGAAGTAAGGGCCTATGATGAAATACTAACATCTGTAATCAAAGTACAAAGATTGAAGTAGGTAATCTAAATACTCAAAGTTTTCACACCTTTAAACCGACGTGCATAATATTATTGTAGACAATATATTCTGCCCACCCTACGCCCATAAGGTTTGAAGGAGTCAGAACAACACTGCGGGTTTGTGGGATTTGGTGCCTTGCAGAGCGACTCCCGGGGACGGATTGCAAATGTAATCACTGGGCTGATGGAGTTTTGTGCTGCGCCTCGAACTCCAAACCCACCGCTGTTTTAGCTGCTTCCTGACTTGTCAGTCAAGGGACTTGAACTACCAGCCCTTCAATTAACATCCGACTGCTCTGACCGTCAGACGGCCACCATCCCGCGAGGCCGCCGAGGTTGAAAGTTCCATCCCTTCATTTTCTTTCCCTTTTTTTTGTCCTTGTGTGATGATTTATTAAATTGCCTTTAAGTAAGACTGCAGATTAATTAAAACACAGTCAATTTAATTTCCCGGCGTCGTATATAAATTCACAGTGGTAATTGAATCCCTCACTCCACTTTTTTTATATCGTAACCCGGCAGTTACAAGAAAAGATCCTCATCAATTACCATAAATCACAGTCAGAAATGAAGAGGAGGTGAATGTACACTTGTCTGCTCCATCGCTGCTCAGTACGGGAGTTTGAATCTGCTTTCCTTTTTTTTTTCACTTTGCTGAAAGAGCCGGGAATTGGATGACTGATCGATAATATCGGATTTGCGGATGGCATGCGGTGCAGCCGAGTCCAGCATGAATGCAAGGTTCTGATGAAGGGCCCTGCCGCACAGACAGCTTTGAATAGTGGATCAGACATGTTGCCGGGATGGAGCTCTCATTTCACATAACGCCGACATGTAAACAGCCCGTGTGTGCAGGCATTAATGGAATAGCGATCGGGGGGCTGTTGTTGTAGCAAAAAGGGTAATTTGGTTAAAGCTATGGAGGCTGCAGCAGCGTATTGAAAATCTGTGTGGGATCGATGTAAAGATCGGCGCTGGCGATAGGAGGGAGATTGAAAAGAGGCTGAAAATAGATCTGACCTGTGGTAATTACGACAGCACGCCGGGCGTTTGGATGTTTGAATCGGGTCTCGGCCGGGCTTAAAAACAGCCCTTCGTTTCAGGAGAAAGCTCTGTTTCTCCATGAGGGTGTTTGTCAGGTTATTGGGTCTCTACACGTGACTCC
>CAESWR010001086.1:266061-287371 GCA_903171835.1 Mullus surmuletus | reverse complement strand
GCTGGGTGTTATAAATAGGCATTTGGCTCTCTAGCCATGTGGAATTGATGAGTTTCAGCACATTCTGCTCTGCAGTGCCAGGTTTAATTTCTGCCGTCCTGACAGCACAAACCTCAGAGCCTGGAGACGTCACGCCTGACTGCCGCTGCTGTGCAAATGTTAGCCGTGTTTGAGGACGGACGCACGCACGGCGCCGGCTGCACTGCTCCGATCGGCCATCTGAGTGGCTGTACATCCGCCTCTCTAAACCCCTGTCACCTTAAGAGACAGGCAATCACCCCCCACCCCACCCTGCCACCGCCCCCACCCCCCAACAAACACACCTACTGGCAGCAGACAGTAACTAATCCGAGGGGCAGTTTGGAGAGGCGGCCCACCTCTGTGCAACACGGTCAACTACTTGTTATGAGGCAGGTGAGAGGCTCCCTCAAGGCAGCCCGGGGTGGAGGAGATCAGCGGCGGCGGCAGCGGCGGCAGCATCACTGCCCCCGAGATGCTCCGCCGCCTGGCTCGCTCTCCGCTGCTGGCAAGAGCACAGTCAAATTAGCCAATAAAAATGTGTGAAATCGGTGGCTCGGCGCCGAAGAGGACATGCCAGGAGAAATAAACATCAGCGGCTCCCACAACCAGGAAAAGCTTATGTGAGGAGGAAAAAGGCGGAACGAGGAGAGAGCGGCTCTGCCAATTCCACAGCGCGATTCTCTTGATTTTATTTTTTTTTTCAGGGAAATCGCAGACAGGAGTCGGCGTGAGAGTCGAGTCGCGTCTCCACTCGGCTGAGCAGCGAGTCGCCGCTCGCTGGGAGCCGGTGGCAGGCCGAGTCAGAGGAGCGTGAGCTTCTGTCAGAGGATACGCAGCCCTCATGGACTGATTTAATTCCCTCTGTTCGTCTGTGGTGTCCCCATCCTCAACCCCCCCACACACACACACACACACACGCGCGCCTCACCCCCGCTGACGCCCGGGAATACCAGTCTTCATTTCACATGATGCTCGGCTGTGAAGTTTAATTTCAGCAAAAATCTAAACACGCTAATTAAATATCATAACTTTCTGAAGAAGGCTCTTGTAAAGGTACCTGAAATTTTAATTTAGACTTCAAAAGAGCGAAGACTTTAAAGCAAATCTATTGTTTTTCATTTAGACTTGCAATTTTCTTTTCTCTGCAGTGCTGCAGTACGTAGTTATGATTGATCTGGTAATTA
Organism: Mullus surmuletus; assembly: GCA_903171835.1. Lineage (NCBI taxonomy): Eukaryota > Metazoa > Chordata > Actinopteri > Syngnathiformes > Mullidae > Mullus > Mullus surmuletus. The sequence goes on along the minus strand of CAESWR010001086.1, from coordinate 286,166 downwards.
AAATATGCAGAGAGGGAAAAATATTAACCGCTTCTCTCTTCTTCTTTTTTTTCCTTTCCCTCCACTTTCTTTTTGTTTTAGAAAACAGCCAACACATTTTCCTTTTCTTTTCCAGTGCTAGATAATTAAATTTTGCACATTGATGTTCTTTACACAGCATTCATCGGCCTCATTATTTTTCCATTTTCATCTTTCTGGTGAGAGATCGATAGATTGATAAAATGATGGAGCCTATCTTAAATAATGCAAGCGGAGAAAAGTTACACTTACTTTGCTGCTGGCTAAGTGTTTGAACTTTTATTCTTCTTTCAAATTGTATTTAATATCCCATGAAGGTAGATCTTGCCGTATTAGATGCTCGCGTAAATTATTTATCCCCATTTTTGCTGTCCCTCTGCAAAAAAATGATGCAGATTCTCTTCACTTTCGGTGGGGCTGCAGCTATACGGGATGACGCTTGTCAAGCCTAATATCCCAAATGATAAAGAAACTGGCAATTCAAAGAAAGACAGCGTAAAGTAGGCCAATTAGTACCTTGGGAACATTTTGCTAGAAGAGATAGCGGCTCCAAATGTCACACGCGCGAACATTAGGACCGATTGTTTATAATATGACCTGACAGTTTGGGTCTCTTTAATATGGGATTAAGTACAATACTAATTAACATGTGGCTCACTTAAAACAAGCAGCTGCAAGAGACGAGCCGGGAAGGCGACACCCCCTCTGATGTACAACCCACATTAAAGTCTCGCAGCTTTTTCGCACAAATCAAAAGTGTTTTTTGCACTTTAAAGAGATGTGCTGTTATTTCTTACATTGGAATCGCCAAATCACGCCCCTTAAATATCTGAGACCGCGGATCAGAGCGGCTTCTTTGCCTTTGTCGCAAACAGATATATGTTTTAAAGTCCCACCGCCGGGCTCCTGCGTTTCATCAGAGACATAAAGTGGCCGCTGTGGCCCGAGGAGAGCGTTAAACACATCCGCAATTAAAGCAAAGTAACTTTTTTTTTTTTTTTTTTGCGTCGCTCCGCTCGTGATTTCTCCTGCAGTCCCTGTAATTGGGTCCCAGTGGTATTAGTGGGAGGGCTCGGGCGCCTCTTGCCGAGTGAAGGGCCCTGGGCCCAAAGCAGGGGGCCGGGGGCGGGTGGCGGAGGCCGGAAAGGGGGCGGGGGGGGGGGCTGCCAGTGGCCTTATGCCCCACTTACCTGCTGCTGGTGAGTCGTCTGTGGCCACATGGAAGGACAGGTGGGAATCAGAGGATGACGCCACGAAAACCGAATACTTGTACAACTAAAACACTCATAATGTGATATAGTGTAATACAGCAATATGCCGTGTTAAATATTCGGGAAAAAAGAAATGAACACACAGTTGATTGCTTTACTGATTTACTTTTAGTAGCATTAATTAGAGCAATTTTAACATAATGCTGTTTTTAAATGTGTTACACCTCTGCTCAGTGCTTTATCACGTCCAATCCCAGAAATTAGGACTAACTGCGCACGCTGACGCTGCTCCGGAGCTGTAATATAACAGAAAAGCTCTGGTGTTTTCTAGTATTTCCTCAGAATATCAAATGCTTTAGTTCTCCTTGGCTGCGTGCGTGTGTGTGTGTGTGCGTGCGTGTGGGCGTGTGTCTTCTTCTGTGGTGACATGTGAAGGACAGCCGAAGGTGCGGTGAGATCCAGTGATGGGCTTGTTTTATTACATCTCATATTGAGACCAATCTCTGCCCATTCACCTGAAGGACAGCCAGCTATTCCCTAACTAAATTAGCCAGCCGCTGTGGTGTGAGAGGCCTCCGCAGGCAGGCGGGCAGGCAGGCAGAAGGCAAGCTCACACTCACACACACAGACAGACACACACACACCCACACACACACATCGTGTTCCGAGTCACACAATCCCCACGACAGGTACAGACAGTCACGCAATAATGTGCTTTTTTTCCCCTCCTCTACGTCCCTCTCATGCAACAATGCACAATTACATGCACACTCGCTCTCTCTCTCTCTTTCACACACACACTCACACACATGTTGGCGGGTTTAAACCAGGGGATGTGGGGTAATTGCAGTCACCGTGGCAGGTTGCATGTTTGCGCCCCTGTCAAGGCGCCGTGCAGACCCCCCTCCTTGCAGGACCATGTGACACAGATCTCTGCACCGTGGAATACCTGGATACCACACTTCACTGCGCGCCTGTATGTGTGTGTGTGTGTGCGCGCACGCCTACCCAGGAGCGGAGTAAACGCACAGAGTTTTAGCCTTAAACTCTCTCTTGCTACGCGGATGAACGTTCTCTACTCTCTCTCTCTCTCTCTCTCTCTCTCTGTCTCTCTCTCTTTTTCTCTCTCGCCCCTAATGAAATGTCTTTTGTACAGTCTTATATTTTTTCTTTTTTTTTTGTTCACTCACGGCGGATGTTCTAATGAGGCAGCGCCTGAAATAGCAGTGGGGCTAGCACTGCAGAACTATGACATCCCATGTGAGAACTTGCCCAAATCACAGTGGCTGCAGCCGTGCGTCAGGTTTCTTTATTTATAACCCGCACGGAATTGTCCTACACTCGGAGCATATGGAGGGTTATGTAACGCTCAGCATCAAATAGATAAGCACTAAAGGCATATCCTATATATAAAGCTTGCTGAAGAGTTTGCTTCTGAGGCTGTTTAAGATGGATTTGGCGCTCCTGGATGTCTGCTTCACAATGATGTAACGAAAAAAAAATGCAAGAATTGATGTGAGATGAAAACAAAAGATTCTCCCGTGTTTCTTTTAAAGCTCATTTAAATACCATTAAAATGGAAAAAAACAACCTCTATACGGGAGATTTTTGGTTTTATTTGCCATATCAGAGATTCTTCCTGCTTCTGCTCATATATAATTTTGTTGGTGGCGCTGCAAAGCATTTAAAAACACGAAACCCATCAGTGCGTCTCATTTTTTAACTTCACTGGAGCACAAAACCTCACATTCGTCATTTAAAAATCTAAATTCCAAAAGTATTAAAGATATACTGTCATGCTTTTATTTTTTTTATCAGGCACTATTTATCTCTGAGGGCTGTTCGCATTCATTTAAATTAAAAAGAGTAGTGAATTCTTCAATCTGTCATCCAGGTCACGGTAAATCTCAAACATGAAGTATGGTAGCTGGACTCACCTCAAGTAAGTGAAGACGTTTCACCTCTCAGCCAAGAGGCTATTTGAATTTTCATAGGGTCTTTTTATACGCACAGAGTCTCAGAAATCCCTCAGTGATCCCTAGATCTGGTGCACCTTGAGGGATTCTGCCACAAACTCTTAAATCTCGCAGAAATATCCACTTTTGGAACAAAGCCCACTTGGACTCTGTAATTAACTGATTAGATTTTGGTAATAAATTGGCAAAAGGTAGAATCACTTTACAACCATCCTGACGACTCTTTGCAAGGAGCCCATTTCATCACAAATGAAGCCACACCCACTTGGATTAGGATGAACTGATTTAAAATTTGATGGTCAGACGTCAATGTGAGTTTGCCAAATATCTTTTTTGTGAACTCATACGCTGATGAGTCGCCAAGTGTTTTTTTTAGAGAAGAAGGTCATTGCGTTTAACCAAGTCAGAGGTCGGCTGCACTGTGACATCCATTCATGATGGTTACCCGTTGGCTTTCTAGCTTGGAGCTGCTCTGATTCATGCTCTTATCATAGCAGAATTATTTTTTAATGAGCCTACAACCACAATAAGGCTGCTAGTTGAGGTAAGTGATGTGTGTTTTTTGATTTAACACTGATAGAAATATGGGCATTGTTTCATTGATAGCCGCTTGGATAGACAAAGAGCCGCCACAGTAGGCGTCCCCTCCGATTAGCCCTCAGTCAGTCATGATTCAAATTGAAACGCCACCTCACATCTGTCACATTGTGTCGTTATCAGGCGGGAAAGCCGGTCATTACAATCATGACATCAAATGCCTGGCAGCAGAGGTCAATCAGTGTACATTAACCAAACAGAGCTCATTTGTTTTACAGCTTTTAGTGGCGTGTTGGCACCGGCGGACACGAGCGTTCGGCCGGCATCCAGCGGGCACAGAGGGACTCCCAGCAGAGCGGCAGCGGGATGGGCCTCGGCCAGCCCCTCTTAACAGACGAATATGAAGGAGACAGAGAGCGGGGTGTTAATGTGTCCCAGCTCCCCCTCCCACTCGTTTGATTTATGTAGCTGAAATGTACTCCCTTACACCAGGCATTCATAAAATACTTAAAAGGGTCTGAAATGATTGTCAGGTCACTCCCGCAGAGATTTCACACTTTTTTTTGGGTGCAAAGTAATTTGAGAAAAACCCTGGCTCCCCCCAGCCGCTCTCTTTTGTTCTCTCCTTAAATCTTTGCGTGTTGACATGTCGGCACGCTGATGAATCATGTTGTTGGTGTCTGGACGAATGCACATCTACCAGAGATTGCTCCAAAGCCTCACCTGGTCCTAATTATAGCAGGCGGCGGCGGCGCACGTCGGTGGCACTCCGGTGATCCGTCTTCGACAGGCCATCTTCAGCCTGACTGGGAGTGATATCTCTCCGTAAAATATGTATGACATCAAAAAGCCTTAAAGGTTATTACAAATTAATAATGAGTAGTGGGCCAAGAGCAGTAAAAAATAGCCTTCCCTTGGTGTCGTGTTTAAATGTTTAATTCAACATGCTCCAGTATAAATGTGGACTGCCTCCCAGCAATATGTGCGGGGCCCCAAGGCCCCACCAGACGCCCGTCCAGAACACACAAACTTGGACCAGTGGGCTTGTATGTATGAAGGTTGAGGCTCGCATCAGACTGATCCACATCGATGCGGATGATCGTCCATCTGGAGCCGTCAACCGCGTTCTTGAAAGGGCGCCATGCTTCTATCCGTGGATCTCTAACAGCATGCAGAATTTAAAAAGAAAAAAAAAAACACTAAAGGCAGCCGTTTACTCGCATCAAGCGCAAATTCTCTGTAGGCTGCCGAGACATAGAAATGCTTTTTCTGAGCGTTTCTCTGAAGCAAGTCGAATCGTCGGCCCTGAGCCCCCCTCACAGTAATGTCTGAGGACACTGTACAAAATTGCCTTATTTATGCCTGTAATGTAAGCTGTCTGTTCCTGTTGTCGCTCATTCTCGGCGGAACCGACGACGGTGGCAGTCGAGTCTGGAGTGAATTTGCCGGGCGACTACCTGGGAAACATCAACAGTCATTAATTATGTAAAACTCCTCTCACAGCGGGAGCAGGGAGAGCTGCATACAACTGCAGCGCCCGCTCCTATTAGACTCAATGTACTCTACAATGAGCCCCCACTGCCGGGGGGCGTGGAGGGATTATCAGCCTACCGCCACGACCCCCCATAGGAAGACACACGCTGTACACTACACACACACACACACACACACACACACACACACAGTCTCACACACACTAAATGTGACATTCTATTAAGTTCTGCAGCAATGTATGCTTGTGTTTAGACGAGGGGAAGAATAACGGGAATCTCTGCGCTGTCTCTCCTCTCTAGTCGGCCCATCATTCACCGGCTCCCGTTAGCTCTTGCTCTATTTTTTTCTTCTCCTCAGCGATTGTCTGCTTTCCGGCATTCTCACTACGATGAATGAAATCAGCAAATCTGACAGAACAAATGATACGCCGTGTTTGTCAGGACGGCTGGGTTGGAGGGTTGGGGGGTTGGGGGTGTGGAGGTGTTGGGTGGATGGGTGGGTGGGGGGGCATCATTGTTGATGGCGCTGCCACCGGAGCCGAGCTGGTCTCCACTTGTTTGCAACCAAATTACCGAGACCAAACCGCCCTACCGCGAGCCTACCTGAGCTCTTCCTCTGAGCACCGCCACTGACAAGTGCAGATTTATCAAGCAAATAATGATCCTAATTTCTGCGGCATGTGTTTCCAATCTATCTTCTTTTAAGCGGCAGAGGCGCAGGGTTGTTTGGCAGACTTCAGGCCGTCTCCGTCAGCCGGCCTCCTCCGTCAGTCGGCCTCCTCCAGCCGCGGCTCAGGACTCGTTCATCAGCGGTGTTCTTTTTAAGCGGATGCAGCTTTGGCATGATGTTCCTCCATGCTGAAACAAAGGCGGCACTGACACCTGTAATTAATTAGGCTATTATGCATTCCGCAATGATAATTGCCTCACTGGAAAGTCACCAGCCTTCTAAGAGGGAGAGAGAGGAGAGGTGGATGGAGAGCGCTATCCATCATAGTGGAGCGCTCTCTGCCTCACTTTCTGTGGCTCTCTCCCCTCGTGTCATGCTGTCTCACCTTGACTAGTGTAGGCAGGGCTGGAGAAACACTGTCAACATGTGTCTGAGGGCGAGATATGCAGCTGTGCCCCCCTCAGACCCCCCACCGCTCCCCCCCCCCCCACCGGTGCTGCTCCACCAGCGGCCTGCCAGGGTCCGTCCACTCCGGGGCTTTGGCTCACATTGGCACAGTTACCCGTGACACCCCATCTGTTGTAGCTTTGTTCACTAGGGCAGTACAGTGGCGGGATAATGGGGGCACTTTATTTTTATAATTAGCCCTTACCTACACTTCTCCTCTCTCCTCTCCTCTTAGCAGTTCTCCCAGCACTGAAATCTAGTGCAGGTGCACTCATTACTACTTTTCACAGCCCTCCCTTTCAGCACATCAACTGCTGCCTTCATCTTAGCCTCAGCACGCCCCCGCTCCCTCCCATCGCGCCGTGATAGATACGTTTGCAGCAGACACACTTTCCTCAAGGTTTAGGTCATTTACTGCATCAAACATTTGAACGCACGAGCTCAAAGGAAATGACAACTTTTGTCTTTTGAACTACAAAGACATTCAGAAAAGATTTGTTTTCCTCCCTCTATTTGTCTCTCACGGCTCTTGACTTTGACTTTGTCATGACTTTGAGGCGTTGGCGCCGAAGCCAGTGCTTTTGAATTTAGTCGAGAGAGCGGGTAACACACAGTGGCTCCGTCGCCTGTTGATGGTGGAGGGGACCCAGAAGACACCTGCTGTGTGGTGGAGACAGCAGGCCCTTTGATCTGGGTTTAATCTCATGCCATGTTCTGTCTCTCATGCTGTTCCGTGTGGCACATCCATTGGGATTACGTCAGCTCCACCTTGATCTGTGTAGTTCTGCATACTCCTCAGCCTGGATCATTAAAACTACTCTCCACTGAGGCCTTGACCCAAGGTCTCCCTCGCTTTGTTGCATTTCCAAATGAAACACCCTTAGTCATATCTTATCTTGATGCAACTGTTTTTGGTGTGGTCGTAATACCAGTGGCACCCTCCCATGGATGCTTGTCGGGTCGCCTCAGCCCAACTCAAACTTCCAAGTCATTGATGCATTCATGAGTCCGAGTGACTTTTGTCATGTCCTTACTTTTCACTTTCACAACCAACAACACCTGGAAACTATCATGTTGACTCTGTGCCTCTGACCTTGGTTGGGTCCTAGCATCTGATGTTCGTGGTTCACCTCTGTGGCGTCCCGTATTTGCCTCATGTTTTTTATCGCATCAATAATCACAAACACACACATGCATAAAACAAGATATGTCCAGTCCCTTGTCGAGTATTAAAAACGTAACAAATGCCTTCCTAATGTCCACTTTCTAAAGAAGTGGGATTATTTTGAGATTAATCATTGGCCATGTGTAGTTAGCTATGGACAATCATGTTGAATAGTCATATTGTCATATCATATTGACTATTTATTAGCTTGTTGGCATGCTGGCTTACTTTACCTGCAAAAATAACGATGTGTTGATTAGTGATTAACGAATGTGAGCATGCTGTCTTATTAAACTAATGGTGAACATGATCATCCAACAATAGCTCCCTAATAATCCTGTGACTCTACAGGCTTCTGTGGTCGTAACTAGTCAATAAAGTTACAATAATTGATTCATTTCTCATTGACCTCTATACAAGAAGATCCTTTCTTTGTTTTTGCAATCATCGGCGTTGCCTCCCACTGGCCATCATAAAGAATGCAGCGTAAAGACAATTCCCACTTTGGCTTTCCTTGTCAGATCAAAGGCTTGTCTGCTCTTTTATCCATTCTCTGCTGCTAATGCAATAACTGTAAAAATATTGGAAAGTCCTTCATATCTTGCTGTGAATTCGGTCTTGGACCCAAATTGGATGAATTGGGTTCTTTGTTTGACCTCACAACATTCAACATAATCAACATTTTTTCCACCATCCATGGATCCGTCTTGCATCCATCCAGGCTGAATCAAGTTGCGTCTTTGATCTGATTTTTGTCGCTGCAACATGTGTTCACATCAGGAGCAGATAAGTGGTACAAAGGAATATTGGTGTGGTCAGCTTTGGACGTTTGGTTTGGCTGAGGGGGCACTTCTGCAGAGTGGTCTTGGCATCAGCCGTTTGCTCGAGCAGCCCGTTGATTGACAGGCGGCGCTGATCGGAATTGACGTGGCGACGAGATGTGTGTCAGTGCTGCGACTGCTCATCTTGCTGGGCACCCTGAGACGGCACATCCACCGCAGCCGCCTCTATGCGATGGGTGTCACCATGATTAAATCTCCCCTCAAACACAGTCTGGGAGTTGTGTGTTCGTGCGAGCGTCTACATGTGTGTGTTTTCTTTCATGCTCCCTTGTTCAAGTGTGGAGTTGTGCGAGTATGTGTGTGTGTGTGTGTGTGTGTGTGCGTGCATGTGTGGGTGTAGACGGGTCTCTCGCCATGGAGAGTGTGTTGCAGCAGTGTTTACCTCTGCCCCTCTCCTCCACCCACTCATCAGTCACTCCACACCAACTCATCTCCCCCCTCTGAACTGGGAGTCAATGCAAAACAAACGCCTGTGCTGACGGCTGCGTTGGCGCTGGGTGCCACGCTTACACTGCCAGCTCACCTTGCTTCTAAGGGGAAAATTATGGTCTGGCGTTGGCAGTTTTTGACATGTAAATGAAAATAATGTAAGGCAGGACAGCAGGTTTATGTTTTGATATTACAAAGCTAACTTCCAAAAGAACAAAAACAACTGTTTTGTGGACAACATGTCCACAATGTCTTCCAACAGTCTGATAATCCTGAAAAGAAATCAGCTGATCAAAGCAATTCAAGTAGTTAATTTTCCTTTTACTTTGAAAATATAAATGCGTATCATTCTTTTTGTGTAACTGTCAAAAAAACTTCACGAGACGTAGCTGTGAACCTATGAATCAAAAAATATGTGACAGACCAATTGTGCTTTATTTTTATGCGTCCCCGCTCCTCCCTCTTACAGCAGGATACGAAGCCCCTGTGTGCTGTGTGATACTTGTCGTTTTACTAAACGGACTGTGCTGGGGAGGGATAAATACTGCTCAGTAGAATCATACAATGAGGAGAAAGCCCCGTCATGTGTAAGTGGGGAGACGTGAATCCCCCGATGCCCGAGGGGTGCTTTGTAACTCTTATTTGTCTCAGTGGGAAGGAAAAAAGTCAGAAAGGACATTTATAGAAATTTAAAGTAAGATGGTGAATCACAGTTGGATGAACGACAGAGAGCTAGTTTAGATTATTTCATGTTATTTAGTTTTAAAAATAATTAAACCCTTAACTACAGATCACACTATGATGTCATAGCTGGTTGGACTGGGCTTCGATTTCTGAGGGCTTCGATGAATAACGAAGATGGGTGCATTTGTCAGTAATCCAGTGGATTCTTCCAGAAGGTGTTGTGACAAGTTGTGCTGCGGTGTGGTGGGCTTCCCACTGCTTAGTTCTAATAAGCATGCAGCGGGACCGGGGTTGTTGTGACATCCTGTCAGCCTGTGGGCTGGACCAGCGCTCGGCGAGCAGCACAGTTGGATGGACTCCCTATGATTGTGCACTGACCTTTGCATCATAGGGAAGATGACAGGTAATTTAGAGGCCTCAGGGACCGCGGGACCATACATTGGCTGTCCCCAAACCACCCGCGGCACCGACCACGCTCACCTTGAGACGGGAGCAGCCATGTATCCAGAGGAAAAAATAATGGTAATATTTTTAAAAAAACCACTGCAGATGCATAAGCAGACATACTTTGAGGCTCCGCGTGCTTATTTGCAAACATGCGGGTGTCGCGGGATCCGCCCCGACAGCCGCCCGACACCCCCGCTGCCGTCACACACTCTAATCACCTGCATCATCACAAGCCAGCCTCAAATAACCAAATCACAGGGGGTGGCAAACTGGTAAGGCAGAGAGGGGAAAATGATGATTTAGAGTGATAATTGCATAATCACCAGTTGTGATAATTGTAATTGATGACTGCATAATTGCTAATTGCGCTCTTTATGGGAACCCTCTTTTCCGTTGTCTCTCCGTCTCTGTCTGCACGTCGCTCAGTAGCCCTTCACACTTTCCTGCTCCACTTCCTTCTACATTTTCTCCTCGCTGCCTTCATTTATTTTCCACGGCACATGCTAGCTTGTACGCAGACACGCACACGCACAGACTCACTAGTGGGTGCTATAAGTATTCTCAAAGGCTTATCGGTAAGTATTTCCCAGCAGCCTCGTCCCAGAGGCTGCGCGCTGCCCACTCTGCTGCTGCTGCTGCGTGAAGAGTTATGGAGGAGCGCTAACAGGTTTCCTTTGTCTCCCTCTCCTCCCGCTACTCTGCCCCGGGCTTTCCTCCTGCTTGTAAAACCGACCCGCGGCCAAGCCTGCTCCCTCGGCAGCCGTATCCTTTATCACAAAACAGGCGAAAACAAAGAATATGCCGCGAGCCGGAGCCGGGACCAGAGTCCTATCCCGCAGCCAAAATAAGGAATTGGCCCCGGCTGTAGGTCTGTGTAGTCCTGGAGCTGGACCTGGCTTTACCGCAACCACGTGTGTGTGTATATCTGTGTGTGTGTGTGTGTGGCTTCTGGCTGGAGCTGGATTAGCATGGAGATGAAGATGACTCCTTGATCAGGCCATATTATGCACGACGCCTTGCAGTACTTTGATGATAGCACAGGGTGGCTCGTGCAGGGTGGTGGTGGGGGTGATGGTGGAGGTGGGTAACGTGAGAAGGCACCAGGCGGGCGTGTGATTGATGTCTCTGCTGGCGTCTGTAGGCAGGTTAATGGTGTGATTGTGGAGGTAATCTCCGTGTTCTCTCGTTAAAGGATGATGGAGGGCCAGGCGACCTCGGCACGTTCCTCTAAGGCAGCGCCCAAGTCGGTGTCGCCTCCGCCGATTCTCAGGCTTTTTTAAAGTTGTCGGTGGGATGACGGCCAACCGTAACGACCGGCTGCGGTGGTGGTGTGTTACTGCAGGTGCAACATTGGTTTGGTAATGGTCTTCCTAGGTGACGCTGTAGCTTGGCTTGTTGCCGAGCTGCAGAACGGGGCAGGTGGGGGGGGGGCGGTGTCCGTTATCGAGTGAAAACATTGCGTTGGTCACCGAAGTGCTTCTGTTCAGTGGAAAACAAAAGCAAAGAGGAAAAAAACTAAAGCATCTGAACCAACATGACTTGTTGACGTGCTCCGGACCCCACACACGCACATAAAACCCTATTTATGGGGCAAGTGGGCCTCACACATTTTTACCGTTAGCACTCCAACATGCCAACATTAACATGGAGAGAGTGGGGAGGTGGGAGGGGTGCGGTTGTTGGGGGGTGGTAGTAGTAGTAGTAGTAGTGGTGGTGGTGGTGGGAGGGGCGGGGGGGGGGCGGTTAAATTGGGCTATAGCTGAGTGAAACAACAGCATAGTGTAGCAGGGAGCTGGCTGAGAGCAGCAGACTATTGCATCTGTATTGATTTGGGCTCCAGCCTTTTCCATTTTCCATGAACTCCTCTGAGCCGCTCCAAGTGGGAGTGATGGGGTGGGTGGGTGGGTGGCGGGGGGGATTTGCTTGATCTTTATGATATTTCTTTAAACATGATGCTGTCGTTATGCCTCCCCAGGGAGGACGCCGGCCATTTCCAGTAAATCAAAGGCTCTCCGTCCCTCGCCGTTTTCCACACACCTTATTTATAACCTTGCTAAACGGCCCCAACACACCAGCAGCACCGCCAACACTGGGAACCATCAGGCCTCCTCAGTTTTGTGGAGTGAATATTCAACCCCTTTCCGTGGTGTCCGCTGAGTTGATCCGACAGAAGCTGTAATCATCAGTGACAGAAATGACATAGACAATAGTTGACAATAATTTGAATTCTGTCTGCTCTCCGAGTAAAAGGGGTGGACGTGGTGGTGGGGGGGTCATTTGGACGAGCCTGAGCTTATTTACTGTCGCAGAGAGGTGGACTCGCTGCCCGGGGTCTTGGTGAGAGCCGGGAGCAGGGTAACCCACATATCCACTAGTGCAGGTGCCCTCTCCATGGGGCCAGGTGGCGGCTAATTCGCTTTCTTTGTCCCTCCTAATGAATTGTTAATTGGTTTGCATCACCCGCCGAGCCGAGGATAGCAGGTGCCGAGCGTGGCTGGTTGACGGGGGCCGCTCGTCTCTTGCGAGCCAGCTCCTGCACACCGGCGCCTACGTTTAACGGGCCAAATGTCACCTCGCAACACGGAGCAACTTGGCCGCGGAGCCATGATTTTGTCGTCGGTCGTGCCTTCTTCCCTCCAGTCCTGTTATTTTCCACAGAAACACACCCAGCCTTGAACCTCCGCACACACACACAAGCTGCACCTCTCTGTTCTACAAATGCTGTTGATACGTTGGCGCTTATATAAAGCGTTCGGAAAGGTTTCACTTATTGGCAGGATGCTGTGAAGTTGACCTTTGCTCTTGTTCCTATTGATTAATTGTTAGCACTTTAAGATTTTAAGCGCCTTCCTCTCCATGTAAAAGCGCCAATCTAAATGCCTCATATGCACATATGCTGCGCATTGTGATTTAGACATATGCCGGGATTATATCAGTCAATGTTTACCTTAATGGTGTTTTCTCCCCCGCAGGTGGTTGCTCTGAACAAGCGCAGTAAGGAGGCTGAGTCTGCATTCCTGGGAATCTACAAACAGCTTATCGAGGCCCCAGGTGAGTCTCCCACTAAGACCAGAGATGTGCATCTTCACAAACAACAACAACACCAGCAGCAGAAGGAGAAGCCAAAGCACCACACTCAGACATATTACTTCTAGAATTATCTTTCCCCCCCACAAAGATCGCTCCCCTGAGATCAATTTGCCATCAAATCCCTGGCGATGGTGGTTTGTCCACTATCGCCAGGTCCTATAAATATAGTTTTCGCAGGCGTATCATGTATATATGAAGGAGCACACAAACCCAAAAGTAATTTTGTTGCCACAGACAGATATGGTGCAATAGCACATGGATATAGGATACATAAAACCCCTATAGCCTGTGGCTCTTATCTATTTTTTAAAGTCTCTGCTCTCTGAGTGGTTTCCAAAACTCTGCATGAGGCCACTTCAAAACCCACCACTGGTCCTTGAGTGTAGCCTGGTTGAGGAGCGAACACATCCTTGAGGAGCTCTGCTGTTGATTGTGGAGGGCCAATTAAAATCCCAACTGAAGTCGGGCTCAGTGCACAACGCCGGCCTGATGAGGCCAATGGGGGGAAAAAGGGAAAGAGGGGGGAAAGACAGTAAGTTGGAGTAGAGGAAAGACATATTGTGTGTTTATGCAGTTGTTATTTCAGCAGCAGGGCACATGCACTGTATTGCTCTTTGTTGCAGGAGACGGCGGCAAAAACGCAGCCCAATCTCAGTCTAGATCAGAGAAACACTTGTGGCAGGAGTAGAGAATACTGTTTACAGATTCAATGACTACAAGATAAAAGTCTGCGTCAGAGAAATAGCGACGGCGGCAACTGACTTTTAAAGGTCTCCATTTTTCCTTGAAGTCCTCTGCTTGATATTGTGCAGCCCCACACACACACACACACACACACACGGCCGCTCACACGCAGACTTTGAATGGAGTTATTTCCTTGATAAGAAATACCGGTCTTTGAAGATCTATTCATTTTGATTTTCTGACCTATACGTTTTATATCGAGGCCTTAATTTAAGTCCAGGAGCATCTTGTGGGATATATTTTGTCAAGAAAAACCCTCTCAAGTTAGAAAGGAAAAAAAATAGAGTCAACTCCACTCTTGTTTGGTTCAAGAACAAAGAGTTTTAAAATAAAAGGAAAGGCCACTGTAGCCCAACATCATACAGGATATGTAGGAGAAACAGCCGAGTACAGTTGGCTTTTGTATACATTCACAAAGACTTTGATCTGGTGATAGGGAGTACAGTAGTTGTAGCAGTATATTATCCTGTCAGGTTACATCAAGAGACGGCAGCCTCCACCTCCGTTTGACCTGAGCTATACAAAGACTGCTCTCTATACCAGTTTGCTGGAAGTCAAGCTCGTTTCTGTTATTGTTGCATTGGAGACCAATCGCTCGTAGTTACGATGATGGTATGCACCAACAAGTTCAAACATGAGACATGTGTGTAATTTGTTGTGTGAAGAAAAGAAACGTACCACGTACTGAAGCTCACCAAGACTGAGGCCAAATACAACAAGTCATTATTATCTTACTAATCCAGTTCTATAAGGAAAATACATTTTCATCCCAGCTCTGCCAATGGCTTGGAGACCCCAGATTAGAGCAGGATAGATGAGGTGGCTCCCACCGTAAGGAAATAATCAAAAATGTCCCACAAGCGGATGATGTCATGGTCACTCCTCAGGAGATGAACCCCAATTTTGTTAAGTGTTAGACATAAATACTTTTTTTTTCTTTTCCCCCCCCCCCCCTTTTTTTTTTTTTACAACACATGCCCATAAAAAAAATGTATTTCAGTGGTTAGTGCTTCAAAAGTATTTTATGGATAAACTCGTTTTTGCTCCAACAAGCCATTTCATGACTTGTGTAATGATTGTGACATTGGGTTCCCAAATCATTTTTGTGGCATCCAATTTTCTTCCAATTTCTAAAGAGGCTCAACTGGACATTAAACAAACTGTCCTGATAAAGTCTCCTTTGAACACGCGTGTTCTCAGAGATTCGCACCTCCAGCCTCGTTAGAGTGACTCCACTCTCCCAGCGGCGCTCTATCTGCCATCTGTGAGGAGGCCCAGCGTATCCTGTGCCTGTTTGTCACTGTACATCCTGCTGCAGGTGTCCAAGGTCACAACACCCCCCCCACCCCACCCCCACCCCCCTTCCCCGTCTCTCGCCAGCCCACCCCCCGTTCAAATGGATGACTCCAGGTACACCAGAGGACAGTCATTTGGCTGTTGCCCCACTTCATTTCTCTCTGCCCCTCAAACACAACAGTGAGCACCCCACACACACAACCGCCCCCCCCCCCCAACAAACGCTACAGCTCATGTATTTTTAATCTTTTGACAGATGCAATTATTCTTTACACGCTGTGCTCGTTAATCTTAATGCAGTTATTACTATTCATTGCGGGACGTTTTTCCCTCCTATTATTTCATTTGAAAGTGTCTCTCACCCACTATGTATGTGTGCGTGTGTGTCTGTGTCTGTGTGTGCGTGCCTGCACGCTTGCTCATTTGTGTGCAGTTGGTCCAATCAGAGAGGGCTGACGGCGGCAGAGTTAATGAATGCATGAGGCAACAAGGAAAGGTGGGGGAGGGGCAACGGTAACAGAAGCTGAATATGTGACCTGTTGTATCTGGCGATCATTAACATCTGGTCACATATCAGTTATCCTCTCCGCCGCGGCCGCTATCGAATATAAATGGCGTCTCCGTTACATTTGCACGCCGCCAGTTGATGATGGTGATGATGATGATGATACTCCGTCAAAGCTCCAGTTTAATCACGACTAAAACAGTGAACTCGAAATAACTTCTTGATGCGCGTGATTGAAGTGGTGTTTTTTCTTTTTCTCCGTTTCTTTCGTTCCCTCTCTCCCCTCCTGCCTTTTATGAGGCCCCTAAGCTGAGATGTCAATCCACTGGAGTGTTTCATTAGTGAGCTATATTTTGATTTGCCTGTGACACCTCCCCATGCTGTGCACTGTACCTCCTACCCAGTCTGCGGCTTGAAAGGGGCCTGTTAACAGTGTTTCCCTAACAATGTTTATATCCCCTCCACACGGTTTTGATCAACCCAGATAAACACGTCCTGATCACTGAACGCTGGAAAATAGTGGCAGCCCCCCCCCCCCGCCTCCTTGCCCCCCCTCGCTCAAATTCATCGGTTCCCCAGCACACAACTTCCTCCGTTTTTTCCTCCTCCTCCTTCCTACCGCCGCCTCCTTTCTTTCTGCACTCCTGGAGTGTGTGTGTATGTGTGTGTGTGTGTGTGTGTGTGTGTGTGTGTGTGTGTGAGAGTGGCGTTTGAACGTCGGTCGTTTGTTGCCACCTCTGTGAGAGCAGCGAGGCCCTGTCGCCAGGGGCGTAGCCCTGAGACTGACGCTCCAGGTGTTTGCTCTTCCTCGCCTCCTCTCAGTACACACACTCATCCCTCAGGATCCAGCGCGCTCCCTCTCTCCTTTAGAACACGGCTCCTTTTATCTGAGCGGGGAGCTCACTGAGAGTTTGTGAAGATTCTGATCTGAATACTCCCCTCTAAGTGTGTGCGTGTTTGTGTGTGTGTGTGTGTTAGTGTGTGTGTGTGTGTGTGTGTGTGTGTGTGTGTGTGTGTGTGTGTGTGTGTGTGTGTGTGTGTGTGTGTGTGTGTGTGGAGCCTACGGCATGTCTGAGGTGTGTGTCTGTGGAGTGTGCCGTTGGAAATGTTATGGCAACAGTGCTTGCTAGTGGTGACCGCCAGTACTGCGGAGCCGAGCAGAGCAGCACACCAGCAGCCCTTTTTTTTCCTTTTTTCTTTTTACGTCGCGTGTCATCTCGTGTTAAGAGTCCTCTACATATTCACGTCCGCCGTCACCCCGCGGCGATGGAGCCATCCGGATGGAACGCGCCGACCTCAGTAATTCAGAGTCGTTCAGATGCATTAAGAACGCTTGTCCTTCTCCAAACCTCCATAAACAGAGAGCCGGCGAGAGGCCTGCGAGGCACGGCCGGGCCGGCTTTATTGTAATTGTGCAGCCGAGTACCTGCAGTCGCAGGGATGAGAGGGAAGGAGGAGAGCGGCGGCGTGTTTGCAGCAGCCTGTCGGAAAATAAGGGCGTATAAAAGCTGATGGGGAATGAAAGCTCTCTGGGTGGGACCAGATTATGCACAAGTGATTAATAAAAGCAGTAATAAACAAAGGCCCAGGAGATGTTTGAGGTGCTTAATAATGCATTATGTTCATAAAAGAGCCGGGCCTCTCAAACCGATCCCCGTGGAGTAGGAGACCCCAGAGGGACCAGGAGGAGAGTGTGCTCTTAAAACGCGGCGAGTGTGTGTGTCGGAATGTCTGTTTGCGTGTGGATGCAAATGAGGGATTTCAAATACGCAGAGACAATAGACTTGTATCTGATGAGTTAAATTCCTTTTGATTTGTCTCACGTGTCAGCTAAATAAGAATGGCAGGCAGGGTGTTTGGGTTTTAATTATTTATTTATTTGAAATAATTTGAGTGAAAGTTTGGTTTGGATGCCTTTTTTCTTTTCTTGCTGCAGCATCTCATCTGAGTTTTGTCTGCTATCTGGCTCCACTTCTTTTTGTGTGTGTGTGTGTGTTTGGATTTTTTAAAATGTCTCAGTATTGATGTCATTCCTCCTCTGTCCTTCAGTCTGTCAAACAAAGGTGTGCAGCAAAAATGAAAAAGAACAGGTTAAGAAGTTTTCTCTTTCAGCTTTGTTTTGTTCGCAGACAAAAGCTGCCGCATCCCACGTTCATTTTTTCTCCCATCCCACCAATCTTTTTATTTCAGTATTTTCTCCTTTTGCAACATCAAGGTAAAGTGAGACTTCAGTTGAATATCAACCCATCTTTGGTTTAAATGCAGCTCAAACGGAGGAGTCGTGTCCCTGTTATTTCCAATCAGAATGAACCATTGACGAGTGGAACAAGGCGCCGATTGATCCCTTTCGCTTTGCATCACTTTAGGTTGTTTGTGAAGGTGAAAGTGAAGACTCGCTGCTCCGTCAACCTAGTTTTGGTCCTTGACGACAATATTACAGCAGTGTTACTGTTTGTTGCAGCAGCAGCAGAACGTGTTTATGGACCTTGAAGTCCACTCAGAGGGAAAAAAAAAACAAGACTGTTTTGAATGAAAAGAAAAAACCTTGGAGCACAGCCTTGTAAATTAATTTGTTCGTGTTGTATGATGGGAACACAGCTGGCCTCATTAACATGCGCACAACAAATAATTATAGCGTTTTTTTCTCTCTTCAGCCAGCCAATGCTCGGCTAATGGGCTTGCTGGGTTAATTATGTCAGAGCGTAATTACACAGGGCCCAGGGAGACATAATGGTGCACCCTACTGCGCCCACACCGCCTAATGATGGTGTATCGCTGACAGGGCCAAGACGGACCGCCCCGACACACCTGCTTGTCTTGGCGCACACCACCCATGTCCACCCCCACCCACCCCGGCACACATCCTCAACCTGTATAGCATCACCCCCCCCACCCCCCCGCCACCTCTCCAGTGCCACCCGCGGTCCGCCGGGCCCCGTCCAGCCGTCTGACAGGCTTTGGCGGGATAGTGCTCGCTGTGAGACGTGCAATCGCTAAGAAACAGCCGAGTCGGTGACCACAAGGAGGAGGCGGCTATAGGACGGCGGCGCCGGCCTCATTACCGCTCAGCCGGAGTGATGAAACTTGATATCAATGCAGCAAGAAATTGTGCAAAAACAATTAGAAACTTTTGTAGGTTAGCAGCAAATGAGAGGAAGTTCATCTGGATTCATGTGAAAGTGGAATTCTGGCTTAGTTGCGTGCATGTTGAACCTCATTCTGTCATATTGTTGACAACAAGGCACTGTGTCTCAATTAAACCTATATAAAGGTTCAATTAAAAAGACAAAACACAAAAATACCTCAAATCAGCCCTCTAGTCTCTTTCTTTGCTACGTTTTCCTCCATCAAATGCTTTTAAAAAGTCTCTGACCCCCAGCTGGAGAACATCACCAGGGTACCTGTCTCAGGTGTTCAATTTTTATTTTTGTTTATTTATTTATTTATTTTTTACTTGCAGACGATATTTATCACCAGGCCGAATGGTGCTCTCCTGTCTCGCCCATGACAGCTCACCTGATAAATAACATGGCCTCCGATGATGACGACTTTGACGATAAATGATTCTAGGCAAAAAAAAAGCCAAAACGGTATACTCCCAGAATCTATCCCATGCTCCCAACGTGGTGTTTTTTTGCAGTGACGCTGTTGGTGTCGGTGCGTCTCACCAAAGAAAGTGATGCATTAAAGGTCCGGTGATTTATGAAGTCGGGCGAGCGGCTGATGTCCGATCAGTTATTGCAACCTCGGAGCCGACACCCAATTATCCGTGATCAAGATAAGAAATGAGTAAGAAATTGGAGCCTTTATTTGTGCGGGGAGCGACGTGGCTCACCTGATCTCCATAAGGCCGCGTCAGCCCGCGTTAGATTTTCCTGATAAATGCAGATGTGAGTGGCACGGCGAATACTCGAACCCTCGTCTGCTCTGTGTTTTTTGTAGCCGGATTTACTGTCAGAGCGAAGAAGCTACATCAATTAGTAGCTGCATTTTTTTGCAAAGTTATCAGCAGTCTTTCTCGCCTCGGCCGCGGTGCATGCAGATCCTCGCTCCTCTGGGAGAATCCTGCTGCTCCACTTTGACGGGGGTTAATTTTGTATACAGATTTAAGTTATATCCCTTCACTTTAAATTTGACTTGACTTCACTCCCCTGCCGCTGATTGATAATCCCGGCTTGTCCATGTGTGAGAGATCCCTTACTATAATCTCTGTCCTTTGATCATTAAAAGTTGAAAGGATATATGGGAAAGAGGCTGATAAAGTGATTTCTGTGACAGTGGGTCGATGGAATAGCAGTGCTTTAAGTCATCCTGTTTGTCTTAGAAGCTCTGTGCTCTTAATAGTGATGTCCCTCGTGACTGATGCAATATCTCCACTGTTGGTGTAACAATGAATGCAGACGATGTTCGACTGTAAACGGTCCTGGGAAAAATAGCTCGATCAATTAAATGGCCCAAAATGTTTGTCTGATGAAAATGCAGATATGGCGAGCTGCAACGTATGGCCAGGATTTCAACAAATTGCACACCCGTGGAAGTGTTTTTTTTTTT